>WNWU01000029.1:14323925-14390349 GCA_012654045.1 Ptyas mucosa
GAGAGAGAGAGAGAATCAGAATGAGACAGAGAGAGAAAGAGACAAAGAATGAAAAGGAAAGACAGAATGAAAGAGAGACTGAGAGAAAGAGAAAGAGAGAATCAGAGAGAGAGTGAGAGAGAGCATGAGACAGAAAGAGAGAGAGAATGAAAGAGAGAAGGAGAAAATGAGAGAGAGAGAGAAAGAGAGAATCAGAATGACAGAGAGAAAGAGACAAAGAATGAAAAGGAGAGAAAGCCAATGAAAGAGAATGAGAGAAAGAGAAAGAGAGAATCAGAGAGAGAGTGAGAGCATGAGAGACAGAAAGAGAGAGAGAATGAAAGAGAGAGAAAGAGAAAATGAGAGAGAAAGAATGAGAGAAAAAGGGGGAGAGAGAAAGAATGAGAAAGAGTGGGAGTGACAAGATAGGGCAAAAATGTAAAATGTGAGGACAGTCGTAAGTTCAAGGACTGGTCACAAGTGCGAGGACCAGTCAAAAATAACTTTTTCAGCCCTCTGAGTAGTCCATATGCGCAAAAGGACTACCCAGAGGGCTGAAAAAAGTGATTTCTGACAGGTCCTCGCACTTTTGACCGGTCTTTGCACTTATGACCATCCTCACATTTATGCCCGTGCAGCATTCTTAACAACCGTGTCACTCATTTCACAACTGCTTCTCTTCACCATGGTGACAAGATAGGGCAAAAACGTAAAATGTGAGGACCGTTGTAAGTTTGAGGACTGGTCACAAGTGCGAGGACCAGTCAAAAATAACTTTTTCAGCCCTCTGAGTAGTCCATATGCGCAAAAGGACTACCCAGAGGGCTGAAAAAAGTGATTTCTGACAGGTCCTCGCACTTTTGACTGGTCTTCGCACTTATGACCAGTCTTTTTTTATTTTGAAATTTACCAGTAGCTGCTGCATTTCCCACCCCTGGCTTATACGCGAGTCAACAAGTTTTCCCAGTTTTGGGGGGTAAAATTGGGGGGGTCGGCTTATATGCGGGTCGGCTTATACATGAGTATATACGGTACTTGCTTCCCAGCAATGCTTTCCTCCGCTCCAACCTCTATTTTTAACTGGTTCACAACTGTTTTTCAGTTGCTTTCCAGGTATATTTTCCTCCGCTCCTAACTTTTTATTTTTTGGCTAGTTTTGCTTTAACTGTTACCTAGCGTATGCTTTCCTCCACTCTTAACTCTAATGGCTGGTTCACAGCTTTACTTTGGCTGTTTTCCAGCTCGTGCTTTCCTCCACTCCTAACTCTTATTTTTATTTTTAACTGGTTCCCAGTTTTCCCTTAACTGTTCTCCAGTATGATGCTTCCCTCCACTCCTACCTTATTTGTAAGACTAGATCACAGCTTTACTTTCACTGTTCTCCAGAATCATGCTTCTCTCCACTCCTAACTTCATTTATTTAACTAATTCATAACATTTTATTTTAATTATTGTCCAGCTTTATGTTTTCTTCCATTTCTACATCTCTTATTCAATTATTTAGCTTTAAATTAATTAACAATATATTACTCATATTCATTTTTAAATCCATTTTCCTCGATATCTTTAACTGATTTAAAATAAAAAAGTATGTCGACAAATATCTTAACTCCTATTCTCTCCTAGGCTTTCTCCCGTGCCATATTTATTTCCAGTGAATATCAACATTTTAAATCACTTTTAAAATCAATTTTCTATAATTATTAAATCTGTAATTAATTCTTCTTAATATCCAGCACCTTAAAGAACATTTTCTTCTAAGTTATTAGGTCAGTAAATAGAGCTTAAAAATTCCAAGTTTAAAAAGATATTAAAACATCCAAAAATCATAATTTTCAATCATTTATACTCATTTTTCCTAGCCAAATTGCTGTATATTCATAAAATCAACTTTGATAAAAATAATAGTAAAAAAAGAGAGAGAATAGTAACAATATTAATAATGGTTAAAATAAAAAGAAAAACAAAAAAACAATAATAAAAGTAGGAAAGAGAATAGAAATATAACAAAAGAAATTGAAAAGAGAATTAGAAAAAAATAGTGAGGGTAAAGGACAAAAGAAAAAAGAAAGAGGAAAAATAAATAAATAAAATATAATAATATTGAGAGAGAGCCCAGAGAAGAAGGAAGGTATCTCCTAAAATTATTCAAAGATCAAACTCCCAGACACCATTACATCCATTTAATTCAAACTATGGTATTTTGTTATCTTGTTACTTTATATTCCATTTTTTTCCTTCTCCAATGTATCTGAGTATATTTAATTTCCATTTCAATGTCCTCAAAGTTATAAGTTCTATAAAGTTAATTCTGAATTGACTATTCCATATATGGTTTCATCATGTTCTTCTTTTGTTGCCACGCCCCTTTTCTCTTGTTGTCACGCTTTATAAATCAGTTTTCATTATTCCATTTAGTTTCTTCTTTCTGGTGTTCAATATCCTCCAATACACAGATTATATGTCCAAAGTCAAGCCTCTTAAAATTTTTCTCAAAGTAATCCACTTTAAGTAACAAGCAACAACGTTTCCCTTTCAAGTAACAAGCAATCTGGAATTTACACTTTCACTTTTCAGCAGGCAGCCATCTTTTCCATCTCCATTGTCTTTTATCTTTACTTTTAAAAGCCTATTTGTTTCCTCTTCTCCTTCCTCTCTCTCAAACATAATCCAATCTCATTTAGCCACAAAAAATAGCCACAAAAAACAAAAAAAGAAGACCAAATCTGTTATAAAATCATCTATCAACAGGTCTTTTCTCCACCATTCATTTGAGTCTTTTTGCCCCGACGTTTCTCAGCTGCTGTTAAGGCTGGGGCACACTTTTTGTAATCCAGCATTTACGGGCAGTTCCCGCCTGGGCAGAAGTTGACTCACCCGGCTTTCAAAGTCCCTGCTCCGCTCTCCGCTTCTCCTCCTGCACATCCTTTGTCCCGGTTGCCACGGCTTTGGGGCAGCTGCCATGGCTGCCATATCCACCACCGCCGGCGCAAAGGATAATCCTCCGGCCCCAAGGAACTTGCCCACTCCTTTCAGCCATCCGAGGGGTCCCTCTCTATCCCCCTGTCCCTACAGGGGACAGGCAGACTTGCCGGTGGCGGCTTGACAGATGGGGTTTTCGCGGGGCTCCAAGGAGCCCCGCTAATTCCGCATCTGGGACGCCACGGCAGCAACCGGAAGTCCTTTGGGTACTCTTCTTTAACTACATGCCTCAAATGGCTTGCACCTCCTCCCCCATTGCCGTGAGAGGGCAATGGAGTCCGGCAACCTGGACTATGACCCGGAATTTTCCCTTACAACATCTGCGACCCCCTACCTTGGACTCCCCCCCCCAATGTCTGTATGTATTCGGCGTCAGAACTCCTCACCCTGCGAGACTCCCCCCTCTCGCAGGCTTGGCCCTCTACATTACCAAGGGCCTATCTCGATGACAGACTTTGGAGTCCAGAGAGATGGTATGGAGCAAGGAAGAATTTATAGGGTTTTTTGGGAAAGTTTTTAAAGAAGATTTTAAGGGATTCCGGGAGTGGGGTTAATATTTTTTTAAATAAAATTGGGCAGACGGCCAAAGGGGATGGGGGGGGGGGGGAAATCCGCCTAGGTCAGAGCAGAGCCTGGCACGGGGTAACGGCTTGGGAGGTGCAGAAAGAGGGACTGGGGAGAGAAGGGGGGTTGACATTTATGAGGGCTGTACCATTAGCACGGTAGATGGGAGGGGCAGATATGGCGGGAGTAGGGGACCACATCATGTGCCGGGGGCACGCACTCGCTGTTTAAGAGCGATTGCTCGCCCCGATCCCCAAGGCTCCCCCCGGATACTAGGTGGCACAGGTACTCAGGACCTGGGCCTTAAGCTGATGTTGTGCAATGGCAGGTCCGTAGTAAATAAGCCCCCCCTCATTCACGGCCTTATACAGGAGGAGGGAGCGGACCTGGTGGGTATTACTGAGACCTGGTTGGGCCCGGAGGGAGGTGTCCCTCTGGTTGAAATCTGCCCACCAGGCTTCAGAGCATTCCATCAGACGAGGGCCCAGGGGAGGGGTGGGGGGGTGGCGGTTATTATTAGCGAGGATCTGGGTCCGAGGGAGACCACTGTGCCACAGACTGCTGGATGTGAGTCCCTCTTTGTGAAATGGGGCCATGGGGTTCAGATGGGCTTGCTGCTTACATACCTGGCTCCCTGCCGCGTAGCAGCAGCCCTGCCTGAGCTACTCGACGTGATAGCCGCGGTGGCAGTTGAGACACCCAGGCTTTTAGTCATGGGTGATTTCAACTTGCCGTCCATTGGCGAGACGTCTGAGATGGCTCGGGAGTTCATGGCTTCCATGATGGCTATGGACCTGACCCAGTTAGTTCATGGCCCTACTCACAGGGGAGGACACACTCTGGACTTGATTTTTGTCTCTGGCCAGTGGTTGAGTGGTCTGGTTATAGGGGATATAGACAAGAAACCCTTGTCATGGTCTGACCACGTACTCCTTCGCCTAGCTCTTCGAACCGCTACACCCTGCCGCAGGGAGGCGGACCCAATTAGATGGATCCACCCCAGGCGCCTGATGGATCCTGATAGGTTCCAGATGGAGCTTGGGCCATTTCCTGAGGATCTGGCACATGGCTTGGCCGAGGACCTGGCAGCCGCCTGGGATCGGGCGGCTGGTGGAGCCTTGGACCGAGTCGTGCCTCTGCGGCCTCTGACCCGGTGCTGATCCCGTGCAGCCCCTTGGTTTACCGAGGAGCTGAGGGAAATGAAGCGCCGGAAAAGACGCCTGGAGAGCGGTTGGAGGGCCAGTCTCACTGAATCTGATCGAACACTGGTAAGGTCGCATATTAAGACCTACCTAGTGGCGATAAAGGCAGCAAAGTTTAATTACTTTTCCACCTCTATTGCGTCATCAGGGAATCATCCAGCTGCCCTGTTTAGGGTGACCCGCTCCCTGCTCCATCCAGGAGTGTGGGAGGATCCCTTGGAAGGCAGGGCGGAGGACTTTGAACAATACCTGTATGACAAAATCGCTCAGATCTGGGGGGATTTGGACTCCGACTGGGTAGATCAAGGCAGGGTGACAAGTAATAGTCTTGAGCATATTATTTGGGGAGAGTTTGACTCTGTGACCCCTGAGGATGTGGACAGGATTCTGGGGAGACTGAGTGCGGCCACATGTTTACTGGACCCGTGTCCCTCCTGGTTGGTACTGGCTTCCCGGGAGGTTACACGAGGCTGGCTCCAGGGCGTTATCAACGCTTCATTGAGTGAGGGCCACTTCCCCACTGCCTTGAAACAGGCGGTGGTGAGGCCCCTCCTCAAGAAGCTGTCCCTGGATCCGGCAATATTGGCTAACTATCGTCCTGTCTCCAACCTTCGCTTTATGGCAAAGGTTGTTGAGAGTGTGGTCGCGCAACAGTTTCCACAATTCCTGGAGGAAACATCTTATCTAGATCCATTCCAGTCAGGTTTCAGGTCTGGGCACAGCACGGAAACGCCATTGGTCGCGTTGGTTGATGATCTCTGGAGGGCTCGGGACAGGGGGTGCTCCTCTGTTCTGCTCCTGTTAGATCTCTCAGCGGCTTTTGATACCATCGACCATGGTATCATGCTGCATCGGTTGGAAGAGCTGGGGGTGGGAGGCACCGTGTTATGGTGGTTCTCCTCCTTCCTCTCTAACCGGTCGCAGTTTGTGTTGGCAGTGGGGCAGAGGTCGACCTCGAGGCCTCTTATCTGTGGAGTGCCACAGGGATCGGTCCTCTCGCCCCTTTTGTTCAACATTTATGTGAAGCCGCTGGGTGAGATCATCCGTGGTTTTGGGGTGAGATACCATCAGTACGCTGACGACACCCAGCTGTACATCTCCACCCCAGACCACCCCAACGATGCCCTTGAAGTGATATCACAGTGCCTGGAGGCTGTGCGGATCTGGATGGGGAAGAACAGGCTCAAGCTCAACCCTTCCAAGACTGAGTGGCTGTGGCTCCCGGCATCCCGATATAGTCAGTTGACTCCATCAACTCATCCAATTTATATGTATTTTTAATTCTTAATATTTGTATTGTATGTTTTTAATTCTGGCTGTTCACCGCCCTGAGTCCTCAGGGAGAAGGGCGGTATATAAATTTTAAATAAATAAATAAATAAATAAATAAATAAATAAATAAATAAATAAATAAATAAATAAATAAATGATATCTTCTGGAAACTGTTGTTCAGTTTATCACTAGCTTTTTTGTCTACTACGCTTATTTTTTATGCTTTCCTCCATTTTTTTCTTTGCTGGAATGTTTGATTCTACTTTTAGTATCTCCTTTTTCCATTCCTGTCTCCTTGAGGTTATATTCCCATTTGCTTCTGTTGTGAAATCTTGCTTAGCAGTGCTGATTCAAATCTACTTTTTTAAAGTCCAAGATAATGCTTTAGCTTCCTTAGATACCAGGAATTTTGGCATTACGTGGTCAGTCTCATTCTTCCTAATACATACACTTCTCTGTTGCAAATTAAAAATTCACTCATCATGTTTACTTCCTGAACTCTGTGAGTTTTATTACAGAGAGAGCGAAGGCTATGGACTTTCTAGCTGTATGGTTAAGAGGCCCCGTGTTAACAGTTGGGTGTTTGAAGAGGCCTACGTTATTTGAATGAGCATCAGTCTTCAAGGTCCTTGCTTCTGGCTTTTCTCTTCCACTTCCAAAGAATTTGATGTGAACCAGTCTTGGTCAGGCTTCATGTCTCTGAGAAATCCAGAAAAAAGATTTCTTCTGTTTGTCTAGCCCATCGTTTTCTTGTAGTGTTTGTCTAGCTCATCATTTCCTTTTCCCTTCTCCTCCATGGGCCAGAAAGAGGGCCAAGAAGGCCTCCTGAGCTCCAGCTACTTCTGAGTTTGTGGTGACTCAGTTTAGTCCTGATTGAAAGGCCATTAGAGCCTATAGGACTGGAGAGACTTGATTGGGGCAAGCTGCTGCCATGTGTAGGTTAATAACATTTTATTGTTCTATGACCAATCTGCCTTTTTTCTTGGCATGCAGCATTAGGGAGGAACTAATGGGTGGAACTCTTTTTAGACCTTCTGAAACTGATTGAACAGGTGAAGCGAAACATCAGTAATCAAGAAAGTGGGACTCTCAGCTGTGGAAGCTCCCGTGTCCTTGTGTCTCAGTCCAAGAGCCAGAGGTGTGTGTGTGTAGTGGGGAAGATGCTAGGCTAAGAGTAGGGAGATGTAAGGTCACATCCACCTTCAGCCCTGAAAACCACCTTTTAGCTTCGGTGCAGGTTCTTAGCTTCCCTGGTTATGTGGAAAAATAGGAGGAGGAACATTTTGCACGCCCCCTCCCTCAGCTCCTGTGCAGAAGTCTGAATGAGGAAACAAGCAAGCGTGACGAACCTCCCTAAAAAGAAGCCACTTCAGACCATGAATGCCGAGGTCTTCTGCTCCCATCGGGCAGCCTCTCTCCTGCTTCTGGTTCTGGCCTGGGGCCGAGATCTGTTTTGCTTGGTTGAAGGTTTAGCTGAAATTATGTTATTGTTTGTTCTGTGTAGTTGTATTGAAATATTAATGTTGCTTTGGATTTTTGATTTTGGAGTGGAAGCATTTCTTTTCCCTGCTGTGTGGCTGTTTTACATTTTGAGTACCTGGCTTCTGGGGCCAGATCCATTTCTCCCAATTAGGAAGAAAGCAAATTGCACACTAAAAGCTGTAACCCAGCCCAATTTGCATCTCATTATCTGTAATACGGTCCATTATGAATTCACATTTAATTTTAGTACTTTTTTTTGGAGGCGACGCACAGCCTAATTAAATCTTTCCCTTAATCCAGATATCTGCTGCTGCAGCTTTTCTGCTCCTCCCCCTCCCAAATATAGCCTCCCCCTAAAATGCCAGCTGAGACCCAGCAGGAGAGAGCTCACCTGTAATATTCCAGTCAGAAGCCACCCTTTAAAAATGCTTTTAAGCTTTGGATCACACCTTCCTGATTCTCCTCATAAGTCCAGTTAAATGTTTTTTCTTGTCTGCTGTTTGCTCACTTTGAATTGCAACCAATAATTGAATTTGTTTTACGGATGCAGACAAACTGCAAGAGTTTTCTTGATGAAAAGTCTAAAGCATCCTTTGCCCATCCCTCTTCCAACCCTTTGTACAGCTGGGCTGTACTTTGGTTTCCCTGTCCTGGATGCCCACAATCAAGTTGACTTCAAGGCCCACAGAGCATCCCCCGCTGTGTGTTTGTTAAATAAAAAGGTAATTGTTCTACCACTTAAGGGAAATCTTTGGAATGAAGCTGTCAATTCTATCAAAAGATCATAGATTGTCTCCTCTAATCATGAAGTCCTACTGATTTGCCTTTTCATAATTTGTGAAATTCAGGATTTTCATACCTTTGATTTAAGATTTTCCAAGTTTTTACATAACTTGGATTTGTCCATCCAAGCCATTAAATAGTTTGAGGCTGAGTTGGCTTCCCTTTTGCAGCTTGACTTTGCCCTGTGGGATTTTTCCTTCCTTTGGACATTAACAGATTGATGAGGTCAGGGCCTCCTAGGGAAAAGGGAACTGCCTAATGAGATGAGGACTTCCAATCCATCTTGCCTTGAATCTGAGAGTCATTTTCTTTTGAGAAGCAGCACTGTTCTCATGCAAGATGCAGTTTGGGCTAAAATTGGTCTCAGATGTTTTCTTGCAAAGCCATTAAGGCTCTCCTTGAAACATTTGACCTTAAAGTCCATCTTGCTTGCTTATGACCTTGCTCTCGCTGCCCAGGGGCCCTGGGGGTGGCGGGGGACTTGGCATTTCTTTCCTGTGATAAGGAACAGAAATCTTCAGTCTTGTTCAAGCTGACATGCAAATAACACTTGGGGGAAGGCCGGGTGTCATGTTAGGGATGGAGCCGAGCTCCTTTGGGCTGCTTCTGGACTCATCTAGCAGTCTTCCCACCAGCTTGACAACTGAGTTGCACATTTGCCTGTCAGCATCCTTCAATATGACGTGTTACAAAGATTGTGTTTGTTCATGCTGCCCTATCATGACTTCCAGAGCTGATACGGGCTGCCATCCCCATTCCCTATCAACAAAGAAGACTTTCTTAGGACCTGCTCTCTTTCCTGGGGAGAAGTCAGCTACCCTCAAAGGGCTGGGAGAAGGGAGCGCAATAGGCAGTGTTGTTGGAACTGTTAATTGATCTTTGCTTTTGCGGGGTTGTGTTACAAGTTCTTTTCTCTCTGACTAATAGAAAATGTAGCATGTGAACATTTACACAAAATACCAGTCTTAGGGTAGAAATTGCAATTTCTGTGTCTGTTGTTTTTCTGTGAAGTTCACCTTGCTCTGGAAGTTTTTCTTTTAAGCTTTGTTTGACAATTATACCCTCCTAAATGCAAATACGATTATGTATGACATTGTCTGTTAGCATTAGACGCATCATTATACACTAGTAATGAAATGCCCTTTAAAACTACCTGTAGCTCTTTGTTATAATGGAATAGAGAAAAGTGGCAGCGAGAGTTTGGCTAAATCACAGGAGCATCATTTGAGAAGGAATCGGTGAGAGGAGAGCATTCAGAAGCACTGAGTTCCCTTGCTGTCTAATTTACAGGCTGTTTTGCATTTTTCTTTAGTTTGTTTAGGATTCTGTGCTACCTTAGATTTAGCACAATTACATTACATTAGCACAATTTAGTAGAAAATTGTGATGACAGCTTGTTTACCAAGATACCAAGGCCATTTGTAAGCTCTCTCTGTGTGTGTATGTTTGTGAAGAAAGGCAAAAGTGAAGCCCCTTTTTGCTAGTCTCTGGCAACAAAAATTCCAGAGGTCCACTGGCCAGTTGTAGGACCCAGCCAAGGAGGAACCATGTCGGGTGGTAGAGTAGAGATGTCCTCTGGCCTGGAGATGCCACTGCCTCTGGCCCAGGTTTGCTTTCTTCTTTCTTACTTTTATAGGAAAAGAGAAAAAAAAAAGCACAACGATAATTATAATGGAAATATGCACACATTCACAGAGAAAAAGACTGCCAAAAATGCTTCAACAAAGTGAAAAAATGAAACAGAAGAAAAACCAGAAGAAACAAAACATAATATCACTATAACAACAGTTACAATTTTATATATACCTACCTAATGTAAGTATTATTCAAGTACTTATATGAATTTCTAATACACTTATATAACTATCACTCTTTTTTTAACCTACTCTATTTTGTATAAATGAATCAGGGCAGTGGTGAAATCCAAATTTTTTTACTACCGGTTCTGTGGGCGTGGCTTGGTGGGCGTGGTGTGGCTTGGTGAGCGTAGCTTGGTGGGCATGGCAGGGGAAGGATATTGCAAAATCTCCATTCCCACCCCACTCTGGGACCAGCCAGAAGTGGTATTTGCCGGTTCTCCAAACTACTCAAAATTTCCGCTGCTGGTTCTCTGAACTGCTCAAAATTTCCGTTACCCGTTCTCCAGAACCTGTCAGAACCTGCTGGATTTCACCCCGAATCAGAGTATTTCATTATACTTGGGCATACAAAATCTACGTCTCTAAGCAATCCTCTCAAAGTTGGAGATTGCAATCAAATCTAAAATCCATTCAGTAAATGCGGCTTTGCAATATCAGTCTTTCAGAGATAGGAATGGCATTGATTACAGAATAACAGAGTTGGAAGGGACATTGGAGGTCCTCTAGTCCAGGAATCCCCACTCCCTGGGCCACAGCCCACTACCGAGCTGTGGCCTATTCAGAATTGGGCCACATAAGTGGCTGGCGGGAGCGCATGTGCACAGCTCAACTTGTGCGAACAGCAAACTGGTGGGCACTTGTGCGCGTGCATGCTGGCCCACCAGTCACGCAAGGGCTGTGTGCACTCACACATTCACATGGCCCAATTCCCCTCTCCCTGCCCCCCCCAGCTAGGCTACCAAGCCAAAAAGGTTGGGGACCAGTTCAACCCCCTGCTCAAGCGGGAGACCCTATACCATTCTGTACAAATGGTTGTTCAGTCTCTTCTTAAAAATTCCAGTGATGGAGCACCCATAACATCTGAAGGCAAGCTATTGCACTGGTTGATCCATTTATGTTCTCCATTTGTCATATTCCACATACTTGGTAGGTAGTTCAAGAGATTATTATCTTCTGAGAATTTTAGCTTTTGTCTCAAGTCACATGTCCACTACTTTCTCCCAAAACTTAGTGTTTTTGTTTGTTTGTTCGTTCAAAATTGTCTGATTCTCAGAGACTAACTGGATGAATCCTGGCAGTTTTCTTGGCAAGGTGGTTCAGGAGTGGTTTACTATTACCTCTTTCCTAGGGCTGAGAAGAAGTGACTGGCTCAAGGTTACCTAGCTATGTTAGTGTCTAAAGGTCTCCTGTTTTCTACTCTGGTATTTTAACTACTACAACAAACTGGTTCTCTTAATAAGTATAGGTCATTGCAAAAACATACGTTTTAAAGAAAGATTATCCTTATTATATCTCCAACAAAAAGCTGTTTTAGATAGCATCATGCAAACATAATGTAGTCCAATAAATTCTAATTATTTTAAGTAATAATTTGATACTTTGCTATAGAAGTTAAAACACTAATTGTTTGTGCAATATCTAATTCTTTATTCCACTCATTCTTAACCTCTGCATATCAAATTGAATTAGTAAACATCTATAGAAACTAAGAGTAGATATTTTTTAGTTTTAAAGGATTTAACCAGCTGTTCTAGCATCTCAGGTGTCTTAGAACCTGAAAACACAACTAATCCAAACAATGTTTTTAACAGATATTGTGGCTGTAGCTGTAAATATTATTATTGGGTTACATTTGATGGATGATATTTAACTCTTAACACAGCATATGTTAAAAATTCATCTTTATCATCTATCAGATAAAGTAAATTTAGCGTGGGTAAAAGGGTTAAGTCTTTTTTATTTTTTCTTAGACAGTTCTCCTATCATTTTCTAAGACTGCAGTTGTTTCCAGAGATACTAGTTTCAGTATATTTAGATCCCAATATTTTTCCTCCAATCTAAGGTGCTATATATGTGTATTCCAAAGTTGTCCAATTCAGAAAATTGCCACTATTATTTGGCTTCCAATATTTAATACTTGATAGTAGGTGATGATACAGGTCCAGATTTGGAAAACCAAATCCTTCCTAATTAATTGGTGATTGCATTTTCTGTAAGGTATTCTTGGAATTGAAGAACCCCATAGAAATTTTCTGAAAACATTTTCCAGATATGGGATCTAGAATTTCTCTCAGAATATAAATTAATCTGGGAATAATACGCATTTTGAGAGTGTTCATCTTTCTTCAAAGGGTGAGGTTTAATGACTCCCATTTATAGTAGTCCTTGACTTATGACCACAATTGAGCCCAAAATTTCTGTTGCTAAGTGAGACATTTGTTAAGTGAGTTTTACCCCATTTTATGACATTTCTTTTCACAGTTATTAAGTGAATCACTGCAGTTAAGTTAGTAGTGAATCAAGCTTCCCTGTAGACTATGCTTGTCAGAAGGTTGCTAAAAATGGTCACATGATTCCAGGACATGGCAAATGTCATAAATATGAGCCAATTGCCAAGTGTCTGAATTTTGATCACATGACCAGGTGGATGCTGAAATTATTATTAGTGTGAAAAATGGTTTAAGTTGACTTCCGGTTGGCGATTCGTGGCGGGACGGTGGAAGGAGAGCGATCCCTGCTCTTCAACCCCAGATTTCTTCGTGTTTTGGGGACCCTTAGTGGCGCAAAAGCCTGGAGGGCATTGCGAACTAGAGAGGGAGTCCAGAGAGCAGCAAAGCGTTGGGCGAGCGCCTGCTGTTCGAATGGACACCTCTGTTAACCCAGCGCGAATGTGTCTGTCATTTTGAAATTTATTTATTTATTTATTTATTGGTTCGATTTATATGCCGCCCTTTCTCCAGAGACTCAGGGTGGCTTACAATGAGTTAAGCAATAGCCTTCATACTTTTGTATATACCTGCTTAGTAGGGCTTTCGCCCCCCTCCCCCAGCGGTGTTCTTTTTTATACAAAGTCAGCTTATTACCTCCACAATCCGGGTCCTCATTTTACCTACCTCGAAAGGATGGAAGGCTGAGTCAACCTTGAGCCTGGTGAGATTTGAACTTGCAGTAATTGCAGACAGCTGGTACTACTTAACAGCACTTTAGTCTGCTGTGCCACCAAGGCTCTTTGGCAGACTTGAGGCTGCGATAAGCCAACAAATAGCTGGGGAGAGAAGAAGATCAGAGCAGATAGTGTTAGAAGTGGAGTTTTGCCAGAACACCGTAAAGGCACAGAAATTTGGAGAAGTAAGATTGGTCCTGTCAGAATAGAGGACTCATGGAAGGAGATTGAGTGGCGATTGGGCGGATGGAGAATGAATCAGCAGAATAACTTCAACTGACAGGATGACATCGAAGAGAAACAATGCTTTCGATACAGCAAAGGCACGGAGAGGAAAAGTTGGTGGAATCCGTGAGTGAATAGCAAAGAGGAAGGAGTGCTGACGTTGCAGAGAGATAGAAGGAGATAAGATTGGGACCGAAAAGAAAAGCAGGAAGAGCCACCATTGTAGAATACAAATAGAGAAAGAGGATTGAATATTAGAACTGTGAAAGAAAGAAAGGACTATTATAAGATAGCTGGACTCACACTTGGACTAATTTTTGAATGGAAACCAAGAGGGTAAAGTGGTGACAGAAGGACATCGAAAATAATTTAAAAAGACAGTAGAAATTTAAGAACTATAGCTGGAACAACACAAGGAATTGAAGACGTGTAAAAAGGTTGTTGTATGAATATTGGAAAAAAAACTTTAATATAACAGCGTGGAATAACCTCTGAACAGTGTTTTGTAATATACCTATTAAGATAAATTACTCTCTCTTTTGCTATTCTCCCATCCCCCCTTCCCTTTTTCTATACTACTTGTTGAGTGATTAATTAAGTTGTACATACTTGAGAAGTAAGTTAACTGTTAATTATTAACCAAGTATAATTTACTAAATAACAACTTTATAACTTATTAGAATATTAACTGAATATTAATTGAAACATAGATTCTGATATTGATTTAATTTACTCTTTATATGTTTAAATATAGACTTTATTGCATAGAAATTTAAGATTACCGTTAAGATTACTCTAATTAATTTAATTTGTGAATATACATCTTTTTAGAATATATAAAATATAAGAATAGAAGAGATAAGAAAATACAAGGCATAAGTTAATAGATACAAGTCTCTATTGATTAAAATACTGGAAGATCTTTAGTGGGACACTATAGACTAATATAAGCAAAGATAAGAAAAACAAGAATAAAACAAATAGATAACAATAGTGGATGATAGTTTGGAAAAATATAGACAGGATTGTGAGAGACCAGAGAAGGATACTGAAAGAAATGACAAGCCTTTCTACAACAGCGTTAAAAACTGGAAAGAAAACTACATCAAACCCAACAATCACTATGGCATCCCCCTCAACTCAACGGTCAACAGAAGGACTGACGAAGACGGAAAAATCCATTGTAATTCCAACGATGCAGGCCATGCAAACCACCTTAACACTAATACAGGAGATGATGATGAAGATGCAGGAGAAAATGTCCAGTAACCATAATGAACTGAAAACAGATATCCAGTCTTTGGACAGCAAAGTGATGACATTCAAGATTCAATTCACAAAAATGAACAAAAAATAAAGAATGTAGAAACCAAAATGGAACAAAATGAAAGGAAATTGGAACTGGTAAACCAAGAACTGATGACCCAGAACAGAGAACTTGAAGATTCCATTATACAATTGGAAATGGACTGGGGGGCATTTTACCTGAGATTCCAGAACATAACTGAAGGGAAAGAGGAAGATCTGGGACAGGTAATGGCAGAAATGATTGCAGAGGTCCTACAGAGGGACAAGTAAGAAATAAGAACAGAATTGGACGAGGTATACCGGGTTCAGACAAATTATGCCAGAAGACATAAGTTACCAAGAGAGGTTCACATTAGCTTTACTAGGAAAAAGTTTGTGATATCCTGTATCACCAGAGAAGAACCAATGATGTACAAGGGGAAGGAGGTCATAACGTTGAAACAAGTCCCCAGGAGAGTAAGGGAGCTACGAAGAGACTACCACTTCCTTGCCATGCAATAAAATAAAAGAAATATCCTATTTAGATGGACATTGCCAGAAGGAATGCTAATCACGTGGCAAGGGAAAACAATAAAGATAGATAGTCTAGTGACAGCGCAAGACTTCCTAGACCAACTGATAGGAATGGAAGAAGAACAGAGTATCAAGGATGAAGTAGAAACGATAACCCAGGAAGAAGATACCCCTTACCAACGAGACCCTAAAGAAGGACCTTTGAAGAAGAAAGACACAGAAGAAAAAGAGAACAGAGACACAAAAGGAAAGAAACCAAGAACACAAAAGGTCACAAGGGCAAATAAATACTAACTCCTGTTAGGAAACCCCAAAAATGGAAGATTAGAAATTATTATCGATTAACATAAACGGATTGAATGAGACTAAAAAGAGGAGACAGATATTTACAAAATTAGCCAAACAAAACACTGACATAATATGCCTCCAGGAAGTTCACATACGGAAACAAGATGAAAGATGTCTAGAATATAGTAAATTAGGGAAAGTATACACAGTGCTAGCGGGGGGAAAAGGGGGGGTAGCAATATATATTAAGCGAGGGATTGTCGCTGAACAAAAATATGCAGATCCCAAAGGAAGAACATTAATGATAGAAATAAAGAGAGGAAATTTACCAATATTACTAGTAGCCAAAATCAGGGAGAATATTATTAAAAATTACATGAACAGATAATTAAAATGGAATACAGAAATATTTGTATAGTAGGGGATTTTAATGGGATAATAGACACAGAAAAAGACTATAAGTGTGGCAGCGATTAAAAAAGGGGGGACAAATTACCTAAATTTCAACATGATAGAAGAATTAAATTTAATAGATATTTGGAGGACCTTACACCCAAATGAGAGAAAGTATACTTTCTACTCTAACCCCCAAACATCATGGTCCAGAATAGATACGTTATGGGCAAATAAAGAATTAGGATTGGAAATGGAAACAGTAGAAATTAATCCCAACATATGGGCAGATCATAATCCCCCGGAAGCAAAATGGAGGGTCCTAAAAAGAAAGAAGATAAGGAGATGGAAACTAAATTTACAAGTTTTAAGAGAGAAGGAATATATAGAAAAGATAATGGGAGAACTGAGATTATTTTTTAAAGAAAATGAAAAGCAACATACCTCCCTAACTAATCTATGGGATACGATGAAAGCTTACTTAAGGGGGTTAACAATAACATATAATGCACATAAAAACAAAGAAAAATGGAAGGCACACAACATTCTCCAGGAAGAAATTGGAAACATGGAAAAGAAATTCCAACTAAGCCCAGGAGACAAAATGGTTAAAGAGAAATTGACAGTATTGAGGCATAAAATGAATATATTAGACCAGGAGGAAACGGCAAATAAACTTAGACAATCCAAACAATATTATTTTGAGAACGCAAACAAGACGGGTAGATGGTTGGCCTATAAATTAAAGAAAGAATATGAAAGGCGGATCATTCAACAACTGAAAGGGAAAGGGAAACCTACAGAACAAAGAAGAGGATAAAATGAAAATTGCCCAAGAATACTATACAGAGTTCTATAATAAGGAGGACATATTAACAGAAAAGATTGAAGAATATTTACAGGAGGAAAAGTTCCCACTAGTAGGAGAGGAGGAGAGAGAAAGGTTAAACAAAGAAATTACAATTGAAGAATTTAGACTGGCAATTTCGAAACTTAAAAATAACAAAACACCAGGCCCGGATGGTCTCCCAGGAGAAATTTACAAAAAATTAGACAAAATAATAACACCAAAATTACTGGAGATATGTAATGAGGCCCTATTGGAAGCAAAAATACCAGAATTGTGGAGGGAAGCATATATCACATTACTTCCGAAAGAAGGTACAGACCAAAAACAAATTAAAAATTACAGACCGATCTCCCTTTTAAACACAGATTATAAAATTTTCATGAATATAATTGCGGAAAGACTGAAAAGAATATTAAATTCCATTATACACCCAGATCAGAATGGCTTCTTACCAGATAGACAAATATGGAATAACATAAGAATAGTTGTGGATACCCTAGAATATTATGAAGCCCACCCGGAGAAGCAAATGGCTCTTGTATTCCTAGATGCTCAAAAAGCTTTCAACAGTCTTTTTTTTTATTGAAAAAGTTTTACAAATACAAATTTCCCCCCCCTTTCCCCCCCTTCCCAAACATTATAAAAATCACGTTTATAACAATATAATTCCCTACAAAACCCCCCTAACCCTCCCCCCCCACCCCTTTCCCTCCCCTCCCCCTTGACTTCCCCTATATGCAATACTAATAATTCCAAACAATATCTATGTTATCATCCCTTCTATATCTTTTTCTCTATTCACTAGCATTTACTAGCATAATCATCAACCCCCCTCAGCTGAAAGCTACATGATATTTTCTAGTCTGATATTTATTCTGTATATATTCAATCCACTTTTTCCATTCCTGTATATACTTCTCATGCGTCTGATCTTTTAAAAAGGCTGAAATCTTCGCCATCTCTGCAAATCCAGCCATCTTCTGGATCCATTGGTCCACAGTCGGTAGAGCATCACTCTTCCAATATTGGGCAATCAATAACCTAGCTGCAGTCACCATATACAAAATCAATTTCATTTCACCCAATGTAAAATCTTTAACTATACCCAATAAAAATAATTGCGGAGAAAATTGTATTTTTTTCCTCAAAACATTTTGCATTACCCACCAAATTTTTATCCAAAAAGCCCTCACTTTCCTGCAAGTCCACCAAATATGATAATATATAGCATCTAAACATTCACACCTCCAACATTTTGGTTGAACATTAGGGTACATGCAAGACAGTTTCTTGGGATCTAGATGCCATCTATAAAACATTTTATAAAAATTTTCTCGCAAATTTTGTGACTGTGTAAATTTAACATTCTGAACCCATATTTTTTCCCATGTTTCCATCATAACTGGTTGAGCAAAATTCTGTGCCCATTTAATCATACAATCTTTAACTAACTCATTTTCTGAATCCCTTTCTAACAAGACATTATAAACTCTCTTAATATGCATTGGACCTATCTCTTTTATCTGTCTAACCAATTCTACTTCGTATTCCATTAAACCAGTTTGTTGATCTTCTTTCCATCTCATCTGTAGTTGATTGTACTGCAACCAAGTCAAAGAAATCCCTTCTTCCAACAGCATATCCAAAGTTTCAACCGCCATCTGCCCCCTTCAGGATAAAGTAACTCTTTATATAAAAAACCCCCGAGTGACTTAATATTTGTATTCCACATGGTATCAGCAAGGTCCAGCCATAAAGAAATCTTATAAACCCATTTGATTCGGTGCTTCTTCCAGATTCTCATCAAGGCATTTCTAAGTAGATGACTGTTAAACACTTTATCCACTTTATTGTCATAAAATAAATATGCATGCCATCCCCAAACAAGGTCATGACTTTCTATGTTCAACAATTCAGTCTTAGTTTTTCCAAACCAGTCACTTATTTGTATCAGTGCAGCTGCTTCATAATATAATCGAAGGTTTGGAAGTCTAAGACCACCCTTCTCCCGAGTATCTTGCATTATTTTCAGTTTCACTCTTGGCTTCTTTTCATTCCAAACAAATTTATTAACTCCTTTTTGCCATTCTTGCAGTGGTTTATCTGACTTAAGCACCGGTATCATTTGAAATAAGAAAATAAATCTAGGTAAAACATTCATTTTTACTGCTGATATTCTTCCAAGTAAAGATAACTGCAGTTTCTTCCAAGTTTGCATGTCTTTTTGTATCTTTTGCCACAGAACCTCATAATTATTTTGAAACAGTTTTATATTTGAGTCTGCGATTTGTACTCCTAAATATTTAACCTTTGAAACAATTTCGAAGCCTGCCACTCTTTCAAGTTCCTTTTTCTTACGCTCAGTCCAATTTTTAACAATCATTTTAGGTTTTTTTTGGTTCAATCTAAAACCAGATACCATGCCATACTCTTCTATAATATCCTTCATCTGGATTATTGATTTCATCGGCTGTGATAGGGTAACATCCAGATCATCTGCAAATGCCCTAGTTCTCTAGTCCTCTTGCCTTATAACTATTCCATTCAAAGATTTCAAGTCCCGTATTGCGTTCAATAAGACTTCTAGAGTTAAAATAAATAATAATGGGGATAGTGGACAACCTTGTCTGGTGCCTTTTTGTATATTAAAATTTGATGTTAGACATCCATTAATAATAAGTTGTGCAGATTGCTCGTGATAAATTGCTCCAATCGCTTGTATAAATCGCTCCCCCAAAAAAGCTTTCAACAGTCTTAATTGGCAATTTATGATTGAACAAATTAAAATAATGAAATTCAGAACCAATTTTGAGAAAATGATAGAAACAATTTACAAATTACAAAGGGCAAGAATAATAATAAATAGGGATATGATGAATACATTTCAAATTAAGAATGGTGTAAGACAAGGGCGCCCACTATCACCACTGCTATTCATCTTGACGTTAGAAACCTTATTAAATAGAATTAGAAAAAACAGCGAAATAAAAGGATTAAAGATTAGGAGAGAGGAGTACGAGACACAGGCTTTTGCGGATGACGTAGTACTCATCATAGAGGAACCTTTAGAAACGGCCCTGAGAATATTGGGGGAAATAGAAAGATATGGGGAAGTAGCTGGATTTAAATTGAATAAAGGGAAAACTAAAATGTTGGTCAAAAATTTAACAGAAACGCAGAAGAAAGAATTAGAAAAGGAATTAGACCTACAAATAGTAAAAAAAAATCAAATATTTAGGGATATGGATATCAGCGAGATGCTCAGCTCTGAAAGAAGATTACTATACACCTCTGGTTCAAAAAATAAAACAGGACTTGGAAAAATGGGGGAAATTGCAATTATCACTTATGGGTAGGATAGCATTGATAAAGATGAATATCCTGCCCAAAATATTATATCTATTCCAAACGATTCCCGTCATCTTAGACAATTTTTTTTTTTTACAGAAATTAACAAAATTATTAGGAAATTCATTTGGGCCAGGAAAAAAGCAAGAATTAAATTGTGATCGTTACAAGATAACAGAAGTAGGGGAGGTTTTGGACTCCCAGCGTGGGAAATATATTACAAAGCGGCCACCCTAGTATGGATAATGGAATGGGTTAATCTAAGAAACAAAAGAATCCTAATCTTGGAAGGGCGCAACCTACAAAAAGGGTGGCACACCTTCTTGTGGGATAAAAAGAAAAAGACCAAAACGTATTTCCATAGATACAGGCTAAGAGAAGCACTAATACAACTATGGGAGGAAATTAGAAGAAAACAATATATAAAAATCCCGAACTGGCTATCGACGATGGAAGCCATGATATACCCAAATATATTAGAGATCAATAAAATGATTAGCTATGAAGAGCTTCTAGATAACCAAGGAAACCTTAAAAGTAACCAATCCCTAGGCGAGCAGGGAATGCTTATTGACTGGTGGCCATACTTGCAGATTCAATCTAGATACAAAAAAGATAAAGAAGAATTTGGTATTGAGGTGGAAACAAATAGATTAGACAAATTACTGATAGGTCCAGAAAAAACAATATTATCCAGATTATATAACTATCTATTAGAATTCGACAGGGTGGAAGAGGTAGTAAAAGAGCCAAGGATAGCATGGGCCAAAAATATCAGGCATAATATTAATTTGGATGAATGGGAAATGATCTGGAATAGAAACTATAAATTAACAAAAGCAGCAACATACAAAGAAAACCAATATAAAATGTTATACAGATGGCACCTAGCACCTGCGAGATTAGCAAAAATTTATCCAAATGTAAGCCCCAAATGTTGGAAGTGTGGATATCACCAAGATACCTTCTTTCGTATGTGGTGGTCCTGTCGTGAAGCGAAGAGGTATTGGAGAAAAATTCAAAATTGGCTACAAGAATCAACTAATGAAAAAATTGAATTGATACCTGAAACATTTCTCCTGGGAATACTAAAGACTAAATATGGGGAAAAAAGAAGATATTTAATTATACATATACTCACTGCGAGAATAGCATATGCCCAATATTGGAAAGGAAAGGATACACCACCAGAGGAACATATCATTCAGAAAGTTTTAGAATGTGCCAAAATGAACAAATTATCGTTAGAACTAAATGAAAAAGAGGACTCAGAATATTATACGGTGTGGGATGATTGGTACAGGTGGATTGATAACTGAATAAACAATAGATGAAAGTTAATACAAATCTTAAGATATATATAGGAATTTGGAACTATGAAATATAAAGGAAGAATCAATCTAACCTGTATAAAAAAGTAACACTGACTGATAGTATTGTATTGTACTATAATAAATTTCAATAAAAAATTTTTAAAAAAAGAAAAGAAAAATGGTCGTAAGTTACTTTTTTCAGTGCTATTGTAACTTTGAACAGTCACTAAATGAACTGTTGCAAGTTGAGGACTATCTGTATTGATATCTAAAGAAATCTTCTCTATGTTTCATTTATATTATGTTACTGAGTCATATCTTTAATATACACATATCTAGATATTTAAAGGATTCAGTACAAATATAGAATTAATATTCCTTAAATAGATGGGTAACCAAGTTTTTACTTTTTGGCATCAATTCTGATTTGGACTAGTTAATACAGCTATTGTTTGTACTAAAGGTGTCAATCATTTGCAATCAATACTGGGATAGTAGTAGGTTAGAAATAAGCAAAAATGTTTTCTGCAAGTGTTCAGCTGAGCTATATACTACTCTGTAGCTCTCTCAAGGTTGTCTAATAGCACAACCCATGGATTCCATGCAGGGTGAAAATGGGCATCTTTTCAGGAGTGGGATAGTGGGAGAAAACATGCTATTAACCTTCACTTTGGATGGGGGCAATTCCAGTGGTGAAATCCTCTGAGACCTGCTACTGGTTTGCTGCACGTGTGTGTGCATGCGCATTGCGTGCCAAATACGTGCTTCACACGAGCATGCGCAGTGCATGCCAAACACATGCTTTGTGCGCATATGCACTGCAAGCGCTACCACGCAGCGCTGAAGAAGAAGGCTTAAGAACCCTTTTCTAAGATAAGTAGAACAGCAAGAGGGGGAAACAACTGTGCCGCGTGTTTTATATTCGCTAGAAAGCAGGATTTCCTGCTTTCTAGCGAACATAAATCGTGCGGCACAGCTGATCGTCAGAAATAGTGGTTTGTCCCAACCGGTAGCATTTTTTTTGCTACTGGTTCACGTGAACCAGTAGCTTTTATTACTACTGGTTCGCCTGAGCCATTACTACTGGTCCAAACAGGTAGCATTTCACCCCTGGGCGATTCATATATCTTATCCATTTTATCAGTTGCAAAAGAAATCCAAACATATTTAGCACAATAAATATTTACATATTTTGTCAAAGGTTTTTTCAGCATTTAATGATAAAATTAAAAATTGACCTTTATTACTATTCAAGGCTATTAAATTTACAACTAACCTAATGATAAAGTTATCTGCCTGTCAAGCTTTTATAAACCCTACTTGATCATTCCTTAATGAACATTGTCATTTACTGTAACCTATTTGTTAAAACTGCTGTTAAAATCTTTGTATCAACATTGCATGATAACTAGCACAGTGCATGTGATCCATAACACCTTTTGGTATAATTGTAATACAGGCCTATTAAATGCCGCTGATCAAAATTCCCTTCTCGAATAACTCATATAATTGACAATGTTTGGGTACCAAAAAATCCAGAAGTATTTTATATCATTCCGTTGGGGAACCCATCCAATCCTGGTGTTTACCACCTGTTATTTTTAAAATTATTTATTTTACTTTATGTAGCAAACCAGAGAATGTATTGAATGAAGATATAGAGTCCTTTTAAAATAAAATTAATCTTTCACGATTAAATGCTCCTGCTCAAGCAATGGGTTAGACTAGTTGCCCTCCAAGGTCCCTGTTATTTATGATACCCAAAACCAACATTTGTTTACTACAAATAAAAGTTGGTTTGGTGAGGCATTTAAATTTACCATTTGATTATGCTTTCCAGTATTTTCCAGGTATTGATGTCAAGCTGATTGGCCTATAATTTCTTGGATCCATTTTCCCCTAATAATATAATATAATTCTATATAATTTTATACCATTCTATCTATATAATTATGTTGTATGTAATTCAGAATAACATTTTAAAAATTGACAGTTTATATCCATTGAATTTTTACATATTTCTTCTCTTTGACCTCTAATAGATGGAATCACTGCCCTATCTTTCATCGCATTAAGCACAAAGACTAAAAACAACTTTCCCCAAAAATAAAAATAATAACAGTTTCAAACTTACTAATTCAGACAAATGCCTTATGTGCAGAAATAAATGGCAGAGTTGGCAACATGCCTAAACTTCTTTTTTTATCTTGAGGTTAACCATAATAAAAATGCAGAAAGGCCTGTAGGGAGAGAAAGGTTGCACCTTTTAAAAATACAGTTTTCCAGGACAATCTTGGGCAAACTCAAACTTCTCCCTCAGCACCTTCCCTGGAATGAAATACAGTCAGTCTTATTTATCAGTAGATTTCAAAGATAAGGTAAAGGCCTCTATTCGAAGGGTTTTCAAATCTGTGAATATGATCTTGGTGAATGCAGAATGTAGTGGAAAGCACATAAAATATTGTAGTTGTATTGATCTGAGCTGTTTCGAGGCGACTTCTCTTTTTGGAGACTTCTTCAGTAAAGTCGGGATAAATTGACATCTTACTTTGGCTAGAAACCCACTTCAGGGGAGACCTTGTGATTCTAGGGATAGAAAAAAATCTCATCTCTTGTGGAAACACAAAGGAATTACAGAATAATAATATTAGAAATAGTTCCAGGCTTCCTTCTCATTAAAGGAATTTGAACCACATGATCAATCTCCACTGGAAAATCCCAAAGGGAGGAGCTTTCTGAAAAAAATACTGCATAAATTCAGCCAGGTTTGAGTGACTTGGAGGGTTTCAAATGCCAATCACACCTAGATTTTTTCCAGTGCAATTACACAATTGCACTGGAAATTCATTTATCCAAAATATTATGACTGGTTTGAGTAACTGTCTCATGGGCCGATCTTCATAATGAGCTGTTTTTTCCTTGCATTTGTTTTAAATCACATTTAAGTTCTGCCAGATCTTGTTGGATCAGCTTCAAGATTTGTACCTGAGCCACGACCTTTTTAACAAATTAGTAGAAGACTCTTCCTCCACCATCTTTTCTGGATTGGCAGATAATGACGCAGCTGAAATGAAGTTAGCTGTTGAACGTTGAGGGGAGGATGTATGGATATTCAGGGAGGGGTAGCACCTCTGGTGCTATTACTGTTATTTGACCCACTCACTCATGTTTGGTCCCACTTGTGGCTCCAAGAAGCTGTAATGCACTTACTAGCCACATCCTTGTAAACCATGTTGGCAGATGGACCAAACCAAGTGAGGGCAGTCTTTGACTCTTGGTGTGGTAGGGGATTTGTCCATCCAGCTTGTGAAGTCTGGCTTGGCAGATTGAGTGGAGGAGACAGATCAACAGTCCAAGAAGGAAGAACCAGCAGCCGTTGTGGAATGCTAAGAGCACAAGTCCTGATCATCCGCTGCAGCAGGAGAGATCTCCAGCCATAACAGTCCTCCATGACACTGGATTAAGGTCAGAGGTGGGTCACATACTGTAACAACTGGTTCGCTCAGTACTGGAAATGTGAGCGTGCACACGCTGGCTTTGCTCGCATGTGCGCCATCTGCGCATGTATGTGGCATCAAAAGGCACGGCAATTCATTTGAGCACAACTTCCGCACATGCGTGCGGCATCAAAAACACTGCGATATAGGATGGGATTGTGCCCGGGCAGGTGGGCAGGTCCACCCGCAGGTTGCAACTACCAGTTCGCCCAAACCGGTCCGAACCAGCAGCAGTCCATCACTGATTAAGGTCTCTTCTGCCATTGTTGTAGTTGTTTTTGTGCTGTTCCAGTTAATCACACATAAGTTTTTGTTGTGTAATTCATCATCATCTACAACTCATCTGTAAATGCTCCCAGTATAAACCTAATTTGGCAGGTCCTGCAGTGTCCTAAACATTGCTTGTCCCGCAGCAACATCTGGCTAGTTAACTGTAGCTAGCAGATCATCTCTTTGGTGGTTGAGAATCAAGAAAAACAAATCTAAAAACCCCTCATTTCTGGCGCCTGGGACATCTGTCTGTGGTGGAATAGAGACGGGTGCAAAGGCCTGAAAGATGAAATGCGCTCATAGCAGCCAAACTTCACTGTTACAGCATTGACATTGAGGGACTCAGGCTGGCAGCCGAAGGTTCATTACAGGAAGCAGTGAGTGGAATATATTCTTTTGGGAAAGGAAATCGGAGAGCAACAGTGGGACTTATGTAGTAGGTTTTGTAATCAAAAATGCTCTGCTGAAGAACATCTTTACTCTGCCCACAGGAATAAATGAATGCATTATGAAGTTCCATTGTTCTCTCAGTATGTCCTGGTATATTGTCGGCGCCTAGGCACCAGCTCTCACCAGTCCAGAACAAGACAATCCCACTAGTGACAAGACTGTCATTCTGGACAATTAAAATGCTAGGTGGAGACGTATAGCGATAACTGGGATGGAGTCCTTGGGAGACATGGACTCCATCCCAGTCCATGTCTAGGCAGGAAAACTAAATAGCAATGGCCTACTACTCCTAAGTAAATGTGCCAAGGACAACTTCTGCATCACTAACATAATGTTCAGACTTGCAAACAATTACAAAACTACCTCGATGCAATCTATTTGACTATATCATATTATATGATATCTTAAAGATGTCACCATCGCTGTGTCATGCAAAGTTCTGAGTACCAATAAAGGAGAATATTTGTAGCTCAAGGTTGAAATGAGGGGTTCTTGGTGGTCTCTGAGCTTAATTGTTTTCTTGCAGACGTTTCATGACCCAAACTAGGTAACATCATCAGTGCAGCTCTGAGTGCTGGACAGATCACAGGCTGGTCCGGTCGTTTATCAACCAACACACAGCTCCTTTATATTGTAAGCAACCAAGGACTGTCAGAAACTCATTCAATATCAGAAGACTACAGGACTCAGACCAAGTCAAACACTTTCAAGATGTACCTAATGAAAAACTCTCCAGCAATTTACCGTTTGTAGGAACCTGAAAGCATTTGACACTGTAATAGGTTGGGACGTTTCCTGGACCCTCCTGAAATGTTATGGATGCTGAGGAATTGTGTGAAGGTGTTTCACTCCATGATGGAATGATAGGACAGTTATTTTACAATCATGATATATCAGCTGTATTTGCCATTTCCAGTGAGATAAAACAAATTTGTGTGCTAGCCCCACACCTATTCAAACTATTTTAATTGCATGTTGTCACATGCTCTGCAGGGTCTGAAGGAGGGAATGTACGGTACATCAGGGACTGATTTCACCCCCACTGCTTGAATGCATGGATGAAGTGCCTCCGTACTTCCAAGTGCATTTAAGAAATCCTCTTTATTGATGACTTTTTTGCCCAATCTTTTCTCAGAGAGCGAAACCATTTTAATTGAATGTTTTAAATTATGGGCCAAACTTTATTTATTTATTTATTTTAAAATTTGATTTATATGCCGCCCTACTCCGGAGACCCAATAACCAGCGATGGCGCCAGCTGGCTATACCGGGACGCTGGCAGCCACAGCCACTCGGTCTTGGAAGGGTTGAGTCGAAGCCTGTTTCTCCCCATCCAGACCCGCATGGCCTCCAGGCACTGGGACATAACTTCCAAGGCATCGTTGGGATTTATTTTCTGTTCCATGATCATCTTTCTGCTTCTTTTCTGAATCTGTTCTGGTATGTCAGGAATCCTTAAAGTATGATGCCTAAAATCAAACAGGTTACTTGAGATGGATTCTGACCAAAGAAAAATACAGCAAAGTATTAGCATGATTTGGAAGGTAGTCTTCTGTTGATGTAGCCTAGTATTGTATTTGCCTTTTTTGCAGCTGCATCACACTTCTGACTCATATTCAGTGTGCAATCAATTATGATTTCCAGATCTTTTGCATAACTACTATTACCAAACCTGATCTCCAAATCATATTTCTGCTTGCTAAGTAGGGGAAAAAAGTCTACATTTCTCTTTGCTAAATTATGTTCTTTCATTTTCAGTTATTTCTAATTATCTGGGTTGGATGGGTATAGAATATCTCTTAATATTAACATCTGCATATTTCATGTTGTTTAACCAAATCATTCATAAAAAATATTGGAAAAGTATTAAAATATTGAAAAATTAGAGGATTCAGTACTAAGGATATTTGTGGTACCCTACCTGATATATCCCTTTCTAGTTTGAATAGGAAACGTTGATGAACATTTTTTGAGGATGGTTTTCAAGGCAGCAATTATCCACTTAATTGTTATGCTATCCAGTCCACATTTAATTAGCTTGCTAATCAGAATGTCATAAGGTAGTTTGTCAAATGCTTTACTGAAATCAAGATATATTATGCCTATAGTATTCCCACAATCTAATAAGGAAGTTACATGATTTTTAAAAAATGAAATAAGATTAGCTTGATAAGATTTATGACAAATCCAGAGGGATTTCTGGTAATTACTGTCTTGTTTTCAAAGTGCTTAAGGTTTGATTGTGTCATGACATACTTAAAATCTTCTCAGATGTTAATGTGAACCTGTTCAGTGTGTACACACTTCTATTCCCTTCTGTTTAAAGATGGGGCTTCCTCTAGTTATCTGACATGTAACTATCTTCCATAATAACCCATAAAATATTTGATAGACATCAAGTTCTTTTAGGATCCTGGGATGAAGTAAAATACTATCTGCTATCATGTCACCCCTAGTCCTTCCCTTTGTTAGTCTAGACATAACCCAGTTCCTGCAACCATTCATTGTATGTTTTAGCCTCCAGACCATTTATCATCTTTCTTGCTCTTCTCTGCACTCATTTTAGAGACTCAACATCTCTTTTCGTATTGTGGTGACTAGAACTGGACACAGTCCAAAAGGTCCTTTTTTCAAGAGGTCCTTATAGATGTAACCAAAGAGTTAGGCATCCGAGTCTGTTTTGGTACTGATAGAAGAGAATATTTGTAGCTCTGGGTTGAATTGCCAAAGGTAACATTATCAGTGTGTTGATGGTGATACCTAATTTGGTAATGAAACATCTGGAAGAAAACAACCAAACTCAGAGAACACCAAGGATGCCAGTGTCTTTTTTGATGACCCAGCATTTATTAGTTGAATCTCGGAGTGGCTGGACTTTTTTTTTTTAATTTGATTTATATGCCGCCCTTGTCCGGAAACTCAGGGCAGCTTACAATGCATTAAGCAATAGCCTTCATACTTTTGTATATTTATACAAAGTCAGCTTATTGCCCCCACAAACTGGGTCCTCATTTAACCTACCTTAGAAAGGATGGAAGGCTAAGTCAACCTTGAGCCTGGTGAGATTCCAACTTACAGTAATTGCAGACAGCTGGTGTTGATCACTATGCTTTTTAGTCTGCTGAGCTAAACCAGGCTCCTTGGTTGCCTTTAAACCCTTTAAATGTTTTGTTTTTGCTTCTTCTCCAACCAAATCTGCTCCTGGAAGAAGCCTTGGACTTTGGAGAAGCCAGTCTGGTCTCAGTTCAGCAGTTGCTTTTCTCTGGAGGGGTTCTTGGAAGAGGCACATACGTTTCCTGCTGAGGAAGCAGCCGGATGGCAAGCAGGGTTTCCAGCTTTTCAGCGTGTCTCTTAGCATTATAACGGCCCAGAGAACTTCTGCCTTTCAACTTGCTGAGGATGTGGCTCCCTGTGGTGATTTCATTACATAGTTGGCCTGTCTTTTACTTTTCAGACCAGGCGTTCTTGCCCATTTCTCTCCTTTCCCTACTGCCTAATGGCTTATCTAAACCAAGGAGACATCCCAGAGTGGGTCTGCTCACCCATGGGAAAGGAATGCTCATTCCTCTAGAAGTGGAAACCTGCAGCAGCTGGTTCAGCTCATCAGGGCTGCCTGCCTTGCTGCCTTTGAAAGGGAAGAGAGGATTTTCTGGCTCTAGAGAGAAGGACCATCGAGTCTTGGCCATTTTCAAAGGCAGATTGCTGCATGCGATGATTCCTCTGACCAGAGGGACTCTGAGCAGCCGCCGCCGCCCACTCGCAGCCGGTGTTGGAGCCCTTCCTCACTCTGGAGGAAGGAGGCATTACTTGGCTTCTGCTAACTTGACAAGGCTTCTTGCACTTCATGGCTTTGCTTCTTTATGCCAAAAAGTAACACGAAATTATGGTATTAAAATGGGATGAAATTATTGTACCAGAAGAAATATTGCTGTTACAACAAGAAAACTCGGGAAGTGGAAGGGGATAGAAATATCACAATTTATATATATTATGTGTGGTCTCAACTTATGACTGCAATTGAGCCCCAGATTTCCATTGCTAAGCAAGACAGTTGTTAAGTGAGTTATGACCCATTTTGCACCTTTTATTGCCACAGTTGTTAAGTGAATCACTGCAGTTGTTAAGTTAGTAACGTGGTTGTTAAGCGAATCTGGCGTCCTCATTTACTTTGCTTGTCAGAAGGTTGCAAAAGGGGGACATGTGATTCCAGGACACTGCAACCATCATACATACGAGCAGTTGCCAAACGGCCGAATTTTGATCACATGACCATGGGGATGCCACAATGATCATAATGTGTGAAAAATGGTCATGTCACTTTTTTCAGTGCTGTTGTAATTTTGAACGAATGGTTGTAAGTCAAGGACTACCTGTATGAGGCTGGGCGAATAAATCTACGATGAGTTTATAAATCAAATATTTTGCTGTCATGGGGGGGCAGGGGAGGGTGATGCAATGTGTCCTTTGTCACCAAGCATTTCACCAAAACCATTTGGGCAGCAGCTGTTTGCATTTCTATGAACTTTGACCCATAGAACAGCCATGGCCTAATGTGATCCAGGGCTCCTCCCCAGAACCAGCGCGGTGGTGATGCTGTAGTTTTAATTAGCCCTGGGAAGCTCACCATTCTGCTGGCATGCGCTGCTCAAATTTAGGATGCTGCTCAAATTTAGGAGCTGCCAGAAAATCTCCTACCCCTTGCTTTCCACTTGAAATACCTTCTCCGAGTGGTGAAAATCCCTCCTTTTTCCAAAGTACGTACATCTCTCGCTGTGCCTTTGCCTAACTGAAGAGGCGTCAGGAAAAGCTGCAGCTGCGTCAGGAGTAATTACAGCCCTGGAGGCTTGTCAAGGCCTCTCTTCTCTGGCTCCGCTGCCATCTGTGGCAGGCTGAATGCAGAGAGATCGGCGGAGCCTTGGAAGCTTCACGTAGAGCATAATTTGAGAGCTTTTAGTTATTTATGGTAAATTATTTAACTTTGGAGTTCAATTTTTATAGCTGCATTACACTCTTGCAGTAAATCTTCTACTTTGGACTTCCATTTTTGCAGCTGCAGTAGAAGTTCCATGCGGACAAAGGAACTGTAAAAAGAGCTCAGGAGGTCTTGGGGAGTCAGAGCTGCCCCCCCCCCATGTCCTGGAGCCTTTCTTTCTTCCAGAATGCTGGTTTCTTGGGGGGGGGGGGATCATAATGGAGAGCCATTGGTTGTAGGTTTTCTTCTTTCCATGTGCCCCACCAACATTTTTCTGCCACCAACATCATCTGCTGGAAATTCTGAGCTTGCACCTGACTAGCCACGGCATCCTACCTCCTTTTAGCCTGATCCTAGTGGTGGATAGGAACATCACGCATGGTGACCACCTTGACTGTGGGGATGATGCCACTTCTCCCTCAACAGGGCACTTGTTTATCCTCATTAAGCCTCTCTCAAAAGTATTTAATTCATTTACGCTTTCAAGTTATATTTGGAGAGGAGAAGACAATTGAGCTGGAAAGATTGTTTGAAGAATTCTTGATGGCAGAAAGCATCTGTGAAAGAGTCCCAAGGTGTGCAGCAGGATAAGTGAGTCATACAAGTTAAGAGCTGGAGGGACCTCGGAGTTCCTATAGATGGCCTCCATCCCAGCTCTGGGTAAATACCCCAAGTAAAGGAGAACCCATCCCCTTTCAAGGCAGGTTTGCTCCACTGGGGAATAGCTCATACCACTAAGGAGATTTTTCCAATATTCAATCCAAAATGATTTCTCTACAGTTTAAATCCCTTTCTTGTCCTGCCTTCTGGAGCAAGTCTGAACAGTTCTACCCAATCTTCTGCATGACATCTCTTCAGATACTCAAAGACAGCCATCATGCCTCATCCAATCTTCTCTTCACCAGGGTAAAGATACAGCACCAACTCAGGTTTTTCCTTCTAAAGAACCAGTCATTTTAGTCATGCTCCAGATGGTCAACATATGGTACCTAGGATTGGATCCAGACTTATCAACGTACAATGTGGAGAAACAGCAATGATCTTGGTACATTATTTCTGTTTGTGCTGCCTAGGACTGCATACTCCTGTTGGCTTAGTCAGTTTGTGAAATATGAGACACCCAGGATCAGCCCCATTAGGTGGAGTGTCCCATCAACACCACAGGGAGACTAAAACTACCTTTACTGAAGGTTATTAAAACATAATCTTGCAAGCTTTGATAATGCTTTACCCATGTTTTATGGGGTAGGCTAGATTAAGAAACCAATGCTATATAGGTCTAAAGCCATTTTTATTAGAATAGCTATAGAAATTTTCTGACAGAACAATCAACCAAAGGAACAAAAGTTGCCTTTGGAAGTTGTGGGAGCTTCATCACTGGAGGCTTTCAAGAAGAGGCTGGACTGCCATTTGTCAGAAATGGTGTAAGGTCTGTTGCTTGGGTGGGGGGTTGGATTTGATGACCTACAAGGTTCCTTCCAACTCTGTTACTCTGTTAAAACATGATCCTGCGAGCTTCCCCCATTCCTCACTTATTTTAACAGAATAACAGAGTTGGAAGGGACCTTAAAGGTCTTCTAGCCAACCCCCTGCTCAGGCAGGAGACCCTATACCTGTGATGGCGCACCTATGGCATGGGTGCCACAGGTGGCACATGGAGCCATATTGGTGGGCACCCGAGTGTTGCCCTAGCTCAGCTCCAGCACGTATGCACATACTGGCCAACTGATTTTCAGGCCTTCCGGTCCCACTGGAAGTCGGGAAACTGGCTGTTTCCGGCCTCCAGAAGGCCTCCAGGAGGATGGGGAAGGCTGTTTTTGCCCTCCCCAGGCTCCTAGAAAGCCTCTGGACCCTGGGGAGAGGGAAAAACGGGCCTACCGGGCTCACCATGCCATCGCATGCCAATAGCAGGGGAAAGTGGGGGGGGGTCATGTGTGCATGGGCGGGAGGGTGGGGCGCATTGAATTATGGATGTGGGCACCCACACCCGTGACCCCCCTCTGCTGCCCCACTTTTGGCATGCGACGGCAAAAAGGTTAGCCATCACTGCCCTATACTATTCCAGACAGATGGCTGTTCAGTCTCTTCTTATAAGCCTCCAGTGATGGAGCACCCAGAACGTCTGAAGGCAAGCCCTTCCACTAGTTAATTGTTATGGAACTTTCTGTTCCATAACAGAACTGTTCCAACTGTTAGGAAATTTCTCCTTAGTTCTAGGTTGCCTCCTGTAATATTATCCCTCTGTTAATGCAGCCTAGGACTGCTTTGGCTTTTTTGGCAGCTGCCACACACTGCTGGCTTATATTTAAGTGATTGTCCACTAGGGCTCCAAGATCCCTCTCACAGTGAACGAGGGAAGGGAAGGGCCTGTCTGAGGCACTTTCTCAAGTTAGTTTCTTGGAATGGACTAAAGTGGTGTTTGTTCGATCATGATTTGGAGATGGATTTTCCCACTGCCTTTCACGGCCACTCTTTATACCCTCTGCAACCCTCCTCCCACTCCAGTGAATCTGCCCAAATCACTTCCAATTATTATTTTGTTTCTCAGGACTTAATATTTCTGTAAATTAAAAAAAAGTTGAGCCCCTTTTGCCTAGGTAATAGTTCTTGCGTATTTCCATCCAGATCCCCTTTCTTCTGGTCTATGCCCAGAGCTTTTCCTCATGCCCTGCTATCCAGTATGCTCTCTATCCAACACTCAAAACTTCGACTTTTCCTAGCCAAATAAAATTTTTCATTTCTCTCTGTTGAAATTAAATTTGCTTGGGATTTTTTTCCAGTCAAAATCCTCTTGAGTTTTGTCAACTGTCCTCTGATATAGCATTGATATTTTGTGGCACTGGAAATTCTTAAAATGGCTTAAGTTTTATTGCAAATTGCAAGAAAATATCTGGCTGGTGTATAAATGATTTATTTATGAATATGCCTGTATGCCATTTTGATGCAAAGCTTAAGTTATCAGTATAGAAACCAGGAGATGGTGTGTTTTGAACTCACTTTGGGCATAAAACTAGGTGGGTGATCTTTGGTCAGTCACTCTCCCTCAGCTCTCCTAGGAAGGAGACAAGGACAAACCACTCCTGAAATCTTGCAGTCATCAGAAATCCATGCTGACTTGAGGCATACCACCCTCCCAGAAGCTCCCCCTCCTGGAAAAAATGTCATTCTAGTTGGTTTCATTCCAGCTGGTTTCTGAACCAAGGGCTGCACCATTCTGCTGCAGTTCAGCTAAGCCTCTTCCTCTCCATTCTTACCTAACCATTTCCAGACAACAGGAAAAAAGAGAAATACTGCAAAATAAGAGCCCTCATTCCCCACCTCAAAGTCTGCCCTGAAGGATATTCTGATGGAACTGAAGACAGCTGGGAAACCCATCAGCACCTACAGGGTGACATTCCTTCAGACTTGGTCCTCCCATCGGCCATTCTTAAGAGCAGTCAGCGAATATCATGGCTGCAAGTGAAAAGAAAGGAGACCAAAAGGAAAAGCTATGGCTCTGATCTTCAGTGCAATGTGGCATACTGAGAATGAGTTTTTAACTTAGAAACGTTTCAGGGTGTCTTTATTTTTCATTGTATAATATCCAGTGTTCATGTTATGGAAGGAAAGTCCTTGAAAGTGATCCTGGCAATACTTGGATGATAATCACCTTTATCCCAACCTATGTGCTTAGTTTATGGATCAACAATGTTAGAAGTTTTTGTGCCAGTTTCTTAAAAGGCCACCAGATGGGAGCAAAGAAGCACCTTTGATCCCATTGGTGGCCCCTGCAGCCCCATTGGGAGAGTTAATGGCCCTCCGGCCCCCTCACACCCATTGGTAAGGGAGGGGTCAGGGGCCCCCATAAGAACCCCTGCGCAGGGGCTGCCCTCTAGCTTTTGTTAGCTCCCTTCGGGACTAATCCATGGGCTCAGTCCAGGCATGCCAGGGAACTCATTTTCTCTGCTTTATCCTTAAATAAAGCTTCAACTGATTGCATTCCTGCATGCTGTCTCTTTCTTGGAAGCGCCACAACAAACCATCCACCTTGTGAGGGCTCTCACAAACAATTTGTGCAATCTCAGAATATTGAGTTGAGTTTATTTATTTTATTTATTCGGCTTATATGCCGCCCTATCTCACAATGGACTCAGGGCGGCTCACAATAATAAAAACAAAGCCACAATATAAAATAAAGTCTAAAAATTTAAAAGATTTAAAATTAACCCTTAAAATCCCATTATCAGTCCAGGTCAAAGGATTTAAACAACCGAGTTGTGTTTGTATTAGCATTCTGATGGTTGACTTCACTGGCTAATTTTGCTGGTCGCTGTGCAAACAAAATATGGGACCAGGTGACCCTTGAGGCTGATTGAATGCCAGGGCTTTTCTGTCTTTAAGGATGGTCAGACAGCATTAAACTGGGCAGGCCAAGAGGCCAAAAAGAGACAACTGGTCACAATGGTCAGCCCATCTATCTTGGATCAGGATGGGGGAGCTTGAGAGCAAGGACAGAACAAAGCTTACTAAGGGTAACAAATCATGTTCATCAGACAAAGAAAGAAAAACAACTCCCTTTAGCTCTTTCATAAGATTTCAGCTATTTTTAAATAATACATGAAAAATGTTTGGGAGTGTTGTGGAAGTAGAGGCCTTTTGGCATTCTAGTACTCTCTGGTGTCTGTAAGTGGGGAGTCTCTGGCTTGGTTAGTGCGTAGGGCTTAATTTCTTGATGGATGGGTAAAGTCAACAAATGAGCCTTGCGGACTTCATATGTTTTTTTCTGCTGCCTCATCAATTACAGGAATTAGTTGTGTCAAATGTTAGGAAGGGTCTGTCTCTGACCCTGCCAGCACCTCAGGAGATGATGGATGGGATGGCTGGAAGAGAAAGACAAGGTTCTACTGGTATTCCTGGCAGATAGCATGAATGATCACTTCATGCTGTCTTGAAATAGTATTTGATAGAGGTTTGTTTGTGGCTATTAGCACTCGGGGAATGTTGCACTCTTGGTATACTCAATGCCTTCTGCAGTGGCCTGTCTTATTCAGGGGAAGACAAGAGAAATCCTCTGTAAACAAACTGTAGATTATCCTTTTACAAACCACACTCCATGTTTGCTTTTCTCCCTTGTGATATTGAGTTATCCTTTATAAATTTTGCAAGCAGCCTGTGGATGATATCCCTCCAAAGCCAGTTCATTAACATCTCATCTTTGCATACAGGGAAAACAAATAAAAGATACAGATCCACATTTGTCCACTCGCTGAAGTGGAACACGATATCATCTGGATCAGAGCCAGTGGAGAAGTTGAATTCCTGAGTGCTCCCAGCAGGACAGCCCATACCTTGTAGCTGGGCGTCCTTTTTGTGACCTTGACAGCAGACAAGAATGTGCCCATGAGCTTGCTAGTACATAATTTAAACACGGGAAAGCCCACAATTTGACTATTGTTTATTCAAGATCTCAGAAAAAGAATGGCAGAAAGTGGCAGATACCGTTCCAGTTTCTCAAAAAGGCAAATTCAAACTCAAGGCAGACTTCCAGGCTACAGGAGTGGAGATCAAACAGGATAATTTGGAAAGTAGCCAATTGAAGCCAAGTCTTCTAGTCGGGGCAGAGGGGAGAAGCATGGGTAGGATCAGATCTTGGTCAGATCTTCCAGCAACATGGTAGCCACATTTACTTCCTATCTCGCTAAAGCCACCTCTTTTTAGTCTGCGACCAGCATCCTTTTCTGTGACCGGTCTTCAGCCTCCTCCTAAGTGGAGGCAGGCTGGGCTTGGGCCGTGGCAGGCAATGAAATAGCTGTGGGGTGTATCTGAACGCTCCAAGCCAGAACTAGAGGAGCCCGAGGTTCCTTGGGCTTTATTGGACCACTGGGATTCTACCTTGGCTCTTTTTTCTTGCTTCTGCGATCACAGGCAGCATGAATGGAATAAAGCAGGCTCAACAGTCCACACGTTACTTGGCAATCCTGGAGGGATTTGTCATTTGAGGAGTGACAAAAACGGTCACATCCTTTGACATGGATCACCCATGTGGGGCCCGCCTGAATTCTGACATCATGCAAAGCACTTGTTGGGGGGGGGTGAGGGGTTCAATTCAATTCAATTCAATTCAGAATAGAGGTGGAAGGGACCTTGAAGGTCTTCTAGTCCAACCCCCTGTTCAAGGGCCAAGTCCCATGAATGTCCCCCTATGCAGGCAGAACATTGAATAGTGATGCTGAAGAGGTAGACCTGCATAGCCCAGCAACTCCCTTTAGGGAGCTGCTTCCTAGAGAGGCCCTTTAGGCCCAGGGATTGTGGTGGTGCTGTTTCCCCATCCCCTCATCTGGGATCCCTGCCAAGCTGTCCCTGAAGAGGGTTGCCCTGCATCAGTTAAGGATACCCCTGTGACTCTCCTGGCTCCAACAGAGCTTCTTCTTCTCCATTCCCCAAACAGCAGATTTGTCTGTGGCTGCTGTCAGACATTCTGGCACGAAGTATCTGGGAGAATATAATTCTGCCACAACTCCATTAATACACTGTAGTTTTCAGCTTCTGCCTGTCCCTGCCAATTTTTCTTCTCAGTCTCATAGAGCTGCCACACACATGCACACAAATACATGCAGGCTTTTGCGTTTTAATTGAATCCCCAGGAATCCAGACACACACACACACACCCCCCCCAGGGGCTGCAGAAGACTCTCAGGAGCTCAGCCTGCTCCCTCATTCCAGGCTTAAACTCTGATCTGATCTGCTTCTCCCTTCCACAACCCTGAAGCGATTCACACAATTACGTTGGGTAGGGGCAGAGGGTTCGATTCTCATGAGAAGGTCCCTGATTTCCCAGCTGACAAACAAGCAAACTCCACGCTGTTCCAGAGTTTCTCATCCTCCAAAATAAGTTTAGGGTTTCATTTCAAGGACAGGCTGAAAGGGGCAGTTGGCTCTTGGCACAGGAGATATGCAGATGGAACAGAAGCGGGAGATATGGCAGTCAAAACAGATGCTGCTTCTACAGGTGATGAAGAATGCTGTGAAACAGTCAAGTGAAAAGAATTGTTCTTGGCTGCTCTCATGGGCTGCTGGTGCTTTGTCCTCCTGTGTTCTGTTGGAGGACTCACGGATTAACTCTGGAATCCAGTTGCACCTAGGCTGGTTAAGGAAACAGGTGGCTGTGGTATGGCCATTGCACATACCATGGAGAGCGGCTTCTTATTACGGCTTGATGCTCCTTGAATTTTGAAGATCACCGTGTCTTCCTTGAGGAAAAAAGCAAGGAGAAGGCAAAGCACATCCACTCCTGTGTTGCTTCAGTCTTTTTCCCAAATGGGAATGGAGGTCAAGTGGATCAGGACAGAACAAACCCAAGGAAGTCTGTGGAGATTCTCAGTCATAGGTTGCCCTAAAGGTGCTTTTTCCAACAGGCAACTGGATCTACTTGGGGTTTTTTTTTCCCTTTGAAAATGTTTTGCTTCTCATCCAAGAAGCTTCTTCAGATAGAAAATGAGTACTAGTCATCCCAACCCTACTGACTATGTGATCAAATTTAGTTAACCTTGGGGATGCAGTGGACAGTCTACCTGGATTTCAGCAAGGTTTCAGTAAAGATTTCTATGAGATCATAGTAGAGTAGGAAGCAACTTGTATTGTATGGCACACTATGTTGCACAATGAGTGTGTCAGCGCCTTTGTATCAATCTGCAAGGACGTGTTAAATGACATGCGACAAGATTCCATTCAACATACTTATAAATAACTTGAATAAGGGGTGAGAAAATACAATGATCATTTGCAGATGACAACACCCTACAAGAACAAGATGATATTCACTGACAAGCTGGAACACTGGTCAAAATCCAGCATGATAAATTTCCACAAAGATAATTGCAAAGTTTTATATTTTAGTTCACAATTATTGTACGAGTGTAGGATATGGAATGTGTGTGACCCATTCTGGGTAGGAGTATATGCAAGAAGGATCTTGATGATCACAAATTGAACATGAACCAATGTTGTGATGTAGATAAAAATTATTATATCAAATAAATGCCCTCCCAGCCTCAGTTTAAACACTTTCAGAGAAGTAGAGTCTATCACCTGCTGAGAAAGGAGGCATCCCATTGTTGAATATCTCATATCACTAGGAAAGTTTTTGTGATAATCATTCAAATCTACTTCATTGTAGTTGAGTTTCTGTCTTTTGTCCTTGTCCTCTGGAACAACGTTTATCCATTTTTCTCCATCGACCTACATGACATTCTTTCATATAAATGAGGGCAGCATGTCTCACTTATTTTCTCGATGATAATGCCTCTAATTATTCCTCCTTTCTTCCTGATTTTTTATCATCTTGGCTGCTGTCTTCTGGATGTGCTTATTTTGTGCTTATGTGCTAGTCAAATTGGGATACTCTACCACCTGACTGCTACTAATTAGAGAGGAACAATGAATGTTCTTTGTCACAATACCAGATTTGGAAGGGATCTTGGAGGTCTTGTAGCCCAACCCCATGCACAAGCAGGAGACTCTATACCATTCCAGACAAGTGGCTGTCCAGACTCTTCTTAAAAGCCACAACTTCTGAAGGCAAGCCATTCCACTGGTTAATTGTTCTGTCAGGAAATTTCTCCTTAGTTCTAGGTTGTGTCTCTCCTTGATTAGTTTCCAACCACTGCTTCTTGTCCTGCCTTCTGGTGCTTTGGGAAATAGATTGAATCCCTCCTCATTGTGGCAGCCTCTCAAATATGGGAACATTTTTTTTATATTATGGAGAGCAAAACTGGATGCAGTATTCAAAGTGTGATCTTACCAAGGCATTATAAAGTGATACCCCACTGCTTACTTCCCTCCATGTAGATGTAGTTCCATTAAGGAACTACATCTACATGTACACAAGACAGAGTGGCTGTGGATACCAGCATCCTGGTTCCAAGGGAATATTCCATCGTTGGCTATAGGAGGTGAGGTGTTGCCCCCTGTTGATAGGGCACACACCTTAGGCGTCCTTCTGGATTCATGGTTGACTTTTGAAGATCATGTTATGACCGTGACCAGGGGGGCATTTGCCCAGATTCGTTTGGTGCGCCAGTTGCGCCCCTACTTGGACCGTGATGTACTACGCACAGTCACCCATGCGCTCGTTATCTCCCGGATCAACTACTGCAATGCTCTCTACATGGGGCTGCCCGTGAAGACCACTCGGAGGCTCCAGCTGGTGCAGAATGCAGCTGTGTGGGTAGTAATGGGGGTGTCCCGACACTTTCATGTTACACCTCTCCTGCGGGACCTGCATTGGCTACCGGTTGCCCTCCAGGTGAGATTCAAGGTGCTGGTATTCACCTATAAAGCCTTACATGGCTTAGGCCCAGGGTATCTGGCGGACCATCTGTGGCCAGCGACAGCTCCCCATCGCCTGGTGTGCTCCCACAGGGAGGGCCTCCTTGGGGTGCCGTCAGTCAGACAATGTCAGCTGGCAACCTCTAAGGAGTGGGCCTTCTCTGTGGGCACACCTACCCTGTGGAATCAGCTCCCTCTGGAGCTCTGGTGGCCCCTAACCTTTGCTCTTTCCACCATGACCTTAAAACATGGTTATTTCGCCTAGCTGGTTTGGACTGAAGGGTTTTAAAGGGGATTTTAATGGTTTTTTATAATCTTATTGGGTATTTTAACATCGATTTTTGCTTGTTTTTATTGTTGTGAGCCGCCCTGAGTCCTTTGGAGATAGGGCGGCATACAAGTTTAAATAATAAATGAATAATAAAAATAAGGACTACTCATGTAGTACGGTTGTTTATCCCACTATTTTTTTTAACTTACTAAGAAGTAGATTATGGTCTACTTTGTCAAATGCCTTACAGAAATTCAAGCATACTATGTCCATGGCATTTTGCTGATACACTAACTTAGTCACTTTGTCAAAGAATGAAATAAAATTTGTTTGGCATGATCTGTTTTTGATAAACCCATGTTGGCTTCTGGTTATAACTTTGCCTGCTTCTAGGTGTTTGCAGATTTGTTGCTTGATTATCTTTTTTGCAGGATCTTCCCAGGATCTTGACATTATACTTCTGATTCAGCTCACTGCTCCTGCCTGGGGTTCTGATGGCTTGGCTTGAAGCCAGTTCAGAGAGTCCTGTTTGGATGGAGGCATCATGCATGAACTTGTAAAGTATTCAGCCAAGATGGAAAGAATAGTAAAACAATGGACTTACCCATGGAACTGCTTGCCTCCAGAGGTTGTGGCTGCTCCATCACTGGAGATATTTAAGAAGAGATTAGACAGCCAGTCCAAAATGGTATAGGGTTTCCTGCTTAAGCAATGGGTTAGACTAGAAGATCTCTAAGATTCCTTCCAAGTCTGATATTCTGTTTTTTGATGTACAGAGAAAGCCAGGTAGCTCAGGGAAGGGGGGGGGAGTTAATGATGAAAACATCTGGTGGGTTTCATATCAGCACTTTACTGTTTGCCAAGCAAGAGTTATAGCCATTGTGCACCTAGAATACCCATGGAAAGTGTAACTCCAAAATGAATGGGAGATGCAGCTGGCAGGTATCTTACTTCTCAACTGCAACAAATGGGCAGGTCTGCTCCAAATAGAACAGGGTCACTCAGATAAGGGAGAGAAAGTCTTTGGATGTGGGGTAGAGAAACATTCTTTGGGAGAGTGAACTCCAAAAGCAGTTGCTGGCTCCTTCCAGCAACTGGAGAAGCCATTGCTTGGAAGTCCTTAGTGTTTGCACCCAAGTCAGTCAAAATCCAGATGCCAGATGTGATGCAGTGCAATGGGGCAAGTACTGGAATGGGAAGACTTGAACTTTCTGCATTCTCCAAAGCTCTGGCTGGCAGCAAACAGTAGCCCTGAGGTAGCAGTGAGAAAGGAAGGAAGGAAGGAAGGAAGGAAGGAAGGAAGGAAGGAAGGAAGGAAGGAAGGAAGGAAGGAAGGACTTTCAGCTTAAAATAAAACACCTCTTGTGATGGGAATGGGAGAACAGAAGTCATTGATTGACAGGGCTGTTAGAGAGCTCTTGCAACCAGTCCACCCAAAGGCACTTTTTGAACAAGTTGGTGGGAGTGGAGGCAGAAAGCAATTGATTTACATTTATACATTCATGAGTTCCTATTCAATATTTCTGTTACAGCCTCCCCCCCCCATCACTTCCACCCTGCATAAGTCATTGCTTGTGATTGCCAGTGGCCAAGATGGGCACAGAGGAAGTGGGCAAGAGCCAGGGGTTATGCATGGAAGCTCCCAGGGCCCTTGAGCAAGCCCCGTGTGCACAGAGGAGGGCTAAGAGGAAGGGAGATCCTGAGCACCCACAGGAATAATCCATGTTTTGCCTTCGCAGCTGAAACTGGAGTTACAGATCCTGTGCTGTTTATTGATAGGGCTATAATGCAGCTGAGGAGCTATCGGTAGATGCGCTTCTTGGTGTTTAAAAAGAATAGCAGTAACATACTGCAAAGCATTTGCATAATAATTGGTAAGCATTCACAGAGGAATAGTTTACAGACTGATAGATTTTGTACAGAAACCGTGAAGGTTACACGGGGGGTGAAAACAGTTTGCTGTGTCAATGAACATATTTAATTTTTCTGGGAATGCAGTTTGAATTGTGCAGCACTCTTGACATTAGCCTAACAAAGACATACACATTGGGTGGTATACTCTAGTGGGGAGGGGCTCTCGCCCTCTGCCCCCCATTGCTTAGCTAGGCCTAACAAGAAGCATAGTGAGTAGGTTTGAGAGCCACCCCTTTCCAGACACTGGGACCCTCATTTCTTCCAGCATCACTGGGGTCCAGGCTCTCCTAGGTTGTGGGCCTACATGGAACACAGATGTGCCCCTCCTGCTCTTGCTTGCTCTGGCCTCTGTGTGAGACTGTCCGGCACCTGGCTCCCCTCTTTGTCTCTGGATCCATTGATTTTAAATCAGATATATAGAAAATATCAGTTGGATACAATAGCAAAATATCTGGGGCTTAACATTATTGGGACTCCCTTCCTTCCTTCCTGCCTGCCTGCCTGCCTGCCTGCCTGCCAGCCTGCCTCTCCCCGCCCCTCCCTGCCCTGCCCTGCCCTGCCCTGCCCTGCCCTGCCCTGCCCTGCCTTTTCTTCATATGTTGCTGGGGAGGGAAGTAGTAGTGAAAGAGAGGCTGAGTTGTACAAGTAATAAAGAATAGAACAGAACAGGAGATGCAGAGATTTGTTATATGATCTGAAAGAGCTGCCTCCAAAGATGAAACATAGTACACAGATAGTCCTTGACTTACAACCTTTCATTTAATGATCATTCAAAGTCACAATGGCACTGGAGAAAGTTGCAGCATCCTCATAGTCAGGTGATCAAAATTCAGGCGCTTCGTAACTGGCTCGTATTTATGCCTGTTACAGTGTCCTGGGATCATGTGATATCTTTTGTGGCCTTTTGTGACCCTAACCCTAATCCTAACCGTAATTTAACAACAGTGATTCATGTAACAAGAGTGACAAGAAAGGTTGTAAAATGGGTCATAATCCACTTAAGAACTGTCTTGCTTAGCAACAAATTTTGAGCTCAACTGTGGTTGTAAGTCAAGAACTACCTGTATTTTCTTTCCCATGTTCGTACCTTAAACTAATTAAAGATCCCATTACACTGAGTTGCAACTTCCTTCTTGCTCTGAGCTCAGACACTTGCTTGGGGGTATCTGTACACACAGAGCTGCCTCTCTTGGCAGGTGTGATAGATGGGATGCTGTGAGGGAGGGCTTGCTCATCACTAGAGATTATAACTAGCCTTTTCCCCTAAAGAATCCTAGGAATTGTAGTCTGGTGAATACAAATCAATGTCTGATACAGTACAGATAATCCAAAAGTTGCAACCATTTGCTCTGACAAAAGATACTCATAACCATTTTTCACACGACCATTGCAACCTCCTCATAGCCACGTGATCAAAATCCAGACTCTGGGCAATTGGCTCATATTTATGATGGTCGCCATGTCCCAGGGTCACATGATACCCTTTTATGACCTTCTGACAAGCAAAGAATAGAATAGAATAGAATTTTTATTGGCCAACTATGATTGGACACACAAGGAATTTGTCTTGGTGGATATGCTCTCAGTGTACATAAAATATCATAAAATAAAATTTCAGATCCCTAAAAGTGATACTGCCATTCAATTGGAAGAAGGGGGAGACTTGGATTCGATTTAATAGCATTGCCTGTGTCAACAGATATTTTACCTGATATTGAGCCTGAGTGGCGTAGCAGGCTAATGCCACCTATTAAGGCAGCATTTAACATCCAGCTGCCTGGAATTACTGTGAGTTCTAATCTCACCAGGCTCAAGGTTGACTCAGCCTTCCATCCTTTCTAAGGTGGGTAAAATGAGGACCCAGTTTGTGGGGGCAATAAGCTGACTTTGTATAAATATACAAAAGTATGAAGGCTATTGCTTAATGCATTGTAAGCCACCCTGAGTCTCCGGAGAAGGGCGGCATATAAATATAAATAAAAATAAAAAAAATAAAATAAAAAAAATACAACCTATATCCTGGCGCCAAAGAGCCCTGAGATCCTCTTAACGTAGAGGAATGTTTATGATAGCCATGTGGGTTGTTTCACTTTAAAGGATAATGGTGTGAATGCATGGTTGCTCAGTTTCTCAGGGAAACTAGTAAAGGAAACATCTTCACACTTGTGTATTGGCTAAAATCTGCATTCTGACATAAAGAGAGGGGTCTCTACTGCTTTAATTCTACTTGTCTTACCTAAGGGCATTCAGATCTTGCTTTAAACTGGGTGGCTATCACTTCTGCTTAATGAAAGGATCCTTTTGAACTATTACATTTCAAGAGTTTTTACTTTCTTAAGTTGGAAGGAGAGGCAATCCTTACAGATACGTTCATCAAGAATCATAAGGTACAACACTTAATGATAGTCATAGGGTATAAATAAGCAATCAGGAAACAATATCAATATAAATTGCAAGGATACCAGCCACAAGGTTACAGTCATACAGTCATAAGTGGAAGGAGATGGGTGATGGGAACGATGAGAAAATTAATAGTAGTGCAGACTTAGTAAATAGTTTGACAGTGTTGAGGGAATTATTTGTTTAGCAGAGTGATGGCGTTTGTGAAAAAAACTGTTGTTATGTCTAGTTGTTCTGGTGTGCAGTGCTCTATAGGATCGTTTTGAGGGTAGGAGTTGAAACAGTTTATGTCCAGGATTTGACGGGTCTGTAAATATTTTCACAGCCCTCTTTTTGACTCGTGCAGTATACAGGTCCTCAATGGTAGGCAGGTTGGTAACAATTGCTTTTCTGCAGTTCTAATTATCCTCTGAAGTCGGTGTCTGTCTTGTTGGGTTGCAGAGCCAAACCAAACAGTTATAGAGGTGCAGATGACAGACTCAATAATTCCTCTGTAGAACTGGATCAGCAGCTCCTTGGGCAGTTTGAGCTTTCTGAGTTGGCACAGAAAGAACATTCTTTGTTGTGCTTTTTTGATGACGTTTTTGATGTTAGCTATCCATTTTAGATCTTGTGATATGGTAGAACCTAGAAATTTGAAGGTCTCTACTATTGATACTGTGATGTCTAGTATTGTGAGAGGTGGAAGTATGGAAGGGTTTCTCCTAAAGTCTACCACCATTTCTACGGTTTTGAGTGTGTTCAGTTCCAGATTGTTCCGGTCACACCACGAGGCTAGTTGTTCAACCTCCGTCTGTATGCGGATTCATCATTGTCTCGAATGAGACCAATCACTGTTGTGTCATCCTCGAACTTCAGTAGCTTAACAGATGGATCGTTAGAGATGCAGTCATTGGTATACAGAGAGAAAAGTGGGGAGAGCACACAGCCTTGGGGGGCCCCTGTGCTAATTGTACAGGTATCTGATGTGATTCTGCTTAGCTTCACCTGCTGCTTCCTGTTTGTTAGGAAGCTTATGATCCACTTACAAGTGTGTTCAGGTACCTGTAGCTGGTTTAGCTTAGTTAGAAAAGTGTCTGAAATGATGGTATTGAAAGAGGACCCTTGCGTAGGTCTCTGGAGATTCAAGATGTTGTAGGATGTAGTGCAGAGCCATATTAACAGCATCATCTGTTGACCTATTTGCTCGGTATACAAATTGCAGGGGGTCTAACAGCAGATGATGGTTTTCAAGTAGGACAGCACTAGCCTTTCAAAGGTTTTCATGACTACAGATGTTAGAGCAACTGGTCTGTAGTCATTCAGTTCCTTGATGGTGGGCTTCTTTGACACTGGGATGATAGTAGAGCGTTTGAAGCAAGAAGGAACATAGCACATCTCTAGTGATTTATTGAAGATTCAGGTGAAGATGGGGGCCAATTGGTCAGCACAGACTTTTAAGCAAGGAGGAGTTATCTTGTCTGGGCCTGGAGCTTTTCCTGGCTTTTGTCTGTGAAATAGGTCTTGCACTTCCTTTCCTGTGATCACTAGGGGTTGTGAACCCAATGGGATGGGATCAGTTGTAGGAGGCTTGGCTGTTGTTGGTGTGTCTGAGATGGGGGTTGTGGAGATAGGTGGCTGTAGTTTCCTTTCAAACCTGCAGTAAAACACGTTCAGGTCATCTGCCAGTTGCTGATTTCCTGCAGCCTGGGAAGGAGGTTTGCCGTAGCCAGTGATATTTTTAAGAGTTTTATACATGTTTGCTTGTTCATTTGTTGAAAGTCAATGGGAAAGCCAGATTCATGCAACCATGTTGCTGACTTAATATCTGTGATAATTCACTGAACAACTGTGGCAGGAAAGGTTGTAAAATGAGGCAAAACTCATTTAACAACTGTCTTGCTTAGGAGAAAATTTTTGGGCTCAGTGTGGTCATAAGTTGAGGAATACCTGCATAATGTCCAGCATTTATTGAATGGTTTGGTAGTACAGTGGTCTAAAGCACCCTGTTATTAACACCAGCTGCCTGCAATTATTGCAGGTTTGAATCTCACCAGGCTCAAGGTTGACTCAGCCTTCCATCCTTTCTAAGGTAGGTAAAATGAGGACCCAGTTTGTGAGGGCAATAAGCTGACTTTGTATAAATATACAAAAGTATGAAGGCTATTGCTTAATGCATTGTAAGCCGCCCTGAGTCTCCGGAGGGCATATAAATCAAAAATTTTTTAAAAAGTGGTTACTAAAGCAACTCTCAGTCCCCAGATTACCCAGTCTCAGGATTCATGTGTCTTTATATTAAAATGTTCACGTCTGTGTTTATGGTTCTTTTTTGCACCTATTGTCCCCTGCAAGGGTAATATTAAGCTTGTCGATCAGAAAGGTTGGCAGTTTGGTGGTTCGAATCCCTAGTACAGGTCTCCTGCGTGAGCAGGGGGTTGGACCAGATGACCTCCAAGGTCTCTTCCAACTCTTATTACTGTTACTATTTGCAAAGCACTACAAAATAATCCTGAAAGCAAATTGTAACTGAAAAAACAGAAAATAATGCTGGATGAGGGGCCTTGGAAGTTGCCATGCACTGCCGAATTATCCACACTGCCTGTTGCATCTCCAGATTTCAGAGAAGAAGAATTTCTGGCCCAGCCGCATGCAGAGCAGCTGAGCTGTGGCTTCTTCCCAGAGAGAAATCTGTAGCAAGCCAGACTACCTGCAATGAAGCATCAGCCTCCAGTCCCAGCAAGTTGTACCCAGGCATCCCGCTGAGATATGAAGGCCAGGGTGCCTACAGGGAACAGAAGGGTGGCATGATGTGGAAAATACCTCCATCAGTATAGAATATCTGTCAGCGTTCCCAACTTGGTCACTAGAAAAGAAAGACTCCCAAGGCCCTGAGTGTTGAAAGTGCCAAGTGGCTACAGGGTAGCAAAGCCAAATCTAGGGTTTCAAACTCAAACCAAGAAGTTAACCTTCCCCCTTAGGCTCCATTCCCCCCCCCCCCATGGTTATTGGTGGGTGCCCAGTCATATTAAAACTAATTGTTTTGGTAACAGTCCCCAGCTGCCTGGACTTTGAGGTGTTGCATTCCATTGCGTGACCTTGGAATAGTCTGTGGCTCTCAGGAGACAGTAGAGGCTTCCAATTTCCTTTCTTTCATCCTACCCTGCAAGTCCCTCCCCTCCCCCTCCCCATTACTCATGACCACCTGGTACTTAGTTCAGCAGGGCCAGTGCAGCGGGATGGCAGGTCTGACAATACTGCTGCATTCTCTAGAGTCTGGAGAAGGCACCGAATTAATTGGGATTATAAGATTCCGTTTTGGCTGGATCTCGCTGATACCATGTGGAATACAAATATTAAGTCACTCGGGGGGGTTTTATATAAAGAGTTACTTTACTTTGAAGAGGGCAGGTGGCGATTGAAGACTTTGGATATGCTGTTGGAAGAAGGGAAATCGTTGACTTGGTTGCAGTACAATCAATTACAGATGAGATGGAAAGAAGATCAACAAACTGGTTTAATGGAATATGAAGTAGAATTGGTTGAACAGATAAAGCGGACAGGTCCAATGCATATTAAGAGAGTTTATAATGTTTTGTTAGAAAGGGATTCAGAAAATGAGCTAGTTAAAGATTGTATGATTAAATGGGCACAAAATTTCTCTCAACCAGTTATGATGGAAACATGGGAAAAAATATGGGTTCAGAATGTTAAATTTACACAGTCACAAAATCTACGAGAAAATTTTTATAAAATGTTTTATAGATGGCATTTAGACCCCAAGAAATTGTCTTGTATGTACCCTAACGTGCAGCCAAAATGTTGGAGATGTGAGTGTTTAGATGCTACATATTATCATATATGGTGGACTTGCAGGAAAGTGAGGGCTTTCTGGATAAAAATTTGGTGGGTTATGCAAAATGTTTTAAAGAAAAAAATACAATTTTCTCCGCAATTTTTTCTATTGGGTATAGCTAAAGACTTTACACTGGGTGAAACTAAATTGATTTTGTATATGGTGACAGCAGCTAGGTTGTTGATTGCCCAATATTGGAAGAGTGATGTTTTACCGACTGTTGACCAATGGACCCAGAAGATGGCTGATTTGCAGAAATGGCAAAGGTTTCAGCTTTTTTAAAAGACCAGACGCATGAGAAGTATATACAGGAATGGAAATTATGGATTGAGTATGTACAGAATAAGTATCAGACTAGAAAATATTATATCGCTTTTAGCTGAGATGATTATGTTAGTATGTTAGTAAATATAGAAAAAAAGATATGGAAGATTGAATAACATATATATTGTTTGGGAATATTAACATTGCATATAATGGAAGTCAAGGGGGGGAGGGAAGAGGGAGGAGGGGGAGGGTTAGGGTGGGGATGGGATGGAATTATATATTGTTTTTATATGTATCTTATAATGTTGGGTTAGGGAGGGGGGGAAAAAGGGGGGAAAATTTGTATTGGTAAAACTTTTTCAATAAAAAAAAAATACTGCTGCATTCTCTATGAACCCATCTTCCAAATTCTTTCTGTCTCCCTAAAGGTTGCTTAATTTAAAAGTTGTGGAAACCGTCACACTTAGAACAGTCACACTTTGTGTTCCCTGTGAATCTGGTGGATGTGTTTAACAATACATTCCACACACGCACAAATGCTAATTGTGCAAAGGTTGCGGGACGAGTTTTATACTGCTCTGCTTGAACAAAATGGAAGCAAGATAGTCCTTGATATACAACCATTCATTTTTGTGACTGTGGGAAGTTACAACAGCCCTGAGAAAAATGACCTATCACTGTTTTTCACACTTATGACCATTGCAGCATCCCCATGGTCATGGGATTAAAATTCAGACACTTGGCAACTGGCATGTCACTTGCTGGATCCCGGGATCATGTGATCCCCTTTTGCGACCTCCTGACAGGCAAAATCAACGGGGAAGCTAGATTCGCTTTACAGCTGTGTTACTAACCTAACAACTGCAGCAATTTAGTTAACAACTGTGGTAAGAAAGGTCATAAAATGGGGCAAAACTCACTTAAGTCTCACTTAGCAGCAGAAATTTTGTACTTAATTATGATCATAAGTCGAGGACTACCTGTATGGGGGTGGGGGGGGGGGGGGGGATGGGGGGAAAAGGCAGCTGACTGAGTAGAATTATTGGGCAACACTGAAGAAACTTTTTGTTCTGTGTTGCAAGTGCGATATGGAGTTGCTTTTGGGAAGTCAGCTGCTGCTACTTCTGTGGCAATTCATTTTGGCCATCATATCATTTAGAAATTTTCTTTTTGGACACAAACCTATGAAGGTGGTGAGTGATATGAATAGTAATTTGCAGTAATTTACCATCCTATAATTTTTTTCTAGTCTCACCATCTGGGTCTGTCCGTCCTAGTTTTCTCTGGGCAAAGGGACCAAGGAGGAGAATTGTTATCAAAAGCTGACTGCTGATTCAGGGGTGGGTAACTAGGGCCCCTTTATGACCCGTAAGGTTCAACTCCCGGAAAGGGGCCCTTTATGACCCACCCTTGTAATAAGTGGTGCCGAATGGCCAGGTCCCCAGCATGCATTGATCACTCAATCAGTATCACCGAAGCTGTTCCTACTTCCAATCGCATCTAGATCATCAATACTGGCAAAGATGATTTTGAATTTAAAGCCGCTAAGCAGAGGACTCAAGTTACATTTATTTATTTGCTTCAGTTCTTCACTCAAGAGATGACTAGCCTGCTAGTGATGTTTGTTTGCCCATTTTTTGGAGGTTAAATTGGGATTGGCTGGATAAGAACCCAACAGACGTGATGTGCCAGTTTGAACAGTGAGATCATGAAGAACTGGGAGGTCCAGAGGATAAACTCAGACATGGCAAATTTTAAACTCCAGGAAATATGTGCGTATAAAGAGCAGCTGGTAGGTCTCAGATTTCATACAATAACGTTGCATCCAGAGCCTGCCCATGCTGACAGACACCTATTCAACATGAAATAACTGGCTGGAACTTGGCTGCATCCATCTTTGACTTTGCCAAAAAAAAAAAAAGGACATCTGAAAGGAAATTAATGCACAGAGTTTTGTCTGTTAAATGTGATGGAAATTGGTCACCACAAGCCTTGGAGGGGTCCTGGGACAGCCTGGGAAGCAGGAAGATAATGAAGTTCTTGCCGGTGACCATCATGGCAAACTCCCTGGGTTCTCCTCTCAGGTTTTTTTCTTTTTCACCCTTAACTGAAGATGGCTGGATACAGATAGTCTTTGTTTAGAGGCCACAATTGATACTGGCAACTAGGTCATTAAGCAAAGCAGTGACTAAGTAAAACCATAGCTCTGCTTATGATCTTACCTGAATATTCCTTTGCTTTGTAGTGATGTGAAGATTGTAAATGTGAGAACTGGTTGCCAACTTATTTTTTCATCATCATAATAACTGAGAAGAGTTGCTAAATGAGGACTGCCTGCCTCAATAGTAATCTGTCAGCTTTGAAGCCATATTAGGCCGGAAGCTCCAATGCTGCCACCTTCTCATGTGTGGGAAAGTAGGAGGGTGGTTAGTAGACATAATAGCATTCTTCCTGTCGGTCAAGGTCAGGGCGATCCCGCATCTGGAGAAGGAGTGGCCAGGGGGCTGGATCGGGATGGAACGGATGTTGATTGGAGCATGTGACCGATGGGGGGGGGGGAAGGGGATGGTTTGGGGAGCTTTGACTTACTGAAGGAAAACCCGGGTTTTTCAGATTCGGGTTTCCCCAGATGTGCCAGTTTGCCTAGTCTAGTAAACAGAACTTTGGAAAATGTTTGCTTCCGCATCTTTACTTGGAGTTGGGGTTTTTCTGGAACGCTGACAATATCATCAGCAAATGAGGAACATTTCAGGGTTGAACCAGAGATGTTTGGGAGAACTTGCAAAAGTTACTTTGTTCTTCTATTGAAAACTTTCCATCATAAATCGCTCATGATGCAAATTTCTCTATGCCAATTAGCCTAATTAGATAGTTCAATTTTTCTGGAAAAGGGTCATTAGTTCAATCCTTGATTCAGTCTTACCTTCGCATTTGGTCTGAAGTTCAGTCAGCCGAATTGTGGCTCCTGTGCAGGTTCCACACTGAGGAACCATCCCAAGAGTTGATGAGATGCACCAACTTTGTATCTATTGTATCTACTGTAGAGCAGGAGTTTGCCATTTTTTTCTGTAAAGAGTAGGATCCCACCACCTCTCCTCCAGCCTGGTAGGCCTGCAGGCCAAGCAGTGGTGGCAGCCCTCCAGTACAGATGTTGCTGATAGTCTGCTGCCCTTTGGGGCATTCTCCCCCCTGCCCTGGGACTCTGCCCACCTGCTCTAAGTTCTCAGGCAAAGAGGTGGTGAGCTGGTTTGGCACACAAGCCACAGTTTGACCACCCCTGCTATGGAGCTTTGAACTTAGGTTTTGAGAAACAAAATATAGGCAGTCCTCAACTTACAACCACAATTGAGCCAGAAATTTCTGTTGCTAAGCAAGACATTTGTTAAGTGAATTTTGCCCTATTTTATTATCTTTCTTGCCACAGTTGATAAGTGAATCACTGCAGTTGTTAAATTAGTGACACTGTTGTTAAGAGAATCTGACTTCCCCTTTGACTTTGCTTGTCAGAAGGTCGCAAAATGTCATCACGTGAACTCGGGACACTGCAACTGTCATAAGTGTGAGTCAGTTGCCAAGCATTTGAATTTGGATAACATGACCATGGGAATGCTGCAACGGTCGTAAGTGTGAAAAACGGTCATAAATCACTTTTTACAGTGCCGCTCTAACTTCCGAACAGTCATTAAATGAAGTGTTGCAAATTGAGGACTGCCTGTAGTGCAAAGGGAAATATCAGCCATAGATTTGTACATGTGTAGTCACCAGCCACAGTTGATTCTGCTCATAAAATTTAAGTTTACTTTTAAGGTAAAAAAGGCTATAGCTAGCCCATACAGAGAAACTGCTGTCTGTATTTTATTTATATTGTGCTAGTTAGTGTGTAAGCTGTTCTGACAACTTTGTTAAATTGCCTGATAAAGCAATTAGATTAATTAAATATGGACAAGTGGCAGTATCATTATCACTAGGATGGCCTGTGTTTCATATGTTCTCTAAAAAGAGGAGCCTGTAGCTGTATTCACACAACATAAAGTGCATTGCTACTGTTAATCTTGGATAATCTTTTTACACCTTAGCAAGTTCTGCTAAACCCATCTGGGCTGCAGGTTTTTATTCTGCAATCTGAGAAAATGAGATAACCAGGCTCAGTATTTACCTTTGGCTTCTCTGGGAGAGGGAAGGATGGAGGAACACTGCTCCTCTACAAGGCAAGGTGGGGAAGAAGAGCCTGGGGTCTCCCTCTTCCTTGCTGGCTTTTTAGCTCTTCGGTTCCTAAATTGCTGGATCACAGAAGGGTTGCGTAATGCAGTTCTAGGCTGCATCAACAGAGGGATAGAATCAAGATCAAGTGTAGTGTTTGTACCACTTTATAAGGCCTTAGTAAGACCACATCTAGAATACTGCATCCAGTTTTGGTCTCCACAATGTAAAAAAGATGTTGAGACTCTGGAAAGAGTGGAAAGAAGAGCAACAAAGATGATTAGGGGACTGGAGGATAAAACATACAGTATAAAGAACGGTGCTGGAATTGGGTATGTCTAGTTTAATGAAAAGAAAGACTAGGGGTGATGATAGCATGTTCCAATATTATATTTGACTTCTGGTTGACATCACGGTGAGAACAGCTGTAAAATAGCGGGCTCCACCGAGCCTTGCGAAATCCAGCTGGTAACTGCTGTTGGGAGACCCTCCGGGGTCATAGCTGCCTTGTAGGGATGGTGAAGGAAGGAGAGGCGCTTTGCTGACCACGTGGAACTCACAATTTCCTCATTAGGTCCGAAGCAAGCTCTCCCAAACAACAGCAGGGATGATGGACAGTTTTTGGCAGTCACATACTGGGACAACTGGGACCACAAGATTTGTGCTAGAGCAGTTCTTGGACAGAGCATTTAAACTATAGCAGCAGTATACTCAGAGAAAGTCAACTCAATACACACAAAGTCTAATATACAGAATAGAAGTAATAACATCTGGAAGACGGCCTGACCTTGACTTTATGTTAGAAGATGACTTGGATAATTTGAGAATATTTAATGAGGGTTTTTTTCCCTTCTGAAGATTTTTAAAAGGAACTAACTTGCAATTAACTAAACTTTATTAAAATTGGCTATTGGATTATGGATCTGAAAGATTGGAGGAATCTAGTGGATTAACTTGGATTTGGACTATTAATGTTATTCAACAACATTCTACGAGACAAAAGAAGAAAGGTGATAGAAGAGAAAGAAGGAAAGTTAAATAAGACTTTAAAATGTGGACAATTGGGAAGTTATATAATTGGAAACTACAAGGCTGTAAATTATTAAGAATTTTAATTTAATTCTTAATTTTAAGAATTAAGAATATTAAGAATTTTAAAGATTGGACTTTGGTTCAAAATTGAACAACTTTAAATTTGAATTGGATTTTTAAAGAAAGAAGATAAAGAAGAATTATTACTTTTAAAATACAGAAGAAGGAGTGAATTAAACTGGAATGTTACATAATTGAAACAAAATGGTGATTTGCATGACTAAAGGAAATTGTGGATTGCAGAGGGACACCTTCTGGTTTAAAAAGAAACATTGTAACTTGCTTCTTGTTTTGGAACATTGTGAATGCTATAAACTGTGGGATTTTGGCGGTGGAGCTGTTTTTTCTTTGTCTGCAGGCAATTTGACTTTGGTGAGGGAAAAAAAGGGAAAGTATGATGGAACTCTTATAATTGGACTAATTGGCGCAGGAACAAAAGAAGTCAAATGGCGCAGGAACAAAAGAAGAAAATTGATGTGATTTGTTTGAAATAGAAGTAAGAAAAAGAACTAAATTGATATATGGAGAATTAAATTGTGAACATTGAAATTGAAATGAAATATATGCTAACAGACACGGAAATGAGGAGCGATATACACACAGCTGAAAAAAAGAAGATAGAAACAATGTGATTAAAAATAATGTAATGCATAGATGGACAGTAATAATAAAAAGGAGGTTTCTATAGATGAATAAAAATGAATATGAATATGAGAAGAATTTGATATAATATATAAAAAATTGAAATAAAGAAAGTTAGAATATAAAAGGAATAGAATATGTTAATAGAATTTTATTGATTTATATAATGTTTGGAGTAAGAACTAAGCCTCAATGTTAAATTATTATAAAGATGATAATGACAATGTGATTGAACATTAATAAGCAATGTATAGTTGGATGGCAATTTTTTTAAAAAAGGGGTGATTATGCTGGGATAAACAGCAAACTAAGGTGATTGTGATGGGATAGACAGCAAAACATAGATGATTATACTGGGTATAACAGTAAAAATAAGGACAATTATGCTGGGTTTGACAGCAAAATAAGGATTATACTGGGTATAACAGTAAAGATAAAAATAATTATGCTGGGATTGACAGTAAAAACGATAATTATACTGGGCATAACAGTAAAACTTAAGAAGATTATGCTGTGATTAACAGCCAAAAGAGGAGGATTAAGGTGAAGATTATATACTGGGATAAACTTTTAGAAATAAAAGATGACCATACTGGAATTAATACTAACAATGAAATGATTACCGTATATACTCGAATATAAGCCGAGTTTTTCAGCACATTTTTCAGGCTGAAAAAGCCCCCTCGGCTTATATTTGAGTCACGAAAAAAATGCCTTTTTAAAAGAAAACAAATGAGTAGACCCCTGTCTGCAAAAATAGAAAAAACAGCCCCTTTCAGCGTCAGTATAGGTTAATTACCATAAGTTGATTTGAAGAGCCTCCCGACTCTCAGCTGATTTGCTCTCAGCTGTTTTACTGGGGCTCTGTTGCTAGCTAGCTGCAAAGAGGTAAATTGCTGGAGCATTTCCCCCCCCCCTCCCAGCTATGCTAAAAAAGCAAAACTGAAACTAAAGCAGGGTCTTTGCTGCAACGTGACAAAATGAGGCAGAGAGATATTTCTTTTGCTTTTTCTTTTGCTTGCAATGTTGGAAAGGCAGATTTCTTTTTTCTCATCAAAAAAAGTAGGTACAAACAATGGGAAATTCATGGCAAATGGCAAAAGAGGAGAGTTCAAGATTTTAAAACACAAAAGAAAAAGTTCTATTTAACTAGGGAATTGTAATAATTGAGATACTATTAATTGTATATTGTGTTGAAAGCAGAAATGGTTAAGTTGTGGTTTGGAAGAATATATGGGGGAAATTATTTGGTTTATTATTATTGGTAAATATAATTACCAGTAATTGATTTGTAAGAAATTGGATTGCATGGAAATAATTGGAATATTCATGTTCATATTGATTAATATACAAAAAAGATAGTTATATAACTAATTGCTTTATATTAAAATGTTGAATTTGTATTGAACAACTGTAATATTATATAATTAACCAATGTGAGGATGGATATAAAAATAGATGACAATGGGAAGGGGTATAATATAGAATAGAAGGGAAAAATTGAATTTGATTAAGATTAGAGATGAGGATGAAGGGTAATATTGGTTTTTTAAAAAAATAGATGAGGAATAAATATGGCAAAAAGGAAATATAGAAATTGTAAATTTAAGTGAAATGACTGAACACTGTTTAAATTTGTGAACGGCCAAATACTCTGCTCAAAGAAAATACATTGTATGTTTGTATGTGTGTTTCTAATTATTGCTATTTATTCATATTTGTTCTCTTTTATTCTTTAAAGTTTAACAATTCATTCTTTATCTTGATATCTTTATATTTGTTTGGGGTTGGTTTTCTTCCCTTTCATCTTTTTTATTGTACAGCAATTTTTCTTCTCAAACCTACCACCTCTCTCTTTGAGGAAGGGGAGAGAAAGAGAATGAGAGAGAGAGTGGAGGAGAGAGAGAGAGAAAGAGGGGGAGAGAGAAAGAATGAGAAAGAGAGGGGGAGAGAGAAATGGTGATAAGATAGAGCAAAAATGTGAGGACAGTCGTAAGTTCGAGGACTGGTCATAAGTGCGAGGACCAGTCAAAAATTACTTTTTCAGCCCTTTGAGTAGTGCATATGCACAAAAGGACTACCCAGAGGGCTGAAAAAAGTGATTTCTGACAGGTCCTCGCACTTTTGACTGGTCATCATTTATGCCCATTGTAGCATTCTTAACAACCATGTCACTCATTTCACAGCTGCTTCTCTTCACCGTGGTGATAAGATAGGGCAAAAACGTAAAATGTGAGCACAGTCATAAGTTCGAGGACTTGTCACAAGTGCGAGGACCAGTCGAAAATTACTTTTTCAGCCCTCTGAGTAGTCCATATGCACAAAAGGACTACCCAGAGGGCTGAAAAAAGTGATTTCTGATAGGTCCTTACACTTTTGACCAGTCTTTTTTTATTTTGAAATTTACCAGTGGCCGCTGCATTTCCCACCCCCGGCTTATACTCGAGTCAATAAGTTTTCCCAGTTTTTTGTGGTAAAATTGGGGGTCTCGGCTTATATTCGGGTCGGCTTATACTCGAGTATATATGGTATGTTGTGACTGCGTAAATACTTTGATGATTCATATTTTCAAGATAATATCCATCCATATTAAAAGGAAAAGAAATTGAAATGATTTTGAATTAAGGATTTTAAGATTAATGTAATGGGTTATAAGAATCTTTTTTTTTTGTCAGATAGAATTTATGGCAACAATATTAGATAATATTAAGTTGTGTCGGGACTTCCGGTTTGGCGTCGCAGTGAGACAGTTGGGGAAATAGCAGGCTCTGATGAGTGCCGCGAAAACCCCAGCTGCTGAACCGCTGCTGATGGGTCTTCGGACTGGAACCGTCCTGCAGGGACGGGGAAGAAAGAGATGTGCCTCGGATGACCAAGAGGAACAGGCAAGTTCCTCAGAGGTCAGAGGGAACTCTCTGTGAGTCGGTGGGGGGGGCGGCAGCCATGGCGGCTGCCACGAAGCTGGGACAACTGGGCTAAGTATAGAGCTGGAGAGAAGAAAGAAGTGGAATGGAGTCTTTTTGAAGCCGGGTGAGTGACAGCCAACTCAGGCTTGAATAACAAGAGAAACATCTTACAACTATAAGACCCCTAATTTGTAATAGCGGCTAAGGAACATGGGGGCAAAGATTTTGAAATGTAATTTGGAAGAGACAAAAACTCAATTGAAAATTGATTTCTGAACAAATTAATTAGAAACTTTAAATAGTTAGATATGGTTAAAGGATTGGAAAGAAATAAAGAGATCCTTTCCCCCCCTTTTTTTTTTTAAATGGCAAGAAAAATAAAAAGAATGGACAATAAGCTTTAAGAAAAAAAGATGTATAAATAAAAGGGAGAAAAGGAAAAAAAGTGAGAAGAGCTATTTAAATTTGGACTGGACTTTAAATATGATTTGATATTTCTAAATTGAAAAAGAAAAAAGAGTAATCAAGTAAAATCGTGATGTAATGGAAACAAAATGGATACTTATTAACCAATTGGAAATTGTGGATTGCATAGAGACACCATCTGGAGTAAAAAGGAACATTGCAACTTGGTTTTTTGTTTTGGAAAATTGTGACCGTCACCAGATAATAAATGTGGGAACTTGTGGAGGAGGATTTTCTTGTCTACAAGAGGCTTGACTTTTGGAGGAATAAAAAAAGAAATAGAAGGGAATACAATGGAACTTTTATAATTGGAGCAACTATTTGATTTGGAGAATGGAAATAAAAGAAATAACTATAATATTATACAGAGGACAAAAGTTGAGGATATAAAAATTGAAATGGAGTATACATGTGTGGACAAGAAAATGAAAATGGAGAAATAAGACATAGAAGTGGAAAATAAAGAAGATAAAGATATTGTGATTAAAAATGAACAAATAATTGAACATGTGAATATTAATAATAAAAAGGAGGTTTCTGGAGATTATATTGAGATTAACACGATGATTATACTGAGATTAATAATGATATAATGATGATTATATGGAGATTAATACTGAATGATAAAATAATAAAAGGTTGGAAAATATTAAGAAATTTAAAGAAGTTCAGGACCTAGATTTATAAAATGACTATATTGAGATAAACAAATATGAGAAGAATTATGTTATAGATATTTAGAAATGAAATAGCAATTGAAGCTAAAATATATGGAAAATAGATTACATTAAAAGAAATATAGCAATGGATATAAAGAACCATTTTTTTATTAAGATGTTAAAAGATATTATCTGAGGAAATTGATGGTTATAATAACTGGGATAAATAACTGGTTAAATACCTATAACAATTGTTATAATTTGAATATTTTTAATAATATAACTATAAAAGTAGAAGATGATTATGTTGGGAGTAACAGTGAGAAAAATAAAGATAATTATACTGGGATTAACAGTAAATAAAATGATTACACTGAGATTAGCAGTGAGAAAAATAAAGATGATTACATTGGAATTAACAGTGAATAAAGATGATTACACTAAGATTAGCAGTGAGAAAAATAAAGATGATTACGCTGGGATTAACACTGGAATAAAGATGTATTTTGTACATTGGGATTAACAGTGGAAGGATAAAAGAAAAGGTTAAATTAAAAAAATTGATAGCTATAACAATTGGGATATTGTTTAAGTATGTATAACAATTGTGATAATTTGAGCATTTATTACCTAAGTGAAAAAGAAAAGAAAACTGAAATAATACATGATTATGATTTATAAATAAAAAATACTTAATTGGTGTTATATAAATGGTATGGTTTGATAGAATTTAGGATAATTGGGAAATTGTGTTAAAAAGCATTATTTGAACTAAGAAGTATGTTTAAATGTTAAATTGCTATATTTCTAAAATTAAAAAGATAAGATTTAAATTTGATAAAGTAATAATAAAGATTTAATGAGCATAATGACATAAATATGTTTGAATTGTATTGTTAATAGTGAGGATTTAGGGTAAGAATTGTTGTATTATGAGTTATTAATTGAATTAAGAATTAAGGTGGGTTAATAGAAGGGTAATTGTTTTGATTAAGTAAATATGTGTTAATTTTTTTTTCAAGATGTATTAGTTGAATATGTGATATAAGATTTAGAAATAAATGCTATGGCAAAATAGTATAGATAAAATTTTGTTAAAGATTTTGTTAAAAATTGAACAAAGTGATGACAGGATCAAAGCTCTGTTGTGAAAGGATGTAATTTGTATGTTTGGGAAAAAATAAAAAAACTTTTTGAAAAAAAACAATCCTGACATCAACTAGTAGATAAAATCTGCACCAGGTTGGAGATCAAACAGACTCCTGACATGCCTAGTTGATAACCCTGTCATCCAAAAGGTGGAGGGGGACTTGGGGGGTCAGCTATACTGGCCTTAATTCTTACTAATAGGGATGACAGAATAGAAGGAGCAGAGGTTGTAGGAACCCTGGGGCAGAGTGACCATGTCATACTAGAATTCAACACAATGCAGGCAGAGGTGATTGAACCAGGTCAGACTAGTGTTTTAGACACTATGCAAGGGACTGGATAAAACCTCACTCTCCAAAATGTGGGAAAGGAGCTTGTGCTGTTACAGTTTGGATAGAATGGAGACGAGGGAGATCATGTGGCAAATCTGGGTGGAAAAAATGCAAAACGCTTTCAGCCCTGTGAGATGTCCCGTTTTTTAGTTTCTTAACATTCTTTTGGAGCACAGCCATGAGGCTGTGAGGTTGAAGCACAACCTGAAGCTGAAAACAATTTTTTTAAAATCCAAAACTCAACACTGTACTGTTCTACTTCTAAAAAGCTAGTTTCCTTTTGATGAGGCATTGTACATAAAAAATACCTCATTGAAGTAAAGATGAATTGTGGACTTGTAAAACCTTGGTGCACGGTATGGAAGAGCCTCCCCCCACTAATAAGAGAGGGCCCCTCCAGGTCCTGGTATGGCGGGAGAGCTCCCCATCACCTGGGCTGCTCAGGGGGAATGATCCTGACTGGATCAGGGCAACCAAGGGTTCCCTGCTTTCCTCCCCAGGCCTTAATCAAGAACCTTTCTGAGGTGGCTCTGCCCTTGTCTTTCTCTGCTGCCTGGAGTGACACAGAGATGCCCAACAAAGTCCCCAGCTGGAGACCCAACAGGATCCCCATTTTTCAAACAATCTGCCACTTCTGCTCTCATGAAGTGTGAAATCTGCCCTCAAACACAAAAGGAGAACGAATCTTTTCTCCTTCCAAGATGAGCTGGGAAGCAATGATACAAGATGAAGAGATGGTGCAGAGAGGAGCTATTAATGTGGGCAATGACAAAGGAGGATTTCTGAATGTTGGATTGTTAAGGCATTCAGGGATTTTCTTGACCAGGGTGTGCCCAAAAAATGTTCGGCAGGCATGGGGCCATCAGTGCCAGGCCTGAGAGGATGGACTGAAAAGACTGGAGGGGACAACATGAAGCATCTGGGACAGAACATTGCCTGATTTTCTAGCCTGACTTCCTTCCAGTTAAGTAGATCAGCTGGTTTCTGATTCAATGTTTTAAGAGTTGATTAATTTTAATTTATATTTTAAAACTTTTTTTTGCATTTTAATCATAGTTAGTCATTTGAATCAACAGGCAGAGTAGAATGTGAATATGTTAAAACAATGGTGGGAGGAAAGCCAGGAATGTGCAGTGAAGGATGAGACACCCTCGTGCACCTTCTCGCCTTCAACCTGAGCTTCACACGATACCCAGGACCGTTTCTTTGAATTTCTCTTCTCCTTTCTTTAAAAGAAATTCTCTTTCATCCAATCTGAGCCTTCCATTAAAAAAAGAAGTGCCTGACATCCCTGAAATTCAGGAAAGTCCAGGGCTATCAAGCACTTCTAAGTGGAAAGGAAGAACCAGGAGGCAGAGGCTGGCTGGCTGGGAAAAGCTGTGGAATCCTGCTTTTCACACAGGAGGCCCGTTCACTCTTCTCCAGACTTGGGGGTGGGGGGTGGGGGGGTGTCTTTTTGCTGTTTAATTTGGTATCTGGTTATTTGCTTCAAAAGTACATTGACAAATGATTTCTGCAGCTGTGGGGCTCCAGCTGTGCTTTGGTAGCTGTGGTGGCTGTTGAGCAAGGCTGGCTTCTCAGGTGACGAAAGCAGCAGCCTTTGCAAAGCCTACATGTCTATGGAGATTCTCAATCATCCAGGTCATGGCTGGCCCAAAGACACTTTTTTCAAAAGGCAACTGGACTTTCTTGTATTTTCCTTGAAAACTTTTTGCTTCTCATCCAAGAAGATTCTTCAGTTCTCCAGCCTTTCCCTTACACTCTTTTTGACAGATTTTAGCAGAAAGAGAAGTTAATTGTGGGAGTCTAGTGTTACAGGTTAACCACCTAATCCATGATGATGCCACCGAAGGCTGCCTTGGTGAAATGCTCTCTAATGGTTTCTTTATTTTTAATTATTCTCTGCGACTCACTACGGATTTCTTACTCACGAGACCATCTGATAAAAATTAAGCAACTTTTCTTTAAGGAGCAGCTTTCTGTGATCTCTCCCCCCCCTCACCTTCCCGTCTTTACAAATGCGGAGGAGATTCTAACACAGGAAGAAGCAATTTCCCCAGAGCCATGGATTACCCAAAAAACCAAATGAAAGAAGCGAAGAAAGAGTGGTAAAAGGGCGGGGTTTTAAACAGATTAAGGAATAGGAGAAATTAAACTCCTCTGCCTTCAATTTTCCTAGCCAACATACATTCACTTGCTAATAAGATGGATGAAATACTCCTTTTAAACAGATACAATTCTGACTTTTACAATTCAGCAGCCCTATTCTCTGAAACTTGAAGATAGCAGCCTGCATATCCCAGGGTTTCAGATTCAACAATCAGACAGAATTGCAGAAACATCTGGTAAAAAGAAGGGAGGAGGCTTATGCTTATATATCAACAACAGCTGGTCTCAGGATATAACTATAATATATAAATTCTGTGACGAAACCCTAGAGACATTAATTATCAACTGCAAACCATACTACTCGTGAATTTTCCTCATTTCTTCTAATTGCTGTTTATGTCCCACCACAAGCCTGTGTAAACAAGGCATTACGAACTCTAGCTGACCAGATTATGGAGGCTGAAGCCAAATACCCCGATTCACTGGCCATTATTTTGTGAGATCTAAACAAGGCAAACTTAAGGAAGGAGCTACCAAAATACTTTCAGCATGTTAATTGTCCCACTAGAGGCAAGAATACTTTAGACCAGCGGTCACCAACTGGAGTTCCGTGGACCACTGGTGGTCCGCAAGAAAATTTTGGGGGTCCACAGAAAAATTATTTGCATTTTTTATATTGTACTAAATCAGGGGTCCTCAAACTACGACCCTTATGCCGCATACGTGCAATGAATGTTTGTGTTGCTGCAGAGAGTCTCCCCCTTCAGGATCCTTTTGTGTGGGTTGGAGGGGGGCAGAAATTCCAACTTAGGGTCTGCTTCAGCCTCCTGGTGCAGGGCTTTGGGCGAAGGCTGAAGGGAAATGCCAGTGGTGGCAAAGCGCCAGAGGGCCTCGTTCCAGTGGGACTGCATCATGGCCTTGAACTGGGTGACCATCTCAGCCAGCTGAGCCTCCAGGCACCGATACCTGGCCTTGCATTCCCAGAGGTCTTCCCCCTGCTTGGAAAGCCTATGCTCATAGTCGTCAGTGAGGTGCTTCTGCTGAGCCTCCTTCTCGGTCAGATCCAATTTGAATTGAGCCAGTGTTTTTGACAACTCTTTCTCCTGGTGGCTGCTTAGTTCCAACAACTGCTTCCTGTTGGGGCTCTAAGGAGCCTGGGCGGGCAGGCGAGGAGTGGCTGGGAGGGGAGGGGCAAGTAGAGGCTGTGAGGTGCCCCTCGATGTGGGTGACATCGAGTTGGCCACACCCACCCAGTCACATGACCACCTGCTGGTCATTAGGCAAATCATATTAGTAGTCCATGGGATTTAAAATTATGAATTCAGTGGCCCCTGAGGTCTAAAAGGTTGGTGACCCCTGCTTTAGACCATTGCTACATAACACTAAAAGATGCTTATCGGTCCTTACCATGAGCAGCTGTGAGACACTCTGATCATTGCATGATTCACCTTGTACCTGCTTACAGGCAAAGGCTTAAAACCACAAAACCAACAATTAAATCAGTGAAGACCTAGATGGAGGAGGCAAAGTTAAAGCTACAGGCCTGCCTTGACTGCAATTTGCTTTCAGGATTATTTTGTAGTGCTTTGCAAATAGTAACATTAATAAGAGTTGGAAGGGACCTTGGAGGTCATCTGGTCCAACCCCCTGCTCACGTAGGAGACCTGTACTAGGGATTCAAACTACCAAACTGCCAACCTTTCTGATCGACAAGCTTAATATTACCCTTGCAGGGGACAATAGGTGCAAAAAAGAATCATAAACACAGAAGTGAACATTTTTATATAAAGACACATGAATCCTGAGACTGGGTAATCTGGGGACTGAGAGTTGCTTTAGTAACCTCTTTTTTTTTTTAATTTGATTTATATGCCGCCCTTCTCCGGAGACTCAGGGCGGCTTACAATGCGCTAAGCAATAGCCTTCATACTTTTGTATATTTATACAAAGTCAGCTTATTGCCCCCACAAACTGGGTCCTCAATTTACCTACCTTAGAAAGGATGGAAGGCTGAGTCAACCTTGAGCCTGGTGAGATTCGAACCTGCAATAATTGCAGGCAGCTGGTGTTAATAACAGGGTGCTTTAGACCACTGTACTACCAAACCATTCAATAAATGCTGGACATTATGCAGGTATTCCTCAACTTATGACCACACTGAGCCCAAACTTTTTCTCCTAAGCAAGACAGTTGTTAAATGAGTTTTGCCTCATTTTACAACCTTTCCTGCCACAGTTGTTCAGTGAATTATCACAGATATTAAGTCAGCAACATGGTTGCATGAATCTGGCTTTCCCATTGACTTTCAACAAATGAACAAGCAAACATGTGGAAAACTCTTAAAAATATCACTGGCTACGGCAAACCTCCTTCCCAGGCTGCAGGAAATCAGCAACTGGCAGATGACCTGAACGTGTTTTACTGCAGGTTTGAAAGGAAACTACAGCCACCTATCTCCACAACCCCCATCTCAGACACACCAACAACAGCCAAGCCTCCTACAACTGATCCCATCCCATTGGGTTCACAACCCCTAGTGATCACAGGAAAGGAAGTGCAAGACCTATTTCACAGCCAAAACCCAGGAAAAGCTCCAGGCCCAGACAAGTTAACTCCTTCTTGCTTAAAAGTCTGTGCTGACCAATTGGCCCCCATCTTCACCTGAATCTTCAATAAATCACTATGCTATGTGCTATGTTCGTTTCTTGCTCTACTATCATCCCAGGGCCGAAGAAGCCCACCATCAAGGAACTGAACGACTACAGGCCAGTTTCTCTAACATCTGTAGTCATGAAAACCTTTGAAAGGCTAGTGCTGTCCCACTTGAAAACCATCACTGTTATACCCCTTGCAATTTGCATACTGAGCAAATAGGTTGATAGATGATGCTGTTAATATGGCTCTGCACTACATCCTACAACATCTTGAATCTCCAAAGACCTATGCAAGGGTCCTCTTTGTAGACTTTAGTTCAGCATTCAATACCATCATTCCAGATACACTTCTAACTAAGCTAAACCAGCTACAGGTACCTGAACACACTTGTAAGTGGATCATAAGCTTCCTAACAAACAGGAGGCAGCAGGTGAATCTAAGCAAAAACACATCGGATACCTATACAATTAGCACAGGGGCCCCCCAAGCTGTGTGCTCTCCCCACTTCTTCTCTCTGTATACCAATGACTGCATCTCTAATCACCCACCTTTTAAACTATTGAAGTTCGCAGATTACACAACAGTGATCAGTCTCATTCGAGACAATGATGAATCCACATATAGCCGGGAAGTTGAAGAACTAGCCTCGTGGTGTGACCGGAACAATCTGGAACTGAACACACTCAAAACCATAGAAATGGTGGTAGACTTTAGGAGAAACCCTTCCATACTTCCATAGAGACCTTCAAATTTCTAATCTCAGTAGAGACCATATCACAAGATTTAAAATGGACAGCTAACATCAAAAACGTCATCAAAAAAGCACGACAAAGAATGTTCTTTCTGCGCCAACTCAGAAAGCTCAAACTGCCCAAGGAGCTGCTGATCCAGTTCTACAGAGGAATTATTGAGTCTGTCATCTGCACCTCTATAACTGTCTGGTTTGGCTCTGCAACCCAACAAGACAGACACCAACTTCAGAAGATAATTAGAACTGCCGAAAAAACAATTGCTACCAACCTGCCTTCCATGGAGAACCTGTATACTGCACAAGTCAAAAAGAGGGTGTGAAAATATTTACAGACCCCTCAAATCCTGGATATAAACTGTTTCAACGCCTACCCTCAAAACAATGCTATAGAGCACTGCACACCAGAACAACTAGACACAACAACAGTTTTTTCCCTGAACACCATCACTCTACTACACAAATAATTCCCTCAACACTGTCAAACTATTTATTAAGTCTGCACTACTATTAATCTTCTCATCGTTCCCACCATCCATCTCCTTCCACTTATGATTGTATAACTGTAATTTTGTTGCTTGTATCATTTGTACAATCCAAGGGGTGGATTGTACTTACCTTTATTACCGTTTCGCAATGGGATCACGTGCGCGTGCTCACTTCGTTTGTGTGCCTGCCTTGCTTCTGTGCATGCGCAAATCACCAATGACGAGATGCGGGGTGGGCGGGCAGGGCCTCCCGCCAGTTTTGCTACCGGTTCTTGCGAACCGGTCTGAACCGGGGGTAACTCACCACTGATTTGTACCCTACGACTATCATTAAGTGTTGTACTTATGATTCTTGATGAACATATCTTTTGTTTTATGTACACTGAGAGCATATGCACCAAGACAAATTCCTTGTGTGTCCAATCACACTTGGCCAATAAAAAATTCCTATTCTATTCTATTCTATTCTATTCTATTCTATTCTATTCTATTCT
>WNWU01000029.1:14400856-14416368 GCA_012654045.1 Ptyas mucosa
ATTCCATTCCATTCCATTCCATTCCATTCCATTCCATTCCATTCCATTCCATTCTTCCAATAAATAATTATTTTGAAATCTTGAAACTTCTGTGTTGTGTTATTTTGCAATAATATTTTACATTTTGTTGGAAAACTATCTAAACTTTATCCAAAACTGTTCACAGAACTTAATATTTTATTCAAAGAGAAAATAACATTTTTTCCAGTGTTTAATGATTTGTTTATTATTCTTATAAAGGCTGCTATGATTGCAGTGGGTTGCTTTTTTGTTGTGCATTGAACAGTGGTTAAGAAACATTGTCAAGTAACTGAGCAACATAAATCTATGATGCCTCAAGGAAAAAGGAATATAATGAAAGACTTAGAAAGACTTTGAAAGGCAAAGACGATTAACTTTGAAAATATACAACACAAAAGTAAAACCAAATGGGTGAGATAAAATGCTAGCATAACAAGCAATCTCTATAATAAAATGTAACATGCGCAACTGTGATGGTGTACTACCATCATGCACTTGCGTTACCTGAAATATTGCAACCTGTAAGGTAAACATACACACCGGTATTACTTAAACAACATGTAGTAAACCTGAAGTGATGAATAAAACAGAACTGATTATTTCCTAGAATAATTATGGTTCATCAGACAGTCAACCAGATGTTCAGACTGGATTTGGCATTTTTATCAACCTATCGAGTTCTTTCCAAGGACCTGGGAGAGACGGATGTAGATATTTGATGGTGCTACGGATATCATCGCAGGATGGAAGCTGTTCCAAGTAAAGCTGCCTTCTGCAATTGATTGATGATGATTTTGTCAATGCCAATTGACAGGTGTTCAAGTGGTGCTCCAGTTGTTTTGGGATAGCACCCAGGGTACCTATTACTGTTGGTACTATCTTTGCTTTCTTTTGCTACAGTTGTCCTATTTCTACTCGCTGGTTTTCGTATTTTGTTATCTTCTCCAGTTCTTTTGCTTCTATTCTGCTCTTTCCAGGCATTGCTACGTCCACTATCTAGACTTTTTTGTCCTTCTTATCTACAATTGTTAAATCTGGGATGTTATGTGGCAGATATTATAATTATTATTACTTGGAAAGTCCTGCTTCCTCAAATTCTAGCTTACAATTGAGGATGAAGACAAATGGTTTAAGCACATAAGTTTCCATGTCCCTTGTATAAGCAACTTCTGATTTTATTTATTTATTTTTAAACTGAACATATATTCCACCAAATCATAATCAACTTGCAATGGTTAAAATAAAATAACACAAGTAATGCCACTTCAATAGGAACACATCAAAGTAATAAATCACAATAAATGAAGTATGACACTAATGGATTAAATATTCCATTAATTAAAATCAATATATTTAGAAAAAGCTGAGAAATTCTAAAGTCTGCTGTTCTCACCCTCTTTTCAGTGTTTCTGTTGTGTAATCTGCCCCTGAGGACCAAGGAGACTCCTTCCATATCCTGTAGCTGCTTGCTTGGGGACTTTGCCCAGTCTTGAAAATCCCAAGCAGCTGCACCTCCAGAAGCATTCCCCTGACGGAACCTGTTCTAGAAGCAACTGAAGGCAGCTGCTTTCTACTGAAGGTGGGAACCAAGAAGGACGATCAATATGCCATCACCCAAATCAATGAGAAAAAACAGCTCGGTCAAGTCTGTCCATTCCTCAAGGTGGCTGGTCTCTCTCTGACCGCTGCCTTGAGCCAGGTTAGGTTTCCCTCCTGCTTTTTCTTCTGAGATGTTCTGCCTGAAAGAGTTCGAGAGCCAGAAATCCCAAGTAGTGAGCGATAGGAAAAGACATCCTTCTCTGCCTTCTTGCCTATTTATACACGCGTTGCCTTGATGCAGACAGCAAAAGTTGCTACCCAAGGAGCAAAGAGTTATTTGCTACATTAAGTGGACCATAAGGCATCTCCTGACATAGGCAGGAGGTGACCCATGTTGAACCATCATTAAGTTTGAAAAGAGTCTCTGCTCATTAGCACCCAAGCATATTTCAGTCTTTTTTAAAATGAGAAGAGAAGGGGAAATCGCCATTGGTTATTTTTCCTCCCCATACATATTTATAAGAGTTGGAGAAATCTCTTCTAAAATATAAATTTTCACTGCCTGCAATAAATAATATATGTCAGAAAGGCTTAGAAACTTTCTGTGTACATTCTCTGTAAAAAGAAAAACCCCTATTGAGTACAGTATTCAGAGTGTATGAAGGGGATAGAGCTCAGTTCAGCCAAATCGATTGAAAAAGAGAAACTCCTTTTACTAACATTGTAGACTGCCTGAATTATGTCTCTCCAACTCCAGTGGAGCATCATGTTCTCAACATGCCTTGTCAAAAACCAGGTGACAAGGAGTCTCCTTTGGCATCCTCTGAAATTGGTCTATCTCTTCTCTTCACTCTCTGCTTGAAGAGAAGGACAAGCGGGCTCTTCTTGGCACCTGCAGGTTTTCTGCTGCCTTTCGCCTATCCTCTGAGATTGATCACCAGATCCTCTTCTCCTTTATTGGATTCTGCAGATCCAAGTGCATCTTTTAGCTGATATTTGATTGAGAGGAATGTTTGGGTGCATCAGCTTTCTGTCAAAGCCACTCTTTACAAACTCCAGATATTTGCACTAGCTAAGGAGCGATCCCTCTGATGGGCCACGGCCGCAGGGGGATTCTGGGGCAGCCTCAGGTATGCGAACTGCATGGCCGTTTAACACCCAGCATCTGGAAAAGAAAATCAACAATGAAGAATGAAGAAAGGTCACTAGAACAACATAGACTAACAAAGCTGGAAGAGACCCTGGAGGTCTTCTAGTTCAACCGCCTGCTCCAGATAAAGAGGATTCATTTTAGGATGAGTAACCACAGTTTGCATGTTGGGGGTTCCTAAAGGAATTCTGGGAAACTGTATTTTAAAGAACATTTGAGGGAGGGGTGCAGAATAGCCCCTCTCTGCCTGAGGCTATAGAGACCTGGCACCAATCAAAACATTGTTTGTGAAGCAACTGATCAACACTGACAGGGGGAAGCCACTAGTATATGAAAATAAGAGCAAACTCCACTCCCTTCTAGTACTGATGATGTTACCTAGTTTGGTAATGAAACATCTACAAGAAAACCATCAACCTCAGAGAGCACCAAGGACCCCACAGTTCATCCCTGAGCTACAAATATTCTCTTCTATCGATAAACACTTTTTGGTTAGGGGGACTCAGAGCCTGCCTTATATGAGATGGCTCCCAGTGGATTTCATTCTAAATTTTGATCTGATTTCTGTAAATAAGGAATGTAGAGTTATAATGGCTGAGTATTTGATCCTTCATACATCAAAAAAATACAAAGCTAAGGGATAAACAAATAAAAAACAGATTTGAAAAAAGAAAAGGCTCAGGAAAGAAAAAGAGTGAAAGTGTAAGAAAGAAAGAGGAAAAGAAGGAAAACTGAAAAAGAATGACTTCCAAGTTTCTTTGGTACAGATATAAGTACAAAATATATCAAACTCTTACTCTAAGATTAACATTTGTCTACATTATTTCCATAATCCCATATCTAATCATCAAAGCACAGATCAACTTTTAATTTCAGTTTCTCACAAAAAGTCCAGTAATGGTTCATATCGTTTTAATCACTATTTGTTAAGGAAACCACAACTGATTTATTTAATTGCACCAAACTCTAAATAAAACAGGTGTCAGCTTTGGAAGCCATATTAGGCTGGAAGCTCCAATGCTGCCACCTTCTCATGTGTGGGAAAGTAGGAGGGGGGATTAAGGAGAGGGGTTGTTAGTAGACATAATAGCATTCTTCCTGTCAGTCAAGGTCAGGGCGATCCAGCATCTGGAGAAGGAGTGGCCAGGGGGCTGGATCGAGATGGAGTGGACATTGATTGGAGCATGTGACCAACTGGGGGGGGGGAAAGGGGATGGTTTGGGGAGCTTTGATTTACTGAAGGAAAACCTGGGTTTTTCAGATTCGGGTTTTCCCAGATGTGCCAGTTTGCCTATTCTAGTAAACAGAACTTTGGAAAATGTTTGCTTCCGCGTCTTTACTTGGAGTTGGGGGTTTTCTGGAACAGGAATAGAAAATCCTAAACTCTAGTGTAGACCCATGCTTCTCAACTTTGGCCTCTTTAAGGTGCATTTAATTCCCAGAATTCCCAAGGCAGCATGAAGTTTGCCCATCTTAAACTTACTAAGACTGAAAAACACTGATATACATATAGGGAGTTTCTATTCCTCTTTTACTGGTTCTTACTTACTTATAAGCAATAATGAATGCAAAATCCTCACTTCCACCCCATCCCAGAGCAACCACCATTCCCTCATTAATCTCCTTTCCAACTCTGTTCTCCTGCATGCAGGGCAACAAAAGAAGACCATGTGACTACCAGTTTAAAAAAGGTTCATTCAGACCTTCCAACTTCTTAGTGGGAAAAGATCTTGTGAAGTTGGAAGGTCTGACTGAACTAACTGATCAGCCTCCCACAGCTGATGGAGCAGCCAGTCCATTGCCGCCTCCCAGCTGATCAGTGCAGCTCCCAGTCATGCCCCTGCAGCCTCCTCACCCTGAATGGCAACCCCAGAGGGTGGGGCAGGGCCAGCCAGTGGTGGGAACTATGCAAAAAATTAACAATAGGCTCGGCCAAACGGGTGCGAACCAGCTGAATCCCACCCCTGCCCCAGGCTTCTTTTCATTAAACTAGACATACTTGATTCCTGCAAAAATTCTTTGTATGTTTTAGCCTCCAGCCCCCTAATTATCTTTGTTGCTCATCTCTGCAGTCTTTCCAGAGTCTCAACTTCTTTTTCATATTGTGTTGACCAGAACTGGACACAGTGTTCCACTAGCCATCCTCCCCTGCAGCCTTTCTCTCCAAGCCTCATTACAGCACTTTATTTTCTGATTTGTTTTCAGATTTATCACTACCTCTCCTTTCTGATTTTGATACCGAATTCTATGGCTTCCCTAGTTACTACTTTTCCTAGTAAGGGAGAGGAAAATACAACAGAGCATCATGATTTCATTTGGGAAAAGAACTTCCAAGGTCCCTTTCCTACTGGGACTTTGCTCTTGACTTTAGCTTCCCTCCTCTCCCTCTCTTGCACCCCCCCCCCCCCAATTTCCCTATTAATTTAAGATATAAAGAGGTATATAAGTCTAAGTGCTATTGCTATAATCTACTTTCTTTTCCCTGGCAGGAAATGAGGTGGGAGGGTTCCATGTTTTTCCTCCTGAGCCAGATCATGCTTCTCTACTGAGTCCCCTGGAGCTGGGTTTAGCTTACACCAGAGATGGAACCAGCAAGAGAAGCAGTGATTTTTCCAAATGGCCAACTCATATATTTTAATTATGGTGGCTGTAAGATCCATTTCTATGAATTACTGCCTCTTTTTAATTAAGGGAATCTATTACAGCATTATGTAACATTGTTATGCTGTTGAGAATGGATTGTTTGTGTGTGATTGGAATGCTTGTATGAAGGAGAGAACAAGCTTTTTACTTTAGAAACTGGTTTTGTGCAAGAAGCTGAACCGGTTAAGGATGCTTACTGCCCAAATGTAAAGCCCTGGGTGGCCCTTGCCTCACATCAGGTTTATGAAGATGGTCAAGAGAGGTCTGGTATTTAGTCTCTCTCCATCCTCGTCCCTTGCAAAGTGACCTCAAAATGCCAAGAAGAAGCCATGAGCACCAGGAGCCAGTCCGTGCTCCGCTCAGATAACTGAGGGAAAGAGGAGCAGAGAAGGACAAGGAGGAGGATCTGGAGATAAGAGACAGTGGAGCAACTGGGAATGTTTTGCCTGGGGAATAGCAGGTTGGGTGGGGATAAGGTAGTCCTCTTCAAACGCAGGAAAGGATGTCACACAAGTATCTATGGAGATTCTCAATCAGCCAGATCATGGTTGTCCCAAAGGTGCTTTTCCAAAGGGCAACTGGACTTCCTTGGTTTTTCTTTTCTTTGAAAACATTTCAATTCTCATCAAGAATCTTCTTCAATTCTGAAGAAGTTCAGTTCCTCCTGGATGAGAAGTAAAATGTTTTCAAATAAAAGAAAAGCCAAGAAAGTCCAGTTGCCTTTTGGAAAAGTCCCTTTGGGACATGTCACACAAGTCAACATCTGCTCTCCATAGTCAGGATATGGAATAACAGATTTCAGTTAAAGAAATTAGACTGTCAGTGTTCCAGAAAACCCCAATTCCGAGTAAAGACGCGGAAGCAAGCATTTTCCAAAGTTCTCTTTACTAGAATAGGTAAACTGGCACATCTGGGAAAACCCGAATCTAAAAGAACCGGGTTTTCCCTCAGTAAATCAAAACCCCCAAAACCATCCTCTCACTCCTCAGTCAATCACATGCTCCAATCAACGCCCATCCCATCTCGACTCAGCACTCCGACCACTCCTTCTCCAGATGCAGGATCGCCCTGACCTTGACTGATAGGAAGAATGCTATTATGACTACAACCAACCCCTCTACTAAATCCCTCCTCCTACTTTCCCACATATGAGAAAGTGGCAGCATGGAAGCTTCTGGCCTAATATGGCTTCCAACGCTGACATAGACTCTACTTCAATGTTATAAAATAATAGCAGCTTGAGAGTGGAATCAATAACCCAGAGAGGTGGTGAGTTTCTGTTCGTTGCCGATGTTTTTTATCTCTGCCTGTTCACCGCCCTGAGTCCCCTCGGGGAGAAGGGCGGTATATAAATCAAATAAACCATAAACCATAAACCATGTTCAGCAGAGGTTGGGCAGCCATTTATTGGGGCCACTCTGGTTCCTGCACTGAATAAGGTTTGAACTCTGGTCTAAATAGCTTTTTCCAACTCAATGATTTCAATGGGAGATCTCAGAAATTAGATTCAAAGGTATCCTGAGCTACCACAGTTCCTGGGTTAAATTTATCAGGTAGCACATGCTTTACAGCCCTCTGCACAGTTTACAGAGTCAGCATCTTGCCCCCAACAATCTGGGTCCTCATTTTCCTGACCTTGGAAGGATGGAAGGCTGAGTCAATCTTGAGCCTGTCAGGATGAAACTCCTTTCTGTGGGAAGAGTTGGCCTGCAATACCACATTCTAACCACTGCGCAACCAGGACTCCTTATGTTACACATGTACACACACAGAGTAAATTGCTAGAGCCACTTTTTCTGTACTAGTTTGTGATTAGTTTGATTGATCGATTGATTTACAAATAATGTTGCTCATCCCCACAGGCTGTGCTTGTCAGACCATTTGCGAAAAAGAAAGGAAAGAAAAACAAGCATATTGTAGGGTTGTCTATCCTGCTGTGAAGGCAGCACTTTTTCAGTTTCTGGGGAAACCCTGGCCCAGATCTGTTGCTTGCAGGACACAATGGTTAGTTTGCCTAACCACTTAAAGCAGGTTGCAGGGAGTAGGGAAAGGGAGGTGGCTCACTCGAGTCCTGAGACCAGGAGGCAGCAGCTCCAGAACAGCAGGTTTCCCCAGGCCTTTGTGTGTGGCCTTCTATGCAGTGCAGATCTGATGTTTGCTTTGACAAAAGCAAATCGTCCTCTTGAAGCTGCTTCCCTGAGCCACATGGTTTCTCCCTCCTAAAGCACAGGCTGGGCATTGCCAGTGCTGGACAAGTGGCAGGGTTTGCAAAGGGCCTCGTGAGGTGGATTGTGGCCCCTCGTTGCCTCTCCATAAGAAGAATCGCATCTCCTTTGCAATGTCAACCTCTTAAGCAAAGCACTCCAAGCGGCCTCAAGTGGCAGGATGGAAAACTGGTGGCAAACACTGAGATCAGGTTTGCTGATAGAGAAGCCCGTATTCTCCGGTCTGGTCTGGGTTATTCTGTGCCACAAGAGGCATGGGAAAGAGTAGAAATTGCTGAGTAATCTGGAGTTCGCTATTTTTAATATGTTACTTCATTTTCTCCTCTTCTTATTCCTTTCCTCTCTAGCAATTACCTTTGCTTAAAAATTACACCATCTTCATATAAAGGAATAAGCATTTTATATAAGCAAACATGCACTTTACTCTCAGTTCAAACTATACTAGGTTCCCAAGAAAAGACATTATTCTGAGCATTAACAGAGGCAACAAAAACAGCAAGATTACAAGGACAAATTTGGTCTACTGGTAAGACACCAGGCTATAAAGCAAAAAACCATGAACTCAAGTCCCACCTTAGTCACAAAAGCCAAATGGGTGACTTTGGGCCAGCCCCTCTCTCTCAGCCCAACCCACCTCACAGGGTTGTTGTGGTGAGGAAAATAGGAGGTGTGTTGGCTATGTTTGCCTGAGTTATTTGTAAAAAAATAAAGGTTAAAAAAAGCCCTTTCCCTGTGCAAGGAGCCCAGAGATTCTTCCCCAGCCCTGCTTGCTTTCAGGGGAGACCAACCAAGAGTTTGCTGTGCCCAGAAGTGGAGGCCTAATATTGTAGTGACTGTTCTGTTTCCAAGCATTGGGCTTTGCTGGGCACAGTCAGAGAAACTCCACCAACGGGTTTCATGCAGATGACATTTATTTAGCAGGTATTCTCAAATCAATGAAGAGATTCTTCTGATCGCTCATAATCTGTCCCAGGGAATGTAGTGTGAAAAAGAGGTAGATTTACTCCCATGATGAGAAAGAGCATTGATGCTCCTGCACGGCTGGAATTTGTAATGGACAGGCTTTGTTCTGCACGCAGGCAGTTTGCCCCCAGTGGTCAATCAGAAACACAGATGTGACCACGTGACATAAAACTACATTTCTCAAAGAGCAAGCCTACTTTTCCCAAAAGGCAATCCCTTAAGGGGACAGTTCTTAATTCCTAAACTATCTATACCCTCTAACCAGCACACTCCCTGCCTGGAATTATAAATTTCTGCTATTAACTAACTATTAATTAAAGTAAACAGAGACATAGCATCAAACAATTCAACAATGAGGTAGACGCAAGACATGTATAGCTTGAGGTTCAAACTTTGAGTTTGGTCTTCCTTAGCAGCAATACCAGGTCGGTGATTGGCCTGGTATAGAGCTTCTTGGCGAAAGTCTGTGGGTCACGGCATGCCTCTTGTGGTTTTGTGATCTGAACTACAACTTGGTGAAGCACCTCTGGTCTGACGGGCAGTCATGGACCAAGGGCCAAAGAACTCTAGACCTACATTGGTGAATGGCGGTCCAGGAGTAAGATGCTCAGGTGGCAGGTCAGTCATCAGTTGGTGCTGTGTCGCAGTCCATTGTTTGCAACAATGCAGGCACCTGTGCAAGATGGTAGCGATGACCCTCTTGGTCCCACGATCCAGAGTCCGGCTGCCCTGATGGCATCTTCTGTGAAGTGCCGGCCTTGATGATGGTCAGTTTCGTGGTGGTGTTGGACCAGCAGATTCATAACATGTTGATGAGCAGGAAGGATTACAGGATGCTTGATATTTGGAGCTATTTTAGCCTTATCTAGCCCCCCTACTCAAAGTAAGTCATGGCTATCAAGGAACGGGTGTCAGCTTTGAAAGTCATATTAACGCTAGAAGCATCCATGCTGCCAACTTCTTGCACTTGGGAAAGTAGGAGGGGGAATTCAGTAGAGTGATTGTAGTTAGACATAATAACATTCTTCCCGTCACTCAAAGTCATGGTGTTCCTGCATCTGGAGCAGGAGTGTTTGCAGTGACGGCTCAGGTTGAGATGGATGGTGATTGGGCCATGTGATGGGTGAAGGGACTGGATTTGGGGTTTTGATTTACTGAGGGAAAACCCAGAATTCTCAGATTTGGGCTTTTTCCAGATGTGCCAGTATACCTACTCTAATAAATGGAACTTTGAGAAATGCTTGCCTTGGAGGTTTTAATTGGAGTTGGGGTTTTCTAGAACGCTGATTTAGCCTCACAAGTGGGCTAGACTTCCCAGCTTTTAGACACTTGAACACTAATGGGTATGTGTCTTGTTGCACACTTCGTAGAATTCCTCTTTCTGCTTGGAGATAGCTATCTGGGAAACTTGTTTCATGATGCAGGAAACAGACAATCACTGCTATTGTATCACTGCTATCTCATATTGGGCGCAATACAAGAGGTCTCCATCTGGAGAAGCGTTCAAAGTGAGATGGTTCTAGGGGATGGTTAAGGGGCAATTTTTCTGTCTCCTTGATCATTGTCAACAAACATGTGGCCTGGATGTTTGTTTTCCTGCCCTGACTGAATGATTTGCTGGGTACCTGAGGTCGAATGTCGTCATCTTGATCTGGGTGTAGAAGCTCGTGATGTTCTGGTCTCAGTGACATCAGGCTATCTGGGCGAGCCAAGAACTCAGGACCTTTTAGCCAGATCGATTCTGCCAAGTGGGACGCAGGAATAGACCATGTAGCATGATCTGTTGGGTTCCGGTCCGTTGGTCATTTCCTCCAAGGTCATTTCCAACGCGGTTATTCTGTTACTCCCCCTTTCTGCAAAACTATTCCCTGTATAAGGAACTCTCTCACAGACAGATAGATGGACAGACAGACAGATGGACAGACTGCTTTGTAGAATTAGAGCAACTCCCAAGTCCTAAGGAATCTGAGGGCACAAAGATGTTGGTGGGGTCTTCCTGTATGGATACATGCTTGGTCCCAAGGGACGCTGGAAGTGGCCATCCAGCAGGTCTTCTGAAGGCATTTTCACCAGTGAGAATGTTTAATGCCAGACTAGGCAGTAACGTTCTCCATCATTAATACTGGGTCCAAATTCCAGCTTGAAATACTTCAAGCAGCCTCATTTCATACATGTGAAGATTCAATTATTCAAAGCAGAAGAAATCAAGCAAAGATTTTGATAATGAAATTTCAAGAAAAGTTTTCTCCTAGGAGAAGTTATCCTGGTTAACTTCAACTCACAGCCATTCACTCATGCCTGGACAAATCTCATTCTAGTATCTATATTATAAACCTTAGATCTCATTACAGGCAGTGATCTTTCTTCCTCTTCCTCTGTATCTGATGAACTTAAGAACTGCCCACTTTTTTTTTTTTAGTGGACTTCACAGTATGGCGATTTTTGGAAAAGCACCTTTGGGACAACCATGACCTGGATGATTGAGCATCTCCATAGATATTCCACTGATGAGCTTGCAAAAGAAAAGACAGCATATGTGGAGTTCCTGCCACAGTGCAGCAGAGCCAGCTGGAGTGGAGAGGATGGCTCCAGGGAAGGGAAGGGCTATGGAGATGCAGGAGAGGGGCAGCAGAAGTGGCCTTCCCAGGGCCTCCGGAGAGGGAGAGGCTGTGTGTTGCTGCCTCAGAGAAGGGGTGTGTAGCTTGGCTAATGGCCCCATGAATTAGTCCAGAGAGGCTGCTGGCTAAGGACATATATAGAAGAGGAGTTGAGAGTGAGCCATTCCAGTTCCACTACTCCCTGCTGGCTTCCACAGGGAAAGTCACTGGGGAAGCTGGCAGGAAGTCGGACATTGCCCCTGCTCCAACTACTTTTTTGCTCACCCATAGTCGTTTTTTTTCTCTGTTTAAGTAATGAAATATCTCTGTAATGATGATCCAGCAGAACACAAGCTAACTAGTATTCTAGACAGTATTCTAGTATAAATGAACATATATTGAAACAAGCTGTAGAGCAGAAATTGGCACTACTGTGGGGTTTCTGTACCATTCCTAATTACTTTAGAGTATGGCCAAAGCCAACGACTGCTCACTCAAAGAATAAGGGATATGGAGTTTCAGACCGCAATAATAAGGGCACTTGGGAACCAGACAGATACGTACAAAAATCTCACTTTTCCCAAGCTGAGGAAAGCACATTTAAAAGCCTGGAGTAACACTTCATCATCCGCATTGCTGTGAGGCCAAAACCCCATTAATCGAGCATACCTGTCCACAAGGCATAACTGGTCAGAGAAATAACCACTTCGATTTATCACTTTAGGCTTAATACACGCTTAATACATATCTTGTTTCAGGCGGTACGTATTTTTACTTCATAGATTGTAATATTTTAGATTTAGGCTTGCACAGGTAATTAACACACTATTACAGAAGCATATGTTACATTACTATTACAGAGACTCATTAGTATTTTATCTCACCTGTGGGATTCTTTTGTGTGTGTTGTGTTTTTTCAAACCATATTTCATTTCATTTTATCTCATTTCAATGAAAACATACTGATGTATGTTTGGGGACAGAAAACTGCAAGACCAACAGCCAACCCCATCCCATCTGGTCTATCCCTTCTGATCCATGCACTGAGTGGGGGTGGGAGAGTTTCCACCGCTTCAAGTCCTTCTGCACCTTGGGGCCTGCAATCCCGACAGGTAAGGTACATTCTCTCACTGTATCTTGGGGGAGTTAAATTACCAATCATGACACCCCCCCACCCCGCCAAGAGAATGAAGTTGACCTCCCCCCTTTTAAATAAGTATTAGAAAAATTGCAGAACTGACAAACATTACAGTTTGGAGTTGGGGAGCAGTGAGATCTGTCTTTCCCTAAATACTCTCTTCCCTTCCCTTGTCTGCTGCTTACTCAATTTATTGAACAGATTCTTAGTGACTTACCGCATCAAAGTTTAAGCGATGATATCAAATGTCAACGTAAGATTTGTTCCCTGTGATTTTTCCAGAATAAAGACCTGGAAATAGGATGTCTAGGACAGCATTTTTTCAGACTACCCTCAGTAGCTGCCCATCAAGCAGCTTCATCATCCACGCCCTTCTCAGGGTGTAGTGTCCATGTCCCTCCTTCTCTTTGTTTCAAGTGTAGCAACCACTTGGCCCAACAGGCTTGGCCCAAAGTAAGTTTGGAGGAAAAGACGATCAGGAAGGGCAGCTGGCTCTGAGCTCTTCTCCACAGCCAGGCCAGAACTGGGACAGGGAGATTTTCAGGCTGCAGGGTTTTGCTCCAGAAGGTGGCAAACTTTGCCTTTGAGCCCATCTTGCAGAGGACTTTGGGGGTCACCCTGGAATTCTGCTAAACCAGTAGGAGGACCTATTTTGACCTGCCTTAATCTTGAGTGCTGTATCTGGCTTCAAGTTTTTGTTGGATGAGAGAGTTTTAAGTGAATAGGTCTGCCTAGCAAAATTCTAGTGGAGAAAATATTTATGTCAGAATTCTCTCCAATCAGAACTGTGTTTTCTGTTTTGTCTGAAAACTTGCAATGTGCTTGTAGGGTGGAAGCCAGCTGAACATCTGCTTCTGATGTTTTCTTGGGTTCAGTCCTTCCACTTTTGGGGAGTAAGTCAAATAAACCAAGACAGAACTTTTTCCTGGGTCTGAGTCACTTGACAGATTATTGTGTCTCTGCCTCAGGTAGGAAACTGAACAGTACTTGCTGATTCAACTCTCCCTGATGCCCATTGACTCCTTGCAGAAAGCAGCAGAAGGGTTCATCTGCTGTGCTTGTCCCCCAGGTCAGGTGGTCTTCTATACCACCTCTTTAATCTGTTGTGGACTAATAGCACTAATAGTGGGTGGGTCAACTAAGGATAATTAAAGAAAACTTTATTTATTTCCACTCTTGTATTTTGGGCAAAAGAAATTGCCCTCATTCAAACGCTGGTTCTCAGCTCCTGCCTGATTCTTCCTGCTGAGGGGAGCAGCGAAATGGACGTCAAGGCTCTGGAATGCTTTGACTTGTTTCATCCCTTTTTACAATTGAAGGGACAGGAACAATCAAGAGCCCTGACTCCCCCCCCAAACCAGGGCTGGGCAATTCTTGGGAGGCTACACTTCACATCAGGGTTGTTCTGCCCCAGCTACGGGTCCCAGTTACCATAAGCCAAAGCAGCAGTCTGGGGAGTAAAAGCTCCAGGCTACTTTGTGGATCTGCTCAGCTGAGATGATTACTTGCCTCTTCTGTGGATCACATCATTCACTGAAGGTCTGCCTGGCTAGATTTTGCACCAGATACAGTCAAAAGTTGCCACTCCAGCACTAAGCAAATCATAGGAAGAGTTCTGGTCTGGCCAGAGGAAACATTCCCACAATTGTATGCAAACATAACGTCTGAAAGCCTCAGCTTAGCTGTGAGTTGTTTCCACTTTCACTATTTTGACCAGCTCAATTTTTTCCCCATGATGGGAACCTCCAGTTAGACCAACAAATTTTCCCTACAGTTATTGTTCTGGGCTGAAATCCTTCTTTTCAAAATTAAAAAAAATAGTTGGATATTTTGTTGGTGCTTACCCAGATTATTCTTATGACTATTCTTTTTCTCAGATTACTAATGCCTCCCAGTAAACCTGGGGGAAGAAGTCATTTCCATTTATTCTAATTAGCAATACGAACGTCCTCAAGAATTGTATTATTGGCTCCATCCCATTCAGCTGCAGTGAAGTCCTTTGATCTCCAACTTCTAGTTAAGCAAAGACCACACATGAGTGACACCAGAATCTCTTATGGATCAGGACAGTGGCCTTGCTGCTTAGTAAGAGCCTGATGAAGAATAAATTCCCTTAGGCACCATATTGAACGTGCAGTTTTTATTACAGAAGAGATAAAAAAGGCTAGAAAGATTCATGTTTTTCCCAATGGGGAGCAGATAATTCCAGGCTCCCAATTCTGCCATGTTTTTGGGTTGATATTTAGACCAAAATTTATCTGTGCTCATGTGTGAAGTATTGTGAAGTTCTTTGTAATAACAAGTGAGTTCTTGCATATGTTCAAACCAGGTAAATCAGACAGCAGATACAACGACATGAGCTAATTTTATTTCTGTTATTTATTTGCTGCTCTTAGCATTCTTCCTCCAAGACATGTTTTGTTCCTCCAAGCTCTGTATTTGCAGTTCTTGACACCTAGCCAAAGCTGACTTTTGGCTAGGTATCTATTGGTCCAGCTAATTTCAAGGAAGTGGAGCAGTGGAGGTTGGACAGAGGAAACAGCAGCATGGGCTTCCCAGACTACAAGCCTGGCTCCAAGGAGTGGATATTTTTTCAGGTTCCCTTCACAGGGTGTTTTTGCTCACAAAGCCTATTTGCTTGCCCATAGATTGCTACATAGGCTGCTACAGAGATTTGGGTATTGCAGGCTCTGATCCAGAGAAAGATCACATTAGATCATCTTCTGGAAATATTTTGAACATTCTAACGGATCTTCATTGGTTTGCATCTCCATCTCTTTCTTATTCCTCTCTGCCATAGAAATCCCATTATTTTTCTAGACACTTTCTGTTTTATGTTTGTTACAAAAGCACCTACCATATTCCATTAATTTCTCATTTAATCTGCATAAAGTGCTGATATATACATTTTACCTAGGGTGTGTGTGTTTTTTTAATCAGTTAATTTAACTTGAAACATTAATAATGTAGTTCCTTTGCTCCTTGACTGCTCTTCTGTTAAATGGCTTATGCACAGGAGAATACTGTCACCCCAAGTGACAGAAAATACCTAATATAATGAAAACAGAATGTTTAATGCCAAAGGGAACAAAAAATTAGTTGTCTCCTGGGAGGATGGATTACAGGTTGCTACAAAAATATTTCTCTTCTCTTCTCTTCTCTTCTCTTCTCTTCTCTTCTCTTCTCTTCTCTTCTCTTCTCTTCTCTTCTCCTCTCCTCTCCTCTCCTCTCCTCTC
>WNWU01000029.1:14416468-14435690 GCA_012654045.1 Ptyas mucosa
CTCCTCTCCTCTCCTCTCTTCTCCCTCTCCCCTCCCCTCACCCTCCCCTCCCCTGTCTGTGTTTCACTTTAAATCTGCCAACAACATCAAACATAAAAAGTGTCTGATCTACCTGGACATAATAGGGATATCATGCATCTGTGACAAATGTCCTCCTATAACAAACAGTATAATAAAACATGGTCAATTGATTCTTCACTACACTCTGGATATGAACATAATGCTGAGCATAAGGTATCTTTCTGTATCTTCCATGTGCTACAGTAGTAATAGGGCATCGGAACAGTCAGGATGAATGTTCTGCATTTTTTGGGGACCTCCGTAGTATTTAAATAGTTTCCTGGTGAAAACAATTTGTTTGAGGATATCTTCTATGTACCCTTCTAGTAGCATTTTGTATTATTGCATTCTTTAACAACTTCTCGGGTTCTTTGTGGGCCATCTCCCTCAAAATGGAAAGAAAGGTAACAAGTATTTTCCCTCTAGTGTTTTTATCCAACCTGGTCACAAATTGTCAGCAAATATAAGGGGATCTGGATGCTCTCCAAAGTAAAAACCAGTTTTGGCTAATAGCTGATTTTGATTAGCCAGGTTCTTGCCTTCAGGGAGATGAAGCCAGCCTGTAACTGGAAAACTCATTGGGTGTATATAGAGATGGGACACTGAAGACAAATCTCAGAAGACTTCTTAGGTTGGTTTCTAGAACAGAAAAATCTTTCAGTATGCAACTCTGGAGGATGTAATTCCCTTCCTTTAAAGAGGAAAACATCACAGCTGTGCTTCATGCTTGATCCCACAGTGTGTGCCACATGGACTCCTTTTGACTCTAATTCCTAGAGATTTACACTAGAGGCAGATTTCTTCACAATATCCAGATGGACTCTACAACCACAAACAGAAAGTGTAGGTACTTTGTAGATGAAACAAGCATGTTTGCCTGCTAAAAGGAGACTACAATGACTTTCTGAATGTCAGGTAGACATAAAAATTGATACCAGATGGTGATGATGTTATCCATTTAGTTGTGTCCAATTCTTGGCAATTCTATGGGCCAGGTCCTTCCACATCTTCTGATCTTGCACTACTTCTTTGAGTTTTTCTATGCTCTGGCTGGTGTCAACTTCGATGGTGTCCATCCATCATGTTTTTTGACAGCCTTTGACAGCCTGGTACCAGTGAAGATCCCTATAAAAGAAACAAGGCAAAAACAAACAAACCACTTTCTCGGAAGGTTTCCAACTGCCACTGAGCTGGAGAGTCAAGCAGGTTTATTCTAGACTATGTTCTTGAATTTGCCCTCCAGCAGAGTAGTGAAGTATAGGCTATAAAGAACTGTTTTCAACATTTGGGCAGAGCCAAGTTCTTAAAATAAAAGGCTAGTTAACTGCACAAAAGTTTGGGCTCCATAGTTGAAATCTTCCTCAGTAGATCAGTCTGTGACCCTGTAAAAAGAGTTCTCTGCTTTTCTCATAGATTACAAAAGCTCTAGTGTGAACAACATTTTATTGTACAAATTTCCTGCTGCCATGTTTAACTGCTTGACCCATTAGGGTGGGTCCATCCTAAGTTTCTTCCTCTACCTTTGAGCAACTGGGTGTTCCTGCCTCTCTTTTCTGACTGTTTCCTAGGCAGTATCTCTTCCCCTCATTCTCCCAGGTCACAGACATATTACATTACCTTGGCTTGTGGCAAAGCTTTCCAAAATTGGAATTGTAGCTGGGCCTGCTGCGCTCCATCAGAGTCAGCACAGAACCTTGGTTCATGCATCATCAGGGCTTTCTTGTCAATAAAACAATTATACAATAGTTTAGAACAATGGACTTTGGGGAGAAAGAATAAGTTAACCCATTTGAGAGGGATGAACTGTTTGAAGGATGGTGCCATCATTGTGTCATTATTCTGTTGTTTCCCTTTCTGAGAGGGACTCCCTTGGCCGGTCCTATTAGCACCACAGAATAGCACACTTTTGCATGCAGGAGGTGTGATAATTCCATGTGTTGTTCTGTTCTTGGGCAAATGGCTTAGGAAGCATAGGGAAGGTTTGACCTACCTTCACCTGCTTCTTGGACAAGAGATAAAATTTTAATTCTATTTGAGATCATTTTTGAAGAATGGACACCCAAAGGTTAGCAGGATCTATTTCTATAGCAGCAAGAAATGAGTCAGTGTTAGCAAAAGAGCCTGATTGTCAAAGCACAAAAACTAAGAGGGGGCGGGGCTCCTATACTGCAATTAACTTGCCCTCCCTTCTCTTAAGACGTGCCACTCAGGCTTGTTTTTTCTTCACATATTTTTGTATTATGCCCTTGAGGGAGGGTCTTTTCTTCCTTTTCTTCTTCTGGTTGGCCATCGGAAATGAAACAATCATGAGTCATTTGCATGAAAGGCTGAACTGAAGGGCAGGGCTGAACTTACAGGAGTGCAGCCAGCGGTGCCCTCTCAAGCCTTTGCGGAGTCTGCAAAGCTCCTTCTTGGAAAGCTGCTTGGAGCCGAGAGAGGCTCCTTCAGGGCACAGGCCATCTCTCCACATTTCACAGCTGTCTTTGGATCTGGTATGGTTTCCAGCAGCACATGGCAATTGTTTGGATGCTTTGCCATAAAAAGCAAAAGTTCTGCCTCTCCTCTGTCTGTTTATCCAACCATCCATCCATCCATCTATCATCATCTATCCATCTATCCCTCCCTCCCCTCTCTTCTATCTATATCATCTGCCTACTCTGTCCTCTTTCTATCTGACAATTTTTGTAACTCATCCCAATCCATAAGCTCTGGGCAGCAATATACAAAATAGAGTATATAAAACCTAAAAACTAAGATGGATACCATAAAAGCTTGATGGGATGTACAATTGTTTTCTCGTTTCCTAAATTAGTGCTTGTTCTTAAATCCTCCTACTCAATATGCTAGCTTTCACTAATCCAGGAGTACTTGGTAACAGAGCATTCAGACACGTAGTTCTCCCTACCTGCTCTATCCACCTGGGTTGGTATACATGCTAACCTCTGTTACGCCTTCATTGTTTTGTCTTTTTCTATTTTTTGTCTTGTGATCTGTCATCATTCTGTTGCCATTTCTTGCCTTGGATGAAATTCCACATCCTTGGCTTGTCCCACACAGGAGTGGAGGTGTCTGCAATGCTTCTTCAGAGCCCAGGCTCAGTAGCAGGTTGTTAATTGATTCTTTTTAAAAAATATATATATTTATAGTTTTTTCTTTAACATACATGATTGCTTAGTGAACAGTATATTGTCTGGGTCAATTTACTTTATACACAATACTAATAATACTAATACTATTTAAGTATACATGGTAGTACTCATTTCCTGCCTTGCTGCTCTGACATTCCTCTGTATGGGACTTTCCACTTCCTGATTGGATGTACTGAGTGCCAATCATTCCCTCTGGGCTGGTCTCGCTGTCCTTCCTGTTCCTCTGCAGTCTTTTTCACTCAGTTGATGGGATCAGTTCTTGAGTGCCTTTCTCGCTATTTTAAAATGCTTTTTTATTTAGGTTTTGGCTAGTATAGTAATTGTTTTTTCTACTGTGAGGGCTGCGCAATGTGGGACCATCTCCTGTTATCATTGGGCTTGTGAGTAGGCGTTTCGGGGGTCCGAACGCCACTCCGCGGTTTGTTTTTTCTGTTTAAACTTTTTCTGCCGATAGCTTTTTTCCTTTGGCTAATTGCTGGCCGTGGGCATTGCGTTGCTGGGACAGCACTTTAGTCTCATCCCGCAACCCTCACCTATGTGGGAACAGCGGCTTAAGAGTCCCTGCCAGCTGGCATACTCTATTGATTGGGAAGCGCCTCGTGGAGGCTGCGGAATCCCGTCCCCATTTATTGCAACCAAAATTTTCTTTTGCTTGGAGCCATTTGCAGCGTGGGCGGTAGGCTCTTGGTCGTCATTTTCTCGCGCCTTTTTTTCCTTTGCTTTTGGCGCGCTTCTATTTTTGACCTGATCTGGGGACTTGGATCATTTGGCTCAGACTACAGGCTGGGGACGTAGTTCCCTTTACCTGCTCAGCTGTTACCTGCAGCTCATTGGGGTGTTTTTGGAGGGAAGTATAGTACCTTCTTTTCATCATTATTATTGCCTTTCCTCTGTTACTATAGGTTTTTTTTTTTAAAAAAGCAACTCCACTGTATATTACCTAGATATAATTCTTCTGGTTCCTGATTTTTAAATTTTCATCTAATTTTTTTCATCTAAATTTTCTATATAAAAAAAAAAAAGAAAGAGAGGACTGAGCTTGTCTGTTTTTCCTTTTTTATTGTTAATATAATAGAAGCTCTTCATTCAATTTTTCCCTTGTATATATATATCTATACCTGTTTTACCATGTCTGATATGGAGTAGTCCTCTGATCTGGAACAGGATCCATCTCCCACTCCTTCTCATAAGGGGTCTAAAGGGAAAAAGTCTAAGGCTAAGGCCAAGGCCACGCCTGCTATTGATAAATATGCCCTTAGGAGGCATAATGCCCTGGAGCATTGTTTTGCAAAGGCTCAAAGTGAGGCTCAGGTTCCACTCTCTCCTGAGATTATTGTACAAGTTCCTGTGGACCAAGGGAGATCCAGGCAGGTCTCTTGCTCTGAGGTTGCCCAGAGTGATTGTCTTCACTGTGAGGTTGTTCCAGTTTCTCAGGATACTCTTGTATTACCTGTAGAACCTCCACGACTCTGCCCTTCTGTTGCAGTTTGCCATGCTTCTCCCAGGCCTCGCCCTGCACCTGAAGCCACTTTCACACCTACAGCTGCAGGGCTTTGAGCTGAGGAAGGTCAGGCATCCTCACATCTGTTAGACTTTAATTCCTTGGTATCTCAAGCTATTTCTCGTATTTTTTCAGGTGGGCTTGCAGCAAACTGGATATATGCTTCCACCTGAATACAACTCAAATATTCCTTATCAGTTTCAGCAGACCCAGGTGCAACCTACACCTTCTTCTGTTTCCTATGAGCACGTGGTGGAGCATGGTCGGAAGGAGGAGCTCCCTGATGATTGTGATTTGTCTGGGGATGATGAGGAGTTACTGGACAAACCAGCCTTTCCGGGCCTATTTAAGCCATCCTTATTCAAGCAATTGTTGCATAAAGCAAAGTCTGCTACCAATATGGGAGAAGGGCTTGCCCAGCCTTCCGCTTCCGCTTCCCAATCCCAATCTGTTACTGATAATTTGTTTCTCTTGCCTACACCTGACTGTGATTTTGTACCTTGCCCAGATCTTTTTGCACAGGTCATTCAGAAACTGTGGGAGCATCCCACTTTGCTCAATGGACTGAATTCCTTTGACAAGAAGCTGTATTGCTCAGCTCCAGAATTGGATGCCCTTCTACAGCTGCCTAATGTGGATGAGCCGGTGGCTGGACTCACTTCGTCTTCAGTTCTCATCGGAGAGGTTAGTGATGGTTTAAAATTTGAGGATAAGAAGGTGGAGATGGTCTTTCAAAAGACTCACGAGGCTGTGGCCTGGGCTATTTGAGTGGCGACCTCAGCCTCCTTTTTTAATAGAGCATCTCTGGTTTGGCTCTGCCAGTTATGGGACAGACTGCCCCCAGAGGATGCTCGTTTGCAACAGGATGTGGCAAAACTGATAGCAGCAGCGGAATATTCCGCCGACACTTCCTTGGACGCGGCCAAGTTCGCTTCCCATGCGTTGGCGTCCACTGTCTCGTCTCATCGCCTTCTTTGGCTACATAATTGGAAGGCGGACTCAAAGTCCAAATGGCGCCTTACTGCAGCCCCTTATAAGAGCCCTTCTCTTTTTGGAGCGTCGCTTGACTCTGTCCTGATAGAAAATAGGGACAAAAAGAAAGTTTTGCCTTCTGCAATCAGGTGTCCAGATAGAAGGTTCTCTCCTTATCAGAGGCAGTCCTTTCGTAATGATCAAGGAATGGGTGGCTCTTCATACCAGTGTTCCTCATCTTACTCCTATCAACCAGTGTCCGAAAGAGCCTCCTTTCGGGATCGTGGCAGACGCCAGTCCAGCTTCCACCATCCCTTCAGGGCTTCATCCTCCCGCTATTCCCACCATGGCAAGTGACTCGCAGCCTCGTGCTTCCATTGGGGGAAGACTGCAGGTTTTCTACCACCAGTGGGAGGTCACCACATCAGATGCATGGATTCTGTGTACAGTTATCACTGGCCTATCCTTGGAGTTTCTTTCAAGTCCCCTGAACTTCTTCTTGCAGCGCCCCTGGCCCCCTCAACCGACCAAGCATCCTCTTCTGATCTCAGAAATACAACATCTTCTGTAGATAGATACAATAGAGAGGGTTCCAGTAGACCAGACCAGGCCAGGACCGGGTTCTATTCAAACCTTTTCTTAGTTCCGAAGAGTTCAGGGAGTTGGAGGGGAATCCTCAACCTGAAACATCTCAACAAGTTCTTGGTATATCACCGTTTCAAAATGCATTCCCTCAAATCTCTTTTGGGATGCATCTGGCCGGGTGACTTCATGCAGTCAATTGATTTGAAGGAAGCCTACCCTCACGTGCCAGTGCACCCAGCGCACAGACGATTCCTGTGATTCGCCTTTGCCAACAACTACTTTCAGTACAAGACGATTCCGTTCGGCCTCTCGTCAGCACCGCGCACCTTCACGAAAATTCTGGCAGCCCTGGCAGCATCGGTCCAGGAGGTGCCGGTCTGCCTGGTTTGCTATTTAGATGACATTTTAATCCTCTTGTCTTCAACATCTCAAGCAGACTTGGACAGGGACCGTGTTGTTCTCATTCTTCAGACTCATGGATTCACGCTGAGTCATCTATGTCCTACGACCAGGATCTTGCACCTAGGGGCAGTCATAGATTCTGTTCAGGGTCAGGTTTAGCTGTCTCCCGATCGTCTATCCAGTATACAGGCCCTTGTCACTCAGGTTTTGGCTCAAAACAAGTCACCCTTATTTCTTCTATCCCAGCTCCTGGGGAAGTTCATCTCCTGCATTGGAGTGGTTCCATGGGCTCGTTTCTATCTACGTCGTCTGCAGTGGTTCCTCCTGCCATTCCAACGTCAGGGTCAGGGGGAATCTCTTTCCAAAGTCAAGCTGCCAGTCCCAGTGCATCTTTCGCTCCGCTGGTGGCTTTCCCCAGCTCTCCATCAGGGCTTTCTTTTCCAGGAACAAGAGCAGATCATTTTGACCACAGATGCCAGTCTGCAAGGCTGGGGAGCCCATCTTCAGTCCCAGCTCACGCAGGGCACCTGGTCCACAGCGGAATCCCTCCACAGCATCAATTGGCTGGAGCTACAGGCGGTGCGTCTAGCATTGGTTCATTTCCATCATCAGGTCCTGCAGCGACATGTTCTCGTATTGACCGACAACACCACCACAAAGGCCCACATCAATTGTCAGGGGGGCATCCGGTCCTGATTGCTGATGGAGGAGACGGAGAGGCTGATCTCTTGGGCCGAGCGTCACCTCCTGTCTCTAAAGGCCGAGCACATTTCAGGCAAGATGAATCAGGAAGCGGATTGGCTCAGTTGGGGCCAGTTGGATCAATCGGAATGGAGGTTGGACCCTTGCCTCTTCCAAGAGATCTCCCACCGATTCGGGACCCCGATAGTAGATCTCTTCACAACGCCGGACAACGCCCAGCTGCCGCATTTCTTCTCCCGCTTTCCATCGCACGGCACAGAAGGTCACGACGCTCTTCAATCCCAGTGGCCTCGGGGTCTCCTTTACGTGTTTCCTCCGGTTCCAGTCATCCCCAAGGTCATTTGGAAGCTGGTCAAGGAGAAGGCGGACCTTCTTCTGGTGGCACCACATTGGCCTCGTCAGGCGTGGTTCGCCGACCTCCTTTCACTTTCCATCAAACATCCATGGCGGATTCCGCCCAGCCGAATCTCCCTGTCCCAAGGCGCCGTACGACATCCAGAGCCAGAGTGGCTTCAGCTGACCGTCTGACACTTGAGAGGATTCGCCTGATGAAAGGGTTTTTGTCGAGTGAGGTAATATCTATTATCCAGGCAGCCAGACGGCCATCAACGGTCTGTATCTACAATGCCACTTGGTGGACTTTTGCTGAATGGTGCACCCGTCAACATGTGGATCCAATGTCAGCGAAAGTACCAGACGTTTTGCAGTTTCTTCATGAAGGTTTTGCCAGGGGTTTGGCTACTTCTACACTCCATAGGCAGGTAGCCACTTTGGCTATGGTTTTGCCAGGGGATGATCAGCAATCCTTGTCTCATGATACAAAAATCAAGTCCTTTCTACTTGGAGTTTCTAACCTTCAACCTCCGACGGTTCATCGGTATCCCACCTGGGACCTCACATTGGTTCTACAGACGTTGACATCTGTTCCATTTGAACTGCTGGCTACAGTTTCTCTTTGTTACCTTACCTTAAAAGTGGCCTTTTTGCTGGCAATTACTTCTGCCCGACGTGTTTCGGAGATTGCGGCCTTTTCCATCTGGAGCGATCTCTGCATGTTTCATTCAGACCATGTGGTTCTGAGATTGGATCCAACGTTTGTTCCTAAGATAAACTCTCAATTTCATCGCGCACAGGACATTATCCTGCCTAATTTCTGCCCTGACCCCAGGCATCCATCTGAGAGACATTGGCACACCTTAGATGTTCGCAGGGCTCTGAGAAGATATATCAATAGGACAGCTTCCTTTCGTAAGACTGAGGCACTTCTAGTGTCGTTTTTGCCCTCTTCCCTGGGACTGAAGGTTTCGTCTGCAACTGTGGGCAGGTGGCTTAAGGCCTGTATTTCTAAGGCCTACGAGTTGAGGGGTGATCCTGTTCCAGGTCGTATCCTTCCACATTCAACACGCAGTGCCGCTACTTCGGCTGCCTGGGCCACCCAGGCGTCCATTGATGACATTTGTCATGCAGCGACTTGGTCCTCAATTTCTTCCTTTGTTAGGCATTATCGCCTTGATGTTTATGCTTTGGCTGATGCTGCTTTTGGCAGACGGTTTTGCAAGCTGTAATTCCTGCCCAGGGCCGGGTAGAGGTTTCGATCCCTGGCCAGAGGCTGTAAGCTTGGGTATATCCCATACAGAGGAATGTCAGAGCAGCGAGGCAGGAAATTGGATGTTGCTTACCTGAACGTCCCATTTATCCTCGCTGCGATGACATTCTGGCCCGCCCGTGATCTCGCCTCTACTGGCCTGGGCAGTTTTCTCCTTTGTATCCCTCTGCAGCTGGTGTCCTTTCTTGGTTTTGGAGTTGTGGCAGCTCTTCGTCTGCACTGATCGCCTTCGTAAAAAAGACTGCAGAGGAACAGGAAGGACAGCGAGACCAGCCCAGAGGGAATGATTGGCACTCAGTACATCCAATCAGGAAGTGGAAAGTCCCATACAAAGGAATGTCATCGCAGCGAGGATAAATGGGACGTTCAGGTAAGCAACGTCCATTCCAACTTCTAACATTTACGTATACTTAGTAATTGTAGTAAGTTATATTATGTGACAATAGGCATAATAATATTTTCCCAATTTTCAATTTCTACCTCGGTTTTCTAATTTTTAATAAAATAAATCCCATATTAAAAGGTATTCTATATCTATCCATCATCTCTTGCCCTTTTTAGTATTTCAGCTCTTATTGACTTTTTGAGTAATCTTCCAACTTCTAACATTTACGTATACATAGTATACATAATATACTATAGTAATTATAGTAAATTGTATTATGTAACAGTATGCAGTATGCATATTTTAATATTTTCCCATTTTCTAATTTCTACTTCTAGAAATCTTTAATAAACGTGAATAAATCTTTATTAAATTTATTAATAACTCTATTAAATCTAATACATTTATTAATAAAACCAATCTCATATTAAAAAGTATTCTATCTCTATCCATCATCTCTTGCCCTTTCTAGTATTTCAACTCATTGATTTTTTGATAGGTCTCCCATGTTCCTCCGTTGGGATCTTGTATTCCTTTACATCACTCATATTTAATCTAAGTATTTCCTTTTCCTCCACATCTGCCTCTCACTGTCTGTTCTCTGAAACACCCATCAGTAACTCTATCATCACTTCTGGGAGATCTTTCTCTTTGCCCTCTTCTACTCCCTCTTGCTAGATAATCTACCTTGACCTCTTGCAAGATAATCTATCTGCTCTATATCAGGAAATTTCACTATCTTTTGTGCATCTTTATCTGCTTGTATCATTTATTGATTTATCTCCTTTATTCTTTCCTCTACTCCTTCTGGTTTCTCCTCTATTTTCTCAATTTTTTGTTCATTCTTCATCTCATTTGCTGGGAGTTTCTTAGTTCCACATTTGAATCATGCATTAATTCCATCATATCCCTATGGTTCCTTGTCATCGCTTCCTAAATACATTGAAGCATTAATAGTATTTTTTTGGGGGGGAGTGTATTTGTTTTTCCTTGTTGTAACATTTTACTTTATTTTCATGTGCTAGAAGTTACTCAGTAATCCATCGAAATCCCAATGCCCCAAGTGTCCGAAAATACCAAAAAGCCAATATTAGAAAAATGTACTCAAATTTTTACTGTACTGTTCCTCAGAATCCAAAATGTTTGTAGTCCTCTGAATCTGTCGTTTTGCTCCCTCTAAGTTATTCAAGTTTGTAGGTCTTGTTTAATTTTTCTTCTTTTGACTTGTAAGATGTTCTATCATATAGTAGAATGGCCCACCAAATTTCTCCATGTCTCAATAGTTCACAGAGTCAGGTGTTCTGTTTCAAGGGCAATTCCTATTATTTATAATCGACACTAACTTTGAAAAATTTCAAAAGGCTTGCCAATTACTCCCAAGCCACCAAAAGACAAAGATAGAGAAGCAAAAACAAGAAGACAGCCTTCCAGATGTTGTTTGCCTTTCCCTTTGTTTCCTTTCTTCTTATCAATCCTGACTTTTTTTCAAGGTCTTTTCCAACTATCTATATATATAAAAGTGAAATACCATTCATGCAGCATCACAAAATCTCCAGAACCGTAAAGCCTACAAACTTGAAATTTGCCACGTATGTTCCTCTTGGCTTTCAGATGCTCACAAAGAAAGGATTTTTCGAAATGACCATCAGAGCATTAGTATTTCCTATATTACTATTAACATGCTCTGATGCTAGGGAGTTCTATTCCTCCTCCCCACCCGAAAAGAAATGTGTTCCAGATGCAAAACACAAGCAGAGGAGAGGAATTTCAGTTTTACTTTCACAGCAGCAAGCAGGGGATAGGGTGGGGAGGCTTCTATGAGGCAAGCCTGGGGGAGAGAAGGGGATAGGATAGGGGAAGCATCTGTGGGGCAAGGCTGAGGGAGACAAGGGGATAGGATAGGAGAGGCCTCTGTGGGGCAAGGCTGAGGGAGACAAGGGGAGAGGAGAGGCCGATCGTAGCTACTCATTAATTTTGAAGTTGTAAGTGTTAATTTATCAAGCCCGATCATATAGTTTCATAGCGAAGCATGGGTATTCAGCTAGTATAATAATATAATATCGTCTTTTGTCAGTAGGTTGCATCCTAGCTCTTAGTTCCAATATTAAAATAAGGCAGAAAAGCTATCACAGCTGATCGTCAAAGTTCAAAAAATCCATTTTCTTTATGCAATTTCCTCTGGCAGTCAGACAGTATTTCCAACAGTTTAAAATCACTTTTCACAGTACCACAAATTCCAGTTCAGTCTTTCTATTTTTTAAAACTTCATATTCTTCCATTAAAATTTCATTTCTCTTTTGGGTCTATAATTTATCTCTCTGTGTTAATTTGCTGCTTTCTAGCACTTTGGAGTCTTTCAAAAATTCTTTTATTTAGGGTGGGTCTCTAATAAAGAAGTTGAAAATTGTCTCACCCAGTTCCAATCCACTGTTCACAAACCTCTTCAGCTCATTTCTTTCTTCGATTGCCCCAACTTCAGTTTGGCCATAATGGCCGTCTCTCTTCTTTGTTGATTGGGAGGGCACCTCAGATCAAACGGAAGAGCCGCCGCTCTCCCGAGATCAGCAAGGGATCCCTCCTTTCTTCTCCTCTCACCCCTCCAGGGTGACTTTAGCCTCTTAGGGCCTCCCAATGAGGAAAAATTGGCCGGGATTTCGTGGAGCCCTGCTATCCCAACTGTCTTGCCACAATGCCAAAGGAGAAGTCCAGATTGTTAATTGATTCATCAAGCCCCATTCCATTGATCATCCACCTTGCCTGTTTTTCAGCCTACTCTTGGTCAGATGTGATTCTTGAAGGGAACTTGAAAGAGCATTTCCAGCTCCTTCTCCACAAAAGCATCCCTGTTTGCTCCCCACATCCAATATGGCATTTTGCTTCTTGAATGGTTCTTTGCTCATCTGTTCACAATGTGGCCAGTAGGAATATTTTTCCAGATGTTCAAGTACTGTTGATGGTCAACATTAATGGCCATCTGCTGCTGCTTCTGAGTGCCAAGCTTATGGCTTCTTTCAGATGAATTATGGTGCCTTAGGGGTTTGTGCATATGCGCAGGATGGTGTGAGACTTTTTAGGAGGGGGAACTGGCTTTTCACTGGTTCAAAGGAAAACACCAGAGTGAAGAAGACTGGCTTATGAATATAAAAGTTTCCAGTGAGTTAACTATCTCTCTAGTCGAAACGAAGCTGATGTCAGCTTTGGAAGCCATATTAGACTGGAAGCTTCAATGCTGCCACCTTCTCATGTGTGGGAAAGTAGGAGAACAAGCAGCACCAGTTTTACTTTAATTGAAAAGGGGGGGATGGGTGCACTTACCATCGGGTCTTCATCTTCGCTAGCCTTGCCAGGAGGGGCTTTTTTAGCCGGAGGATCCTCGCTCTCTTCAGTGGGGAGGGGAAGCTCCACAGTTTGTCTGGTGAATCAGCTGGTGTCTGGGTTTTTCTTGGAGCTCTCCTGCTTCGTGCAGCTGTGGCAGGACGTTGTTGTGGAACTGGGGCAGGGGCCAGGCACTCAGAGGCTCGATGTCCCAGTGGTTCACACCGATAGCATTTAATTGCTCTCCCCCCCCCCCCCGGTTGAGGGGTGTGTGATATTAGTAGTCTTTGAAATGGGCCATCTAGATAATGCTCTCCGAGGTGGCTTCTCCACTGGGGTTTTGCTGTTGGGGTGGATTTCTCTGTCTAGAGCTATGGACATGGTATACCAGTCGTGGAGACACTCAGGCACACACACACACACACGGATCCCACAGGCTTTTCTGACTTCTTGGTCAATAGCTTCTTTAAAATAGTGTAGGAGTATGCGGTCAGGCCAATGCCCCAGATTCCTTGCGACCCGTCTAAAGTCCCATACAAAGTCTTTTATAGGTCTATTACCTTGCTTCATGACCTTTAGCGTGGCTTCACTTTCATTTATTCGGTCTGGGTCTTCAAATTGGGAATGGAGCAGTGTAATAAACCCATCAGCATCATTCAATTCCACAGTGCCCTCATTGTGCAGCTGGGCTATCCATTCAGAAGCCTCTACCTCATTCATCCCACCTGAAATTGCCGACACCAAGTCTCGTTCTGATTTGTATTGGTCCCCATACTGATCCACGTGAGCCCAGACCCTGCTGAGGAAGTAACCTCCCTCAGCAGGAGTCCCATCAAAGGTTGCTCTGAAGTGGGGTGGCGTTGGCCTCACAGGTGGAAGGGCCTCAGCAGTGGCTGGCTGGGATAGAACTTGCTGCAGGGCTGCTCCTGGTTGCTGCATTCCAACTGGCTGCTGGAAGACTTGCAGGGCTGGAGAGAGGGGGGGCACTCAAGCTGGCTGCTGGATTAGTCCCCCCAGTGGTCCCAGGATCGTTGGGCCATAGGGGGGCCATGAGGATCCCTGGAAGCTTGGAACAGACAGCACGGGATACCACTGGCACTGGGCCCATCCCTGGCTGGGATAAAACCCCCAGCCTGGTGGTATACTCTCAGCAGGAGGTAGCGCAAAGGCAAGCTGGCGAGGGGCCCCAAAAGGGGGGTTTTGCATTCTGTACGCTGGCTGCACCTGGTGCCCCAAGCTGCAGGATGGCCATGCTGCACTGATCCCCTCGTTTCACCCCTGGCCAGGTAGAGGGGGGTTCTGCGCCCTCCTAATCCCCCCTCCATGTCCCAGATCAGGGAAGGTGAATGTAGGTTACACTAATCTCCATCTCACCTCAAGAGGTTGGGAAATGGGTGTGTAACTTCCCACTTCCATCCACTCAAAATGTACTGGGAGCCCAGTTAAGGACTGGCTTCACATTGGGTGCAGCTGGTCCCAGTCCCGGGAGTCTCTGGATCCCACAGGATGTCCCACAGGATGTCCTCATTCTCCACTCTTGGCATGCGGCCAAGAGGGGGCTAAGGGGTTTTTTAAAATTGTCATTAACTAATTTTTAAGGGGTTTGGGGGGGGAGGGAGGGGAGGGGGGGCAGACCCGGCAAGGAAGCATGGCATGGGAGGGGGGATTCCGGGGTCGATAGGGGAGCCAGAGGTTGTCCGGATAGTGCTTGGAACATCTCTACCATGAGTGGGAGGGGTAGATATGGTGGGAGCAGGGGGCCATATCAAGTTAGGGGAGTGCACACCCACTGTTTACAAGCAGTGGTGCACTCCAGCCCCCAAGGCTCCACCCGTGCCTCAGGTTGCACAGACCCTCAGGGCCCTGTCCTTTGGCTGATGTTATGCAATGCCAGGTCCGTAGTAAATAAAGCCCCCCTCATTTGTGATCTTATTTGCAAGGGGGGAGCAGACCTGGCAGGTATCATGGAGACCTGGTTGGGCCAGGAGGGGGGGGTTCCCCTCGTTGAAATGTGCCCACCAGGTTTCCTTGCATTCCATCGGCCGAGGCCACAGGGCAGGGGTGGGGGAGTAGCGGTTATTATTAAAGAAGGTCTGAGACCGAGGGAGGCCACAGTTCCTCAGACAGCCGGCTGTGAGTCCCTCCTTGTGAAGTGGGGTCATGGGGCTCAGATGGGCTTGCTGATCACGTACCTGGTTCCCTGCCATGTGGCAACAGCCCTGCCCGAGCTCCTCGACGTTATCATCGCGGTGGCAGTTGATACCCCCAGACTTATGGTCATGGGGGACTTCAACCTGCCATCCGTGGGTGAGATGTCGGAGGTGGCTTGGGAGTTCATGGCTTCCATGACAGCTATGGACCTGACCCAGTTAATTCATGGCCCTACGCACACGGGGGGAAACACCCTGGATCTGGTTTTTGTCTCTGGACAGTGGTTGAGTGATCTTGAGATAGGGGACATAGTCATCGAGCCCTTGTCATGGTCGGATCACTCTCTCCTTCATCTCGACCTTCAAACCGCTATACCTCATCGCAGGGAGGCGGAGCCGGTAAGATGGTTCTGCCCCAGGCACCTGATGGAACCAGATAGGTTCCAGATGGAGCTTGGGCCATTTCCTGAGGCTCTGGCACACACCTCGACTAGGGACTTAGTGGCTGCCTGGGATAGGGTGGCCGCTGGAGCCCTGGATCGGGTCGTGCCTTTGTGGCCTCTGACCCGGCGCCGAGTTCACCTGGCTCCTTGGTTCACTGAGGAGCTGAGGGAGATGAAGCACCGGAAAAGACGCCTAGAGAGTAGTTGGAGGGCCAGTCTTTCGGAATCTAACCAGACACTGGTAAGATCTCACATTAAGAATTACCTAGTGGCAATAAAAGCAGCAAAATGTACATATTTTGCTGCTCTTATTGCATCATCAGATAATCGCCCAGCCGCCCTGTTTAGGGTGACCCGCTCCCTGCTCCACCAGGAAGCGCAGGAGGACCGCTTGAAGGGTAGAGCCAAGGATTTTGTTCAATATCTGCATGACAAAATCACTCAGATTTGGGAAGACTTGGACTCTGACTGGGTAGTCTCAGGGGGGATGACTGAGGCAGGTCCTGAGATTGTTACCTGGGATGAGTTTGATCCTGTGACCTCTGACGACATGGACAGGATACTGGATGGACTGAATGCGACCACATGTTTATTGGACCCGTGCCGCTCCTGGTTAGTGCTGGCTTCCCAGGAGGTGATGCGATCCTCTTTCTGGATCGGGACTCCTTACACACAGTCACTCATGCCCTCGTCACTTCCCGCCTGGACTACTGTAATGGGGCTCCCCTTGGGGAGCACCCGGAGGCTCCAGCGGGCGCAGAATGCGGCCGTGCGGGTGGTTATGGGAGCAACATGGCACTCCCACGTGACACCCCTCCTGCACGAGCTGCACTGGCTCCCGGTGGCCTTTCAGGTGCGCTTCAATGTCTTGGTTACCACCTTTAGAGTGCTCCATGGCTTAGGACCTATTTACGGGACCGCCTACTACCACAAACAGCCTCCCACCAGCCGGTATGCTCTCATAGAGAGGGGCTCCTCCGGGTGCCATCAGCCAAACAATGTTGACTGGCGGCCCCCAGGAGGAGGGCCTTCTCTGTGGGGGCACCTACTATCTGGAACGAGCTCCCCCTGGAGATACGGAGGATCCCCAATCTGCATACTTTCCGCCATGCTGTTAAGACCCTCCTATTCCAGCAGGCCGGCCTGGCCTAATTTTCTCCCCTTTTCTTTTAAATATCTTTTAAATTTTCTAAAGTGAAATTTTAATTCATTTTAAATTATTGGGATTTTTAACTGTCGTGGGCTAAATTGTTTAATTTGGTTTTAATTATGTTTTAACTTTTGTATTGATGTATTTTATCTCGTGCCTGTTCACTGCCCTGAGTCCTTCGGGAGTAGGGCGGTATATAAATCTAATTAAATGAAAAAAATGAAATGAAATGAAATGAAATCTCCCTATTCAGGTCAGTTCGGTTTTCCGGAAAACTAGTATCACCCTAGCCCAGTGTTTTTCAACCTGGGCCTTTTTAAGATGTGTGGGCTACAACTCCCAGAATTCCCCAACCTGCTTTGGGAGTTGCAATCCACACATCTTAAAGCAGCCCAGGTTGAGAAGCATTAACCTAGACCTAACCCTTGTTTAATTTATGGCTTATGGAAGGCACATCACTCCTTTTTATTAAAACAGAAAAGCTGTAACAATTATTTTCATAATTAACTGGCTCTCCAAATTAACATCAATTACACTGTGTAATCATGATTAAGATTATGCATTAATCAACAGTTCTAAGTTGGTGATTAGGCTCTAATGACTTGCAAAGAACTTGCACAGAGGTGTGAATGGCTGGGTGAATACAGCTGTCTCACAGCAAAGTGGAGGGATGTATTAGTAGAAGTCCCAGGATTGGAAGCTCTCCAAGACTTTGAGTCAAGTACTTCATGGCCAAGAATGTTGTTGGGGTAGGCAAAGCATCAAGTCTTGTATAGGTTTTTGGTTGATCATTCCAGGATTTGTTGCACAATTGTTCTGATCAGTTTATATTTGCTTCCTGTCAAATAATGGACAGCATTTGAGAAGAAAATCCCCCTTGATAAACCTCAGCATTCTGCTAAGGCATCCAGATGGTAGAGGGTAATTGGTGCATTGCTTGTTTACTCCACAGAACCTTGCTTCCTATCTCAGATATCTCCTCCTCCTCCTCCTCCTCCTCCTCCCTGCCCCCAAAGGGAAGGACAAGAAGCAATGGATGGAAATTCATCAAAGAGAGTTCCAATCTGGAACCAAGGAGAAATTTCCTGTCAATGAGAACAATTAATCAGTGAAACAGCCTGCCTTCCAGAGTTGTGAATGCTCTGTCACTGTAGGTTTTCAATAAAAGTTTCAACAACCATTTGTCCAGAATGGAGTATAAGGTCTCCTGCCATGGGCAGGGGGTTGGACTAGAAGACCTCCAAGGTCCCTTCCAGTCATATGATTCTATGAATTTTTCCCATACTGGTTTTGCCATTGCCAAACTTTCCAATTTGTATTGTCTGATTCCCATTGGCTCATCTTCAGAGATGCAAGCTGGTCTCAGAAAGGGAGATTCGGGACAGTCCTCCATAAAATCTATTTCTCTGGACCATCTTCTTATCTGTCAGCATAGTTGAAATCAGTACTTTCCCTTTGGGGTGTCCTAAGTTCACCACGTTTGTTTGTTCATTGGCTTCAGAGGTCACCCAATTCAAAAAATTATCAGGTGCCTGTTACAGAATCAACTGGTCTGATGTCCATTCTGCTTCTGGAAAGGGTGATCTCAATTTCAGACAATTCTGTGTCAACTCACCTTTCCATAGAGCAGCTCTGTTGCAATTCGTCGGGTTCCCTCCTCGACCCGTAGGGTTCCCGCAGGAATGAATTGCTTGGATGTTAGAGACCCTCGCAAGGGTGCGTACCTAGGTACGGACTAGCCCCCTAAGGAAGACACAGGACACCATGGTTTCCTCGAGGTGAGAGAGCACAGTGGAGACTACGCACCTCTCTTTTATTAGGCAAGATTGTGGTTTTCAAGAAGCAGTCTACATGTGATACAGGTTTAGCCATACATATTATGACTCAGCTGGCGGCTATGCATATATGGTTATATGCTGCAAAACAGCTAGGGTTGCATACCTGTGCAATCATCTATTCCTATGCAAGTCTATATTTTACCCTGACAGTCTGCGGTTTGCCCTTTTAGCTTACCGCAGGCAGGAAGCATATTTCAGTTCCTGTAACAATAAAGCATATCTTTGTCACCATCTCATATGTGTAGGTGTTAGCATGTTTCACTTTTAGCACAGGGTTTTTCTTGTACAAGGTCCAACTCATAAGAGTCTGCTTGAATGTGCAGAAGCCTAAGATCATAATGGTTGCAGCACAGCTCACTGGTTCTCTCAGGCCAAGGACTTTCATGGAACAGATGTAGTGAGGCAGATTGCTGCTATTAGCCTCCCCTTCTGCATTTTCTTGAATTTGGCTGTCTAATCATGCCTTGGAGCAAGATAGGTTTTGTGATGTGTCCGTATCATCCTGCAGAATTTTCTGTGTTCCAAGATGCTCCTTTGAAACACATGCATCCTTTGATCTGCAACCCAGGATGGCTTTTTTCCCAGATGTCACCCTCTCCCTCTCTCACCCAGTTAACAGTGACCGTCCTCAAGCTTTGTATGAGCTGAACAATGACTCTTCTGGATGGTGCATTCTCCCAAACAGCTCTTTTCTGGGGCATTCCCTGCTGCAGTTAGGGGAGCTCAACCCTACATAGCAGACTGGACCTTCAGTTCCCAAGAGATGCAGCCTTTGGAAAGACTCCTCTCCCCACTCTGCTCTTTTGTCACTTTATGAGGACTGGATGCTCCTCCAAGCAAGAAGCTTGCTCTTCAACTGTGTGTGTGAATCCCAATTATGATGAAGAACTAGCTACTTATGTGTAACTGTAGGCATTCGGATTTGTAGGCATGTAGGCATGTAAACTTGAAGAAATAGAATAGA
>WNWU01000029.1:14447063-14478343 GCA_012654045.1 Ptyas mucosa
CCCCCCGCTGCTGCCAGAAGTTTGGGTGCCTCAGCTTCAGTTCGCTCCCTCCCTCTCTCCCTCTCTCTCTCTCTCTCTCACACACACACACACACAAACAGGTTGGAGAGCTATCTTGCTTGCTCTCTCTCCAAGCGCCCCATGCACAGCCCATTTGAGGAAAGGGCAAGCAAGGCTGGGCATGTTTGGCTGCAGGAGGAGGCCCAGGTGGAAAGTGGCTTTTTCAGCAGCATCCCCCTCTCCTCTTTGGATCGCCCTGCAAGGGGGAGGCTCTGCCTTTGCAGAAACAGGGTGGGCGGTTTGTACGGAGGATTGGTGGGGGGGGATGCGCGGGGGGATGAAGAGCAGGGCAAGAGAAGGCTCCGAGGTTCACCTGGGCAATCAAGCCAGAGGGAAACTCAAAGTGTTGGGGGCTTCAGAAAGGCAGAATGTGCTTTTGTGCAGCTCCTGGCTTCTGTGACATTCTGTGAAAGACAGAATGTGCTGCTGTTCTGTACCAGAATGTGGAGCTTCTGGCTCTAATGGTGAGTGACATGAATGACGTCAAACTGGCCATGCTCACCCAGTCACATGACCACCAAGCCACGCCACACCAAGCCATGCCCACAGAAGCAGTAGCAAAAAAATTTAGATTTCACCCCTGCCCTGAAGTATTGGAAGATGGCTATCATGTCTCCCCTGGTCCTTCTCTTCACTAGACTAGCCATGCCCAGTTCCTGAAACCGTTCATTGTATGTTTTAGCCTCCTGTCCCCTAATCATCCTTGTTGCTTTCCTCTGCACTTTTTCTAGAGTCTCAACATCTTTTTTATAGTGTGGTGACCAAAACTGGATGCAGTACTCTATGTATGGTCTTAACTAGGGCTTTATAGAGTGGTATTAGTACCTCACTTGATCTTGATTGTATCCCTCTGTTAATGCAATTTAGGATTGCATTGGCTTTTTTAGCTGCCGCTGCACACTGCTGGCTCATATTTAGCTGGTTGTCAACTAAGACTCCAAGATCCCTCTCACAGTCACTGCTATTAAGCCTGGTTTTCCCCAGTTTATAAATGTACTTTTGGTTTTTCTTACCTAAGTGTAAGACTTTACTTTTCTCTACATTGAATTTCATTTTGTTAGATAGGGTCCAGTGTTCAAGTCTGTCAAGATCCATCTAGTCCTTGAGCCTATCTTCTAGGGTTTTAGCTATTCCTGCCAGCTTAGTATCATCTGCAAATTTGGTGAGTTCCCCTTCTATTCCCTCATCTAAATTGTTTATGAAGATATTGAAGAGTATCGGGCCTAAGACGGAACCTTGTGGCATCCCACTGCTTACTTCTCTCCATGTAGACTTAGACCCATTAAGGACTACTCGTTGAGTACAGTTTGCTTCCTTCAAAGTCCAGGAAAGAAAGATCCAGACTCCATTGTTTATAGAGAAAGGTACTTTTACTAGAAGATGAAGTGAACGCAACCAAAGGAAAGCTAGAACTAAAGCAATAGGCACGAAAAATACATATACAAAGCATCCCCTCCCACTGTCCAACGTAAATCATCCAATCCAAAGGTCTCTCAGGGATCAGGTGGAAGCACGTCTAGCACCGTCATCAATCAGGAATGCCACGACAGTTGCCCGACCCCCCTTTCAAAGATACACTTTCGTTTCTTCTTTGAGTTTCATTTTTGGGTTTCGTTTTTGGCTTTCTCCTCCAGCTCTGCATCCCCAGGCCCCTGGTTCCTAGCTCTCCCACCTCCCGTTACTAAGACAGCCAAACAGTGAAGGCGGAGGCTGACATTTGGCCCCTCTGCAGAAAAGACGTTAGTCCTGAGCACGGGAAGAGAAAAGAACACATTAAACTCACATTAAAACCACATTAAATCAGGGCTTATCAGGATATTTGGTGTGAAATAATTGCACTTTCTTTGGAGCCCGAACATCACGTTTATTCACCCATTCAGCTTGAGATAATGGGAAATGTTTCCAGGTCACCAGATATTGCACTTTACCGTGGTGTTTCCTAGAATCTAAAATTTCTTTAACTTCAAAATGTTGTTCCCCTTCTATCAGAATAGGGACTGGAGGAGGGTCCTGGTCCAGACACAAAGGGGACGAATGTTCTAGTTTCAGCAAGCTAACATGGAATACCAGGTGGATTCGTCTCAAAGTTTTTGGTAATTCCAATTCAACTGAGACTGGGTTAATGAGTCTAGTGATTGGGAAAGGACCCACATATTTGGGTCCGAGCTTTTTTGATTTCTGGGAAGTCTGTAAATATCTGGTGGACAGATAAACGTTATCACCCACTTTGTACACGTGTGCCGGGCACCGTTTTTTGTCAGCTTGGGCTTTAGGTGCTCTATGTGCATCATCTAAAGCTTTATGAGTTACTGCCCAAGTACCCCGTAGCTGTTCGATCCACTCCATCAAAGAGGGATGCTGTGGGTCATCCTGTGGTTGTTCGGAGATCGGTACAAACTCTTGGCCAGATGCTACCTTAAACGGAGTGAACCCGGTGCTGCCGTGAATGGAGTTATTATATGCCACCTCTGCAAATGGTAATAGGTCTACCCAGTTATCCTGCTGGTAATTTACATAACATCTCAGGTACTGTTCTAACACGGCATTGGTTCTCTCACAAGCCCCATTTGTCTGAGGGTGGTGGGCGGAGCTTAGCCCCTGGGTGGAGCCTATCAATTTTAAAAACTCCTTCCAAAAGTTGGAAGTAAATTGCACACCCCTGTCTGAAATTATGCGTTTTGGAGCTCCATGTAGTCAGTAAACATGACGAATAAACAATTTTGCAAGGGTTTTCACTGAAGGGATTTTAGAGCAGGGGATGAAATGCACTTGTTTGGAAAACAAGTCTGTTACTGCCCAAATAACTGTGCAACCCTTACTGTCTGGTAGGTCAACGATAAAATCCATGGATATATCTTTCCAAGGAGCATTCGGTCTTGCCACACTCTGAAGTAACCCAGGTGGTTTTCCCGGAGGTCTCTTAGCTGAGGCACACACTGGACAGCTAGCCACATATGCCTCTATGTCCTTTTTGAGTGCAGGCCACCAAAATTGTCTTTTAACAAGATCTAAGGTTTTAAAAAATCCAAAGTGTCCCGCCGCCTTGGCGTCATGAGCGTATTGCAATACTGTTATTCTTAGACTGTCAGGGACATACAGCTTGGCCTCAATCCAAGCTAGTTCATCACGGAGGGTACATTCGTTCGAGTGATTTTGAAACCACTCATCAGTTTTCAGGGCTTCTCGTAGTTTCTGAAGTAAATTGCCTGAAAGGCCTGGATCGCGTTTTTCTTGCGCCCTGGTAGTCACCGGTGCTGCTAGTTGTGTCAAAGGGATGATGGTTTGAACCACTTCCTCCTTGGTGCTGTTGTATTGAGGCAATCTGGAAAGTGCATCTGCCATGAAGTTCTTTCCACCAGGAAGGTAGCGTAGTGTGAAATTAAATCGGTTGAAGTGCTGGGCCCAACGAACTTGCTTTGGTGACAACTTACGTGGTGCTTTCAATGTCTCTAGGTTTTTATGGTCAGTCCAAACCTCAAAAGGATGCTTTGCTCCTTCTAGGAACTGTCTCCACGTTAACAATGCCCATCGCACTGCGAAAGCTTCCTTTTCCCATATGGCCCACCTTCTCTCGGTTTCTGACAATTTACGGGAGGTGTAAGCACAGGGTTGTAATTTCCCTTCTGCGTTATTTTGTAGAAGTACTGCTCCCACGGTCACGTCACTTGCATCAGCCTGTACTACAAAAGGTTCTTCCATGATCAGGTGTTTAAGGACTGGTTCAGCAGCAAACAGCCATTTCAACTTTTCGAATGCCGCCTGACAGTCCATAGTCCATTCAAGGGGCCATGAGGGTTTTGGTTTTTCTTCACCTTTTGTTTCCAGAAGATTTGTTATTGGCAGTGCGATTTTGGCAAACGAGGGGATAAACTGTCTATAGAAGTTAGCAAATCCCATGAAACTCTGTAGTTGTTTGCAGGTGCGTGGCGCGGCCCATTCCAATACAGCTCGAACCTTCCCAGGGTCCATCTCTATGCCCTCATACAATATGCGATATCCAAGATAGTCAGTTTTGCCTTGGTGGAACTTGCACTTGGAAAGTTTGGCATATAGTTCAGCAGCTCTGAGTTTCTTCAGGACAGTTCACACCAATTTCACATGATCATCCATGTTCTCGGAGTAGATAAGAATGTCACCAAGTAAACCAGCAGCCCCTTATACAGGTGCTCATGCAGTACTTCGTTAATCAATTGCATGAATACAGCAGGGGCTCCCTGTAGCCCAAAAGGGAGTACTCTGAATTGGAAGCATCCCAGAGGGCAATTGAATGCTGTTTTCCATTCATCTCCCTCCTTGATTCTCACTCTATAGTATGCCTCCCGTAAGTCAAGTTTGGTGAAGACCTTTCCCTTTCCTAAGTGCGCTAGCTTGTCTTTCATGAGCAGTAGGAGGTAAACGTTTTCCACGCAAATAGCGTTCAGGTTCCTATAATCCATTACTAAATGAAAGAAGCCATCTTTCTTTTCCCGGAACATTACGGGCACCTCCACCCTTGGTCTGGCTGGTTGGATAACCCTCATTCTAGGTTTTTATCAATGAAGTTTCATAATTCCCCTAGTTCTCGGGGGGTCATGGGGTAGATTTTTGGCTTAGGGAGCTTCACTCCGGGGAGTATTTCAATGGTACAGTCCGTAGCTTGGTGGGGAGGTAACACATCTGAGACCCTTTCACTAAAAACTTCACGGAGGTCCCAGTATTCCTTTGGAATCTTCTCCTCCCCTTCGATGTGGCCTATTGCTACTTCTGCCATTTCGGGTTTTATCCCATCCTCCCGGGGGACTTCTTCTCTCTCAAATCTCGGTTGTCCAGTGTGAATACGCAAGGCCCCCGTCTTCCAGTTCACCCGTGGATTCCATCTGCGGAGCCAGGGCAGTCCAAGTATGAGGGGTCGTTCCATGCCAGGGGCCACAATAAATTTGAGTCTCTATGTGATCCCCCAGCTGCATTTCAAGAGTTTCAGTCATAAAGGTGGCTGGGCCCCCTCCTGCAAACGATCCATCCAACTGACAGAACGCAATGGGTGTTTTTAGCTTTTTTAGCCTCAAGCCCATTTTCTCTACCACCTTTGGGCTAATTATGCACCTGGTGCACCCAGAGTCTAATAAGGCTAATATCTGCGCATGTGTCCCTGTAGATGGCATCCTTATTTCTATGGGGATAAGTAGGGGGTCTTCGGTATGACTCACCAGTTCATCGGAGTCGGAGTCCGTCCCGCTGTCGTCTGCAGTGGTCGGAGTTCCCAACTCACCCTGGTTACGGGGAGCGAACTCAACGACTTCTCCTTCCAGGGCGGTTGCACTGGTTGCTTTTGCGGGTGCTTTGTCAGTCTTCTTGGGTTCCGAGCCGGTAGACTTTGGCACTGACTTGGAGAAGCATTCAGCAGCTCGATGGCCTTCCTTTCCACATTTGAAACACGTGAACGGCTTCGATTTTGGTTTGAATTCTGCTTTCCCCCCGGCTGTCTTGGGCTCTCCTTTGTGGTAGAAGGAAGAAGTCGTGTCTCGCACGCGGCCTCTTGGGAGTCGGCTTCGGGCCAGCTCAATCTCCACATCTTCAGCTACTACGTACCAACTCTGCAAGTCGTCAGGAACCCCCCAGGCTCAGCAATCTTTATATATTTCCTCATTCAGCCCATCCTTGAAACTCTCCAGTAGGGCCGCTTCTGACCACCCTGTCATGTAGGGTGCCAGCTCGCGAAATTCTTGGGTGTACTCTGCTACTGATCTTTGGCCCTGCTCGATGCCCTTCATTCTGAGTTTCGCCTTCCGCTCAGCTAGATGGTCTTCGAACCGCCTCCTCAGGGCCCCCATAAGCTGGTTGTAGTTTCTCAGCAGGGGGGAGTTATTATTGTGGAGGGTCACCATCCAGTCAGCTGCCACCCCTTCTAAGACGTTAATGACACATCTCACTCATGTTGCATCTGATAGGTAGTCCTCCCCCCAGTCCTGCATGTGGTTCCATACCTGGGTCAGGAAGAAGCCCAAGGTCTTCGGATTCCCATCATATTTTCCGGTTGGGGGGGAATTTTTGGTTTTTTGTGTCTGTGGGGTGGGGCCTGCAAGGCTGGGGGCCCCTGGGCTGCTGCATCCCTCATCTGGGCTCCAGAGGCCTGAGATGCCTCTTCCCCATCTTCCTCTTCTTCTCCCCCACAGGCTGCCTCCTCTGGATCCCTCCTGGGGTAGTCTCCTCCCTTCACCACAGGGAACCCATAAGACTCACAGCTTTTCCGGCTTTCTTCAACCTCACGGAGGAGTTGTAAAGCTTGCTCCATCATGAGGCTTTCCTTTTGCTCTTGCAGCCACACTGCCTCTCCTTTACGGGGTCTGGAGCTGGTTACTCCTGCGGGAGTCCTTCCCAGGTCTGGCAATCTTCCTACTCCTTTGGACCACCGAGCTCCTTCAGGTTCCTCTCTCAGTCGAGCCTTTTCTAACTATTCTGCCGCTTCCTTTTCTGCTTGAAGTGAGGTCATGGTGGAGCCATACACTCCCATCTGTTCCTCTTCACCCTCCTGGTCAGACATAACTGGTTTCAGCCCCCTCGATGTTTGTCCGGGATGGCTGGAGTGAGTTCTAGCTTAATGTCAGGTATGCTTCCTTCAAAGTCCAGGAAAGAAAGACCCAGACTCCATTGTTTATAGAGAAAGGTACTTTTACTAGAAAATGAAGTGAACGCAACCAAAGGAAAGCTAGAACTAAAGCAATAGGTGCGAAAAATACATATACAAAGCATCCCCTCCCACTGTCCATCGTAAATCATCCAATCCAAAGGTCTCTCAGGGGTCAGGTGGAAGCACTTCCAGCACCGTCATCAATCAGGAATGCCACGACAGTTGCCCGACCCCCCTTTCAAAGATACACTTTTGTTTCTTCTTTGGGTTTCGTTTTTGGGTTTCGTTTTTGGGTTTCATTTTTGGGTTTCTCCTCCAGCTCTGCATCCCCAGCCCCCTGGTTCCTAGCTCTCCCCCCTCCCATTACTATGGCAGCGAAAGCAGTGAAGGCGGAGGCTGACAGCCAGTTGCAAATCTATCTGGTGCTGAAGCTATCTATCCCACTTTTTTCTATCTTACGAAGAAGTAGGTTGTGGTCTACTTTGTTGAATGCCTTGTTGCAATCTAAGTATATTATGTCCACAGTATTTCACTGGTCTACTAATTTAGTTACTATGTTGAAGAATGAAATAAGGTTGGTTTGGCATGATCTGTTTTTAACAAACCCGTGCTGACTGCTAGTTATTACTTTACTTGTTTGTGGGTGTTGACAAATCTGTTTTTTTATTATCTTTTCCCGTATCTTCCAGGTACTGATATTAGGCTGATTGGTTTGTAGTTTCCTGGGTCTGTTTTTTTTTCCTTTTTGAAGATGGGAACCACATCACTCTTTTCCAGTCCTCTGATAGTTCCCCGGTGTTCCAGGATGTTTGAAAGATGTGGTGCAATGGTGCTGAGATGACATCTGTTAGCTCAGGGGTGAAATGTAAAATTTGTTACTACTGGTTCTGTGGGCGTGGCTTGGTGGGGGGGTAATGTGACTGGGTGGGCATGGCCAACTTTTTTTTTTAATTTTTCAAAGCATTTTTTCTAATGCTTTGAAAAGCCTCTGCTGATCAGGCAACTCAGCTGGAATCATCAGAGAGGCTTTTTTAAAAATGCTTTGAAAAGCCTCTGATGATCCCAGCTGAGCCGTATGATCATCAGAGGCTTTTTTTTAATTTTTAAAAGCATTTTTTCGTCGGAAGAGGTAGTAGAAAAAATGCTTTTAAAAGTAAAAAAAAAAAGCCTCTGATGATTGTGCGGCTCAGCTGGGCATGGTGGGGGTGTGTGTGCAGGGATTTTTGCTACCGGTTCTCCAAACCACCCGCCACCATCGCTACCTAATTGGGTGATCCATCTCCACTTGGTCTCAGATAATTTCCGAGAGGTATAGGCACAGGGTTTTAAATTCCCCTTGGCATTGGCTTGAAGTAACACCGCCCCGATAGCCACATCACTGGCATTGGCCTGAATGACAAACGGGGCCTCCATGTCAGGATGTTTAAGGACCGGTTCGGTGGCAAACAGTCATTTTAGTTTTTCAAAAGCCACCTGACATTCCATAGTCCACTTGAGAGGCCGGGAGGGTTTGGGCTTCACCTCTCCTTTTGTTTTCAGGAGGTTAGTAATCGGTAAGGCAATTTTTGCAAATGAGGGGAATGAACTGTCGATAGAAGTTAGCAAAACCCAGGAAGCTTTGTAGTTGTTTGCGGGTACGTGGGGGAGCCCATTCCAATATTGCCCGGACCTTTTCCGGGTCCATTTCTATCCCCTCATGTGAAATGCAGTACCCTACATAGTTAATTTTAGTCTGGTGGAATTTGCATTCTGACAATTTAGCATACAGCTCAGCAGCTCTCAGTTTTTTCAGGACCACTCTCACGTGGTCGTCCATGGTCTCTGTGTAAATAAGAATGTCATTCAGGTAGATCAGGACCCCCTTGTAAAGGTGCTCATGCAGTACTTCGTTGATCAGTTGCATGAACACTGGAGGGGCTCTTGTAGTCTGAAAGGGAGCACCCTAAACTGGAAACATCCCAGCAGGCAGTTGAAAGCAGTTTTCCATTCATCACCTTCCTTAATCTGAACTCTATAATATGCCTCCTGCAAGTCCAGTTTAGTAAAATTCTTCCCCTTGGCCAGGTGGGCTAGCATGTCCTTCATGAGGGGCAGTGGGTAGACATTTTCCACGCAGATAGCATTTAAATTTTTATAATCAACCATCAGACGAAAAGACCCATCCTTCTTCTCCCGGAATAGCACTGGGGTGGCTACACGCAGCCTAGCCGGTTGGATGAAGCTGCGTTTTAGGTTTTTATCAATAAAGTCTTGTAGTTCCCCCAACTCCCGGGGGGTCATGGGGTAGATCTTTGGTTTAGGGAGTTTTACCCCAGGAACAATTTCTATACTACAGTCTGTAGACCGGTGAGGGGTAGCACATCTGACGCCTTGTCACTAAACACCTCTCGGAGGCCCCGGTACTCTCTTGGGATCTTTTCCTCCTCCACAATGTGTTCCATTGCGGCCGCCACCAACTCACTCGCCACTTTGGCCATGTAATGGGGCTCCCCCCTCTCTTTCCTTGCTGGTTAGAGTTGATGCGTAACACGCCCGTCCTCCAATTTATGCGCGGGTTCCATTTTTGGAGCCAGGGCAGCCCAAGTAGGAGGGGTTGTTCCATGCCAGGGGCCACAATAAAGCTCAGAGTTTCTTGGTGATCCCCCATCCTCATCTCAATCGATTCGGTTACAAAATGGGATGCCCCCCCCCCCAGCTACCAATCCATCTAGCTGACAGAATGTGATGGGCCTTTTCATCGGTTTTAGTCTTAGACTCATCTTTTCCACAATCTCAAGGTTGATGACACACCTTGTGCATCCTGAATCTTCCCATGGGCTCCGGTGGATGATACCTTTTTTCCACTGGGATGGTCATGGGTCCCCCACTCTGACTTAACAAGAGATCCTCGTCTGAATCAGTTTTTGTTTTGCTATCATCGGCGGGGGTTGGAGTTCCTAATTCACCCTGTTTCAGGGGAGCAAACTCAATGACTTCCACCCCTTTTAGGATGGTCTTGTGGGGTTTGGCAGGCAGTTTGTCAGCTCTCTTCTCTCCACTAGGGGTCATCTTGGGTCCAGGCTTAGAGAAACACTCAGCCACTCAGTGCTCCTCCTTTCCACATCTGAAGCACGTGGTGGACTTCGGCTTGGAGCCTGCGTGTCCCCCTGAGGCCTTTGGAGCCGCCTTGTGAGATGGGGAGGGTGGTTTGCTCCAGGTGTGCCCACCACAGTAGCGAACTCGGGCCAAGTCGATCTCCATGTCAGCAGCCAGCACGTACCAACTTTGCAGATCCCTAGGGGCCCCTCGGGAGCAGCAATCTTTGTAGACATCCTCATTGAGGCCATCCTTATAGCATTCCAGCAGGGCTACTTCTTACTTCTCTATTGAGTTCCAGAGGCCTGAGCTGTCTCTTCCCGGGCTTGGGCTCTCTCTTCTATGCAAGAAGCAGCCTCAATTTCACCCCCGGGGCGTTCAGTCTGCCCCCTGGCAGGCAACCCATGGGCAGGCAATCCACACCTTTCATGGGCTCTTCGACTCTCACAAGCCTGTCTCAGTAGTTGCAAAGCCTGGGTCATCAGGAGATTTTCTTTCTGCTCTTCCTGCCAGGCAGCATCTTTGCGTCAGCGTCTGGTAGTTGTTACTCCTTGGGTGGGGGGTGTCTTCTCCAGCTCTGGCAACCAACCCAAACCCAGCAACCATTTGGCTCTCTCTCTGGCTTTTCCTTTTTTTTTCTTTAATTAAAAAAGTTTTAAAAGTTTTACATACATTTTCTCCCCCCTCCCCAACCACCCCCCTGACTTCCCAGAGCAAATACAAAATATAAAATACAGCTTAAATCCCCTAAATTCAACTCCATCTCTCACTTATCATAATCATTAAACAAATAGATAAAAGGAAAGCAAGTCTTCTTTCTTCTTATTCCATCTAATTCAACAAAATTAGTATCCATTTATAATTACAACAGTTAATGAAACAATTAAGTATTACCTAATCAAACCTATCATTACTCAATTTAACTAATAGATACTTAACAGATTATTAGATCTATACAGTTTAACAAGATATTTTATAACTTCTTTCATTTAAAACAAACAAACAAAAAAAACCCTCATTCAAAAACCCCAAATTTAAAATAAAATACTATATAAACTCTTCCGTCCTCCACTTTTAAACCATCAAGGTCCAGTTATAATTAAAACACTTAATTAAAAAAAAATTCTAACTAAAAAACAATAATCAAACCTCTTATTAATTTATCAATACATATTAAGAAATCAACTAAAAACATCATTTAATAGCTATATCAAACATTTAAATTCTTCATACTAGATTAAACCAGTTGCTAATCTTCTTATCTTCACATCTTCCAACAGCATATAGAATGTCTTCATTTGCGTCTACCCACTTAAATAAAAATTGCTTCTTTGTATAAAAAAAACCCCCAAGTGACTTTGTAATTGTATTTCAAATAGTATCCATCAAATCCAGCCAAAAATTAGATTGATAAATTCATCAGACGTATTAGGGAAACCACCAGATCAACTGCAATTGCCCTAGGCCTATAGTCCTTTATTACCATCAAACAGAAAACTCGAATTTACTATATTCAATAAAACTTCTGCAATTACAATTAAGTCCAAATTTATTACAGTCCTTAATAAAATATTCCAAATCATTCAGGTCAAGGCATATTTCACAACCCAACACACCAGCATTGCTGTGATCTGTTTATTCTTCTCAAAATATTCCAATACAGCTGTAGGTTACCTCCTCATCGTCACTCATCGCTTAGTTAACTGGCATTAAACTGCTGGATGTTTTCTTCCAAAAGTTCAAAATCTTTAAACACTTAAACAATACTTTTTAAGGACCATCATCTCATCAAACAGGGTTATTTTCCATGTCTCCAGTCTTTCTTCTTTTCCTTTTTACGAACTCTTTTCTTAACTTTGATCCTTCTGCCTTTTTTAACTCCAGTAAAATTTTGCAATTTTTGGGATTGCATATTATAAAATTTTTGCAGAAATATAACTTCTTCTGAAAACAACTCTTTGAATGCAGATTGGATTTTATAAGAAAAAATTTGTGTAGCCAAAGTCTCATCAGTTTCCAAAATTTCTTGCTCCTTATTCTGCACAGCATCCATCTTTCTCTCCGAAAAAAAAACTACTATAGACTGTTGTTGTTTTTTTCCATCTCCCAGCTCTTCATTCAATCCCCCACTGCTAGATTGCAACTCAGTATTTCCATGTATTTCATTGTTTCCAGCTTGAGAAGCTTGAAATATAGTATCAATTTTTTCCAATAAAGCAGAGGTAATTGAGCTCCAAGCTTCCTCCAAATCAGACCATATCTGAGGGTTAATTAACCCTTCTTTGCTTTCTTCGCTTTCAAAGAGACCAGCCATCTTGCCCCCCTTCTTCCTTCCCTTCCAAAAGGACAGGAAAAAAAAAGTATCAAAAAGAAAAAAAAGAACCCTTTGCAATTTGTAATTTATATTACTGCTTCAATTATTATAATTACGTCCTTTCTTGTTTCATCCGCTTTTCAAAAAAGAGTTTTACGTTTCAAACAGGGGCTTGTCAATAATTATTTTTAACTTTCACTTCTTCACGCCCCGTTGAAACTCAAACGCTATCTTGCTTTCACTTTCAGCTTAAGGAAAATCTTTTAAAGAAGGTAAATCTTTGGAGTTAAAAAAAAAAACTTGCTGTTTTATTCATGCTGCTTATGCTCCGCCAGCTTGATTCAAAAAGTATTTGTTTAAAGTTGGTTGCTGGGATGGGCACGACATCTAGCTCTGCAAAGCAGAGACATCCAGGGTCCGGAGTACTGACAGGCTTAGCGGGGAGCTCTCATCTTCGAGCGCCAGATTATGGGTAAAATCTGGCACTCTCAGGGAGCTCTACCCCACCCGTCTACTCACTTTCCCCCCTCTTACCAGGAGGAAAGTTTTCAAACCGCAAGACAGCTGATAGTCACTGTTCTTGCGGTTCTACGGAGCCCTGGGTTGGCGCTTCAAAAAGAAGCGCCTGGCGATGTCGCGATCCCACCGGAAGTCCTCTCTGGCTTTTCCTTAAGCTGTAAATCAGCCATCCACTCTGAAGCCTCCCAGCTGGGTTGTAACTGGGATGTAGTGGAACCAGCAGCTCCCATGTCCTCCTGGTTGCTATCTTGGTCAGACATTCTTTGTTCAGCCCCCACGGTAGTTTTCCGGGATGGCTGTTAATTAACAGACATTGCTTAATGTCAGGTATGCCTCCTTTCAGTACTCAAGAAAGAAAAACCCCGACTCCATTTTCATAGAGAAAGGTACTTTTACTGAGTATGAACTGAATGCAACCAAAGAAAAGCAAAATCTGAGGCAATCGGCGTGAAAATCACATCTAGAAAGCATCCTTAAAACCTTCCCCCCAATGGTCCAGTCAGGATTATCCAATCCACATCCCCCCAAGGGATCACGTGGGGTGCAGCTTCCGATGGCTCCATCCTTCTGGTTTGCCAGGACGGTTGACCTTGACTGGTTATCAGTGCCCCTCCCAGCTGCAGAGAAACACTGAGGAAAACTTTCTCCAACTTACTCCACCAGCTCACATCCCCCCTCCCAACTATCCAAACAGCTCCCCCCTCCCATTTCAATGGCAGCCGTAGCAAGCAAGCAATATAAAAGTGGAGGCTGACAGTGTCCCTCTTTCCATTTTTTTGTACTTGTCCTTTTTGTCTTTCAATTTATCAGAGATCTTTGTGCAGCCATGCTGGTTTCTTCTTGGATTTCTTGTTTTTTTTTCTCAGTGGCATTGCGCTGGTCTGGGCTTTTATGATCGTATTTTTCAGAGTTTCCCAAGATTCTTGAGTTGTTTTCCCCTTTAGGATTTTTATCCAAGTAATCTTTCCCAAATTCTCTCTGAGTTTATTAAAATCAGCTCTTTTAAAATCTAAGACTTTGGTATCATTTTATTCTACTGCTTGTGTTTGCGTTATGTTGAATTCTAGTATGACATGGTCACTCTCACCCAAGGTTCCTGCTGTTTCAACTCCATCTATCACCTCTTCTCTGTTTGTAAGTATTGAGTCCAGTATGACTGTCCGTCTAGTTCCCTCCTCTATCTTTTGGGCAACAAAGTTGTCAGCTAGGTTGATTAGAAACCTATTTGATTTTTCACTTGGTGCAGAATTAGTTTTCCAATTGATATCAGGGTAATTGAAGTCCCCCATTACTATTGTAGTGTGTTTCCTACATATGTTTGTTAGTTGGTTGACAAAAAGGATATCTATTTTTTCTGTTTGATTTGGTGGCCTATAGTATACACCTATCGCCATATCATTCTTTTCGTCTTTTATGTTGACCCATATGCATTCTAGAAGGTTTTTGTCTTTGGTTTCATGCAATTCTGTAGCAATATAGTGGTCCTTTACATACATTGCTACTCCACCTCCTCTTTTATGGGGTCTGGTTTGTTTGAAGATTTTGTATCCTTCTATCAGTATGTTCCAGTCATGGGTTTCATCCCACCAAGTTTCTGTTATTCCAACTATGTCATATCTACCTTTGTGTATTAATAGTTCAAATTCACTTTGTTTGTTCCCCAAACTTTGTGCATTTGTCACTTGGCATTTGAGGTCTTTATGCCTGACTCTGGGTATGCTTCCTATGTCTCCTATTTGGTATTTGAGTTTGTCTTCCTTGCCATCCCTCCTTAGTTATTTATTTGCCTTGCTTTCTAGGGATTTTTGCTTGGAATTAGGTGCTGGAGATCCTAAAGACTGATCACTTCTTCCCCCCTCAATTTTAGTTTAAAGCCCTCCTGATAAGTTGAGCCCATCATTTTCCAAAAACATTCTTCCCAGCCTTTGTGAGGTGCAACCCATCCCTTGCCAAAAGCCCATCTTGGAGGTAGTACAGACCATGTTCCAGGAATCCAAAGTTTTTTTGGCGACTCGAACCCTTTAGCCAGTGGTTCATCTCTAGAATTCTTTGTTCTCTTGCCGGATGTTGTCCTTTTGTTGGCAGTATGGATAAAAAAAACTACTTGTACACCTAAGTCCTTAACTTTCTTGCCTAACTGCTCATAATCATTCAATATTGTTTTCAAGTCCTTTTTTGTGTCATTCGTCCCTACATGTAGTATTAGAAAGGGGTAATAGTCTGTTGGTTTTATTATTTTGGTTAGGTTCTCCGCCACATCTTTGATTTTGGCTCCAGGGAGACAACATACCTCTCTGGATTGACTGTCTGGTCTACAGATGGCAGACTCTGTTCCCTTGAGAATTGAATCTCCTATCACCAACACTGGCCTTTTTTTTCCTAGGGGGGTTTGTGGTGTTTTTCTATCTATCACATTTGGTGGTGCTACTTTTTTAGGGACATTTGATGGGCACTTCTTCTCTATGGGTCTGCATGTTTTCTTCTAGTGAGTGTCCATGATATCGATTGCTTAGCACCAGTGAGGCTGCTTCAGAGTGGGTTGGTTTGGACAGGGGTTTTGTACTAGGATTTTTTTTTTCTATGAGTCACATGTTTCCATCTGTCTTTTTCCTCTAAGGGGTTAACTCTTTTAGAAGTTGTTTGGTTATTATTTGGGCATATTCTTTTTGCAAGGTTTGGGGTTTCTTATTTTGTAGGTTGAGTTTCAGAATGGTTAAAGTTTCCTCTAGACCCTTTACTTTTTCTTGTACTAACTTGATTAATTTACATTTGGTACATATGTAGTTTGAGTATTCTATGGGCATAAGTATATACACAGAACATGGAATAGAAAAGCTTCCCCTCCCTCCCTCGCTCTCTCTCTCTCTCCCTTTTTCTTGTCTCACTGATTATTCCATTTCCAGAAGGTGAAAAAAGGAAGGTTTTTAAAGGAAATTAGTTCTCTTAAATAAGGAAAAGTTAGTTGCAGAGATAAAAGCAGTGGGAACCTTGGGAGGAATTTAATACTACAGAAAAAGAAACTGGAATATAGTAATACTAGATGAGATCCCCATAGAGTTCTCTTTGAAACATGTAAGGATCTGTCAGTCACTAGGGCGGACCAATTGAATGAGCCCCTGCCTTCTTGCAGTGGGGGTGGGGGGAAGTAGTTCTAGAAAATCCCCTGGTTATCAGTGGGTGAATTGAGCAGGACAGGGAAGCCGCAGAGACATTCCCCAATTCCAGAGCATAGTGTTGCTGCCAGGACAAGAAGACCAGATTGGGTGTAACTACTGGTTTGTCTTTGGCCCTGAATGATCTATGACTGTCAAGATGGCCATGAACTCTTGAAACTACCCCAGACCCACTTTCAAGGAATGCAGACTAAACTGCCAGGACCATAAGCCCGGGAAACTCCACTGCCAAGCCAACCCAGAAATGGAGTGAACAAGCTCAGGCTGGTACAATAGCAACCGTTCCAGCTGATCTCTAGAGCTTAATAAATAGGGTCTCGCATCCAGCAATCTATGGGGCAGTGCCCCGAAAGCTGCAAGGGACTCCCCTATGACAATGGTCACTCTCTCATTCTGCCTCAGGTCCATGATTGATGCCATACACCAAACCCGGTTGGGCATATTTCCAAAAGGGCCCCCTCTTCTTCAGGACCAAACCTGGTTTTGGTAATACAGGCCAGCTCAGCCTTCTCCGCAATCAGATCGCAGAGGAGAGAAACCCTGTGGCAGACCAACTTGGCATTTAAAAGCCACACCTGAATGCCTCCAAAGTCCATCCTGCTGACTTGGTATCAGGATAGAGTTCAGGCAACTGAAATGCAAAATTGGAATTAGGGACCAAGATCGCATTTCCCGAGCATGTCTTTGTCTCCCACCAAGCCTCCCATACCTGTCACTGTCAGGATGTTTTGACCCACCCCAAGCCCCACCATACCCTTTGCCACTCAGGACAGGGGATGCCCACATTATTATGTTTGTACCACATCAATTTCAGAACCCTGAACAGAAGCCTCTGTGGTTTGGCTGGGATTGTCTCCGCTTTGGACTCCACTGCTGGCATCTTGCTTGGAACATGCGGAAGTGTTCTGACCTAGGCTCCCTCAACAAGCAGGAGGCAGGAATTGATCCTGGCAAAACCTCTTTTATTTACACAACTGTGAATTACATTTTATTGGGTTTTTTTATTTATTTGATTTATATGCCGCCCTTCTCCGGAGACTCAGGGCGGCTTACAATGTGTTAAGCAATAGCCTTCATACTTTTGTATATTTATACAAAGTCAGCTTATTGCCCCCATAATCTGGGTCCTCATTTTACCTACCTTAGAAAGGATGGAAGGCTGAGTCAACCTTGAGCCTGGTGGGATTTGAACTTGCAGTAATTGCAGGCAGCAGATGTTAAGTGGATGTTAATGACTGCCTTAGTCTACTGAGCCACCAGAGCTACTTTTTTATTGGTTCAATTTATATGCCGCCCTTCTCCGGAGACTCAGGACGGCTTACAATGCATTAAGCAATAGACTTCATACTTTTGTATATACCTGCTTAGTAGGGCTTTCGGGCCCCCCAAGCAGTGTTCTTTTTTATACAAAGTCAGCTTATTGCCCCCACAATCCGGGTCCTCATTTTACCTACCTCAAAAGGATGGAAGGCTGAGTCAACCTTGAGCGTGAGCTTGGTGAGATTCGAACTTACAGTAATTGCAGGTACATTCATTCACAGTCAGCAAGGTTTGTCCAGTTTTGCAAAGGAATATTTCTCAACACACCTTATCTCATTTGGCAAGCTGCCACGTAACTTGTTTCCAACCACAGTACAAGGCAAAACCCGGCACAGTCTCCCAGAGTCACGGAATGAACAAATCGTTTCCTGCAAAAGCCCACTCCCTGTTCACTCCCCTTTTATTTCCTTTTTTTTTGTAGTAAAGTTTTTTTTTATTTTTTAAACACACAAACAAACATACAATGCATCTTTTCTGAACAGAATATTGATCCGGTTTTAAATTTATACAAATTTTTGTTCATCTTTAACACAATTTTATATATAATTTTTCTCATATCATTTATTTTTTCTAATTTTAAGAAACCAATATTACCCTTCATCTTAACTTCATCCTAATATAGTTCATTTTTTCTCTTCCCTCCTTAAAATTTGAACCCCTAAATTTGAATTCACATAACATAATACAATCCCCAATTATTACCTCAAATTCTCTTATTCATCTCCAATATTTCTTTTATCAACTATTCCAAATAATACATTTCAATTAAGCATATTCAATAAAAAATCAGCTAAGTATCAATCTTACTCCACTACCTCTACATTTAGATTCATATAACAGAATACAATTCCCAATTATTTTCTTAAATTCTCTTGTTCCAATCTCATAGTTTTTTCTTTATCAATTGTCCCAAATAGTACACTTCAACATTTTTATCAAAAACTAGTTAAATATATCTAAGTAATTTGTAATTTAGTTTAAAATATTCCAATTATTACATTCATCATACATCCATATATTTTAAACTCACTTCATTAAAAATACAGTTCATTTCTACGAATTGACTTAAGTAATCCAATTATCATAATTTCACTAATTAATTAGCCATATTCCATAAAAAATCAATTCAATATCAATTTTACTCCAATATTCCTAAATTTATAACATAATACAATTCTCAGTTATTTTCTTAAATTCTTTTGTTCCAATCTCAAATATTTTTTTCTTTGTCAGTTATTCCAAATAGTACACTTCACTACTTTTATAACATTTTTATAAGATTTTATATCATTTTTATAGAGACCAGTTAAATATATCTAATTAATTCATAATCCAATATTATTCCAGCTTTCTGGTTTTCTTTAGTTAAATACCAAATATATAATTAAGGATATTTCATTTATTACGGTCTCCTTCATTAATTAAAAATATTCCAATTATTCATATATCCATATAGCTTTAAAATCATTTAATTGAAAATACAATTTCATCTTTTTCCTAGTATTCATTTTCTTTTTTTTTTATTATAAAAGTTTTTATTGGTTAAAAATAAACAATATTATCGCTTACAATATGTGGAATTTTCATTATCCTTTTACAAAGATAATATATATTTTCTTTTTTTTTCATACAGCAGATCTTCCCTTATTAAAATTTCAAATTTGACAACCGGATTTATACAAAAATATCAGTTCAGTATCCAGAGTAATATTAAAGTTTACAAAAATAAGAGATATCATAAAAGGCACAAAGTAATAGATTCCTCCCACTTCGTCATTTCTTGGTTCTGGATCTCAAGGTTCTGGCCTTAGCACCCCTCTCCTCCCGGACCGCCACGGCCTCGCCCGCCTCCGTTCCTTGATCATCTGGTACCTCCCCTTCCTCGGTTCCTGTATCTTCACCCTCTAGGAGGGTCTTATGTTGCTCCAGATATGCCTGAGCCTCCGCCACACTACTAATTTTCTTCCTACTGCCCTCCCAGAAAATCATCAAACCTTCTGGCATCAACCACCTGAAGCCAATTCCCTTAAGGTACAATTTACTTGATAAAAAATAATAATTTCTTCTTAATTCTCGTACCTGTCTAGGGATCTGCTTCAGAATGGTGACCTCCTTGCCCCTGTACATCAGCGCCCCTGATCTTTGAGTTCTCAGTATTTCATCTCTTGTTTCCCTTCTCACAAATTTAATGTGGACCTCTCTTGGGACACTATGTAAAATTGCATATTGTGAGTTTACTCTATAAACTAGATCCATATCCCATCTCATAAAGTCCAAACCTCTTTCAGTAAATTCGCCCAACAATTTAACCATCACTTCTCGCAGATCTTCCTGGTCCACCTCTTCCACATTTTGAAACCTGAGAAAATAAGACATTCTATCCAGCTGCGAGGTTAAAATTATATTTCCTCTCATTTCTTCCCTCTTCTGGATTGCCCGCACCTCCCCCTCCAAACCTCCCACCTTTTTCTTATTCTCCTCTGCCACCTGTTGAACAGCAGTTAAACCTTTTTTCATAACTACCATTTCAGATTTTATTTCCAGTTGCCCTTTTTGCAGGTCATCAAGTTTATCAAGCTTCTCATCCATTTTTGCCAATTTCTCCAAAAATTTTTCCATGCCACCTGCAGCTGGTCTTTGTCCTTTAGCCATCTTACAGTAATAAAGAATGAGAGGTCCTCAGGTAGGCACAAGCATCCAGAGAGAGAAGATTCTCTTAAAAATCAGCACTATTTCCTCACGATCCACCAGAGGGCACTCACAGGAGCAACGAGTCCGGCTTGTAGAGTAGGTCAAACAGGAAACCAGAGGTGGGTGATGTCATCAATTGTGCACAAAGAAGCAGGAAATCAGGCCCCGGCCATGACTTTCCAGAAGGAGAGAGGCCTCCAGCCTCCCTTCCCAAATTCCGCCTCCATCATTCTCCACAAAGAATCAGCGAGGTAAGAGGTCTCATTCTTTTTTCCTCCTCTTTCTTCTCAACCATGGCGCCCTTCCCAGCTACAAGGGGGGGGAGAAAAACTTCAACCCCCCCTCTCACTTGCAGGACGCCTCGTCGCTTCGCCAATCAGGGTCTCTCCTTTTCTACTTATTCTCCGGCCTGCATCCCTTCCTCTTCCGATCGCCTCTTTACCTGCTGCCTTAATTTCGATATACACCGGGTCCTACAGGCACATAGGCACGGAACGGCCTTGGGAATGGCCGCTACATGCCACCCACACTCGCCGGAGCCTCGGGTGCGCCAGCATTGGCTGCCCAGCCCCTGGAATTGAGGCAGGGGACCCCTGGCAAGCCGCCCTTAATGGTGGATACCCCAAAACCAGGGCACCCGGCCCCGAGGGGCCTCCAGGCGGGGGGATTCAGACGCTGGGGCAAGAACACACCCAAGCAGCGTCTGCTGCCATCCGGAACCGGAAATGATCTCTCCCATTTTCTTTACCTCATTTTCTCCTTCCATTTCTTTCTCCCTTTCTATCTTTATATTTTACTTTCTTTTTCTTTCCCCTTCTTCTTTTTTGTATTTTAAAATCCTGATCTCTTTTTTCCCTTTTTTTATCTCCCCACTGTTAACCCCAGTGTAATCATTTTGTTTTTTAAGATCATAAACTCTTCTATTTTGCTGTATCTTTCCCATTATTTTCCATCCCTTTTCCCTTTTCTTATTTTCTCGCTGATAATCCCAGTGTAATCATTTAAGTTTTTTATATTCTTTCTATTCATCCTCTTTTCTTTATTTGTTTTTCCCCTTTTTTTGTTTTTTCCATTGATAAACCCAATGTAATTTTTAAAGTTCTCCTTTTTATTATTACTACCCATGTAATCATTTAATTTTCTATAATCAGTCTCCTTGTCTTTGTCTTCTTCTTTATTATCAGTCTATTTTCCTTGCTTCTCATTAGTTGTTTATTTGTCAGTTTGAATGCATCCTAAGTCAATGTTTTGGTCATCAAGTTTCAATTTTCCATGCAGCATTGTGGTCATTACCCTTATTTCCATTTTCAATGATAGCTACATCAATATCATAATTTCCTTCAGTTCCTGTGCCATTTTGTTCTTTCTAAATTGATATTGTTCCAATTGAAGTTATGTTATAGTCCTCTTCTTTTTTTTCCTCGAAGCCAAAACGCTTGTGAACAAACAAGCCTCCTTAAAATTTCTCACATGCTGTTATCTCTTTCAAAGTCCAAGTTTTTTTTCACTGAAACAAAAGTTCAGTGTTATAATGATTTTTTTCCTCCTGAAGATGGCTCTCTACAATCCACAATTACAATTGATGAACTTAAAAGGCATCCATTTTAGTTGCAGTCTGTTTTAACAGTTTTTACTTATTTGGCAAATCATCAGAGCCCGCTAGTCCCCGACTGTCTTGCCATGATGCTTCCAGTTGAATCTCTCCTCTTTTATTTCCTATGAGAAGGACCAATCACCTCCAAGCTGTGGCTTTACTCCTGAGTCGACCCTGCTTTCTGAGTTGTTCTTGTCTTCTGGCAGCTCTGCACATGTGCACACTGGGAATGGGCTCCAGCTGTTCCTCTGCCTCGCTGCTGTCTAACTCCCTCTCTGCCTTTGATGCAGAGCCCTTGTCCGAGCTTTCCCCAGCCCCCAGGGGCTCAATTTCCTCCCCAACTTCCTCACTATCCGACTCTGCTGCTGCTGGCCGCTGGCTGCTGGCGGCCACAACAGGAGGCACCAAAGGGGAGCTCTTGTAACGGGTTCCCCTTTGCCTGTCTGAACCATTGGGCTAATGGGAGCAAATGTGCTCCCCCTCTTTTGCCTGAGAGAGCAATGTGGGTTTTTGAAGACTGTTCACGCTTTCCCGCCCTCCCTGTCTGGGTTTGCCTATGCAAGCTCACCAGTCGTGTCCCATTTAATTGCTTGAGAACATGACAGGTCTGTTGAGGGGCCAAGCCACGTGTCTGTCTGTCTGTTTTTGGAAGAAAGGCAGAGCAAGGTGGTGCTGGGGCCAGAAGCTGTAGCATTCATCTTTCAGTCTGGTGCATCGTTGTGGGATTAAAAGGGAAAGGGAAAGCACACTTTTCTGATTTTAGTATTTTGGGAAGGCTTTGACGGTAGAAATGGGGTTCATTGGTCTTTCCACTCCTTTATTTCTTTTCCAGTTCGGTCCCACAAATGTATAATCTAGCTGGAAAAAAAATAGAACATAGAACATGAAATAACAGAATTGGAAGGAACCTTGGAGGTCTTCTAGTCAAACCCTCTGCTCGAGCAGCAGACCCTATACCACTTATCATAAATATTTATAAATACTAACTGCCTGAATATGGGGGTGTAAAATATTTTTCTTATAGTGGATACTGTATTTTGCTTTACATTAGGACCTGTTTACATCTCTTTTGGGAGACTTCACTAAAATCTTGGCAAAAAGATGAAAGGGAGATCCTGGGACAAGATGGTGGGATTAAGCATAATCTAGTATCTGAACCAACTTTGGAACAGCAGATCTGGCCCTGGCATCCATTCTGGAGAGCCTGCAGAAACTCTGGCTTATACAGCTGCAAAGTTAATGTTAAGGAATTAGATGAAAATTGAGAGCCTGAAGCACATTTAGGCTTCATTTATGAATCAGCAGACAGGGCCAGTTACAGGCTTTGCTTCCATATATACCCCAAAGAAAATAGAACATATGTGCAGACATGTCCCCCCTTTTCTCTCTCTCTCCCTCCCTCCCTCCCTCCCTCCCTCCCTCCCTCCCTCCCTCCCTCTCTCTTTCCTCTCTTTCTCTCTCTCACTCCCTCTCTCTCTCTTGTTCTTGTGTAGAACAAGCTCACCCTGTCAAAAGGAGATTCCCTTGCATATCCAGGGTGGAAAAATTAGAAAAATGCTGTGTTGAACTGAGCTTGAGCTTGGATTCCGTCTGCTCTCAGTCTCATCCAGTTTACAGGATTGTTCGGAGAACAGAAGGAGGCAGATCTTATATTTTGCTCCTTGAGCTCATTTGGAGGAAGAAACTGAGAAATACAAATCAATATAATCTAATTAAGTGCCTAGAGAATTGCAAATGTTAAAATACAAAAGCCAACAAGGTCTCCTGACACTGAAACGGAAGATCTGCTTTCTGCTAATGAATTGGCGATCCATCTGTTCCTGGCTGCATTTGTGTTTTTCATTCATCTATTAATTATTTTGAGTTGCTTGTTACTCAGTGAGAGCTGGGTTTCAGTTCCTCTACACAGCCTCCCCGGGGGTGGGGTGGGGGAATGCTTCCTATCTATTGGATGCAAGGCTTGCAAGGTCCTGAATTTTTTGGGGATAGGAGGGGAAATCCTGGACAAGAAAAACAATTTATGACCCAAGGAAATAGGAGGAGAATAAAAACTGTCATGCCTATTTTGTTTGCCTTGTTTTGTTTTGTATCATTTTAAAAAGTAGGTATAAAGTTGTTCAGACATTAATTTTAGAAATTGCTTAAGGTGGATCATTTTAAAAAGTCAGGATATTTTTGGCTGGAAGGGTTTGGGTCAGAGGTGAGTTCTACTTACCTTTACTACCAGTTCTCAGCGGGAGCATGCATGCGCACTTGCTTTGCTTGTAGCAAGTGCGCATGCATGTAATTTTGAGTAGTTCGGAGAACTGGTAAATACCACCTCTGACTGGCCCCGCCCCCATCTATTCTCTGCCTCCCGAGTCCCAGCTGATCGGGAGGGAATGGGGATTTTGCAGTATCCTTCCCCTGCTCTGCCCACCAAGCCACGCCCACAGAACCGGTAGTAAAAAGTTTTGAATTCCACCACTGTATGGAATCCTTCCCAAGCTCTTTCCAACTTTGTGGAAATCAGCTTTCGTAAAGTGTAAGACACATTTGACTTTGTTCTGTTGTTTGTGTCTGAATTATATTGAATTCCAATATGACATGGTCATTCTGTCCCAAAGTTCTCACAATTTCAATCCCTTCTATCATTTCTTCTCTATTAGTAAGAATTAGGTCCAGTATAGCTGACCCTCTTGTTCTCTTCTCTGCTTTTTGGGAGACAAAATTGTTTGCTGGGTTTGTCAGGGATCTGTTTAATGTCCCACTTGCTGCAGAGTTTGTCTCCCAGTTGATAAAAGGATAGTTAAAGGCCCCCATTACTACTATGGTGTCTTTTCTGCATACATTTGTTAACTGGTTAGCAAAAAGTTCATCTATTTCTTCTGCTTGGTTTGGTGTCTTGTAATATACAACTATGTCAGTACCATTCTTTTTTCCTTTTTTATTAGCCCATATGCATTCTAAGAGGTTTTCATCTTTATTTTGCATTTCTAAAGAGGTATATCTATCTCTTACATATATTGCAACTCCACCCCCTCTTTTATTAGGTCTGTTTCTTTTGAGCAATTTAAATCCCTCTAGCAGTATGTTCCAGTCATGGAAGCATGACAGTGTTGACAACCTGAAGAGAGAGCCCTTTGCATCCCATTCTTGCAGTGCTAACTTTAGATCTTTAACTATCAGCCAGTCTTTATTCCCTTTTGGGGGAAGGTTATTCAGAAAAAGGTAGGGTGGCTATTACAAAAAAGTTCTGGAAGAACTAGATTATCTCTTGCAGAATTGAGATCCAGGAATGATATTAGTTGCTCTTATGGATGACCTGTTATGGACTTAAATGGTGGAACATTGCTTTACTTAGCCTGCTGCAACTCTCATTTCCCATTGGTATCACTGTGGTATTCTTCAGAACCTTCTGTGAAATTCATTGATTAGAAGCACCATTTTGTAGTGGTTCTGCTCCTTCCTTATGGGGAAATTCCAGTTGATTTGTATGAGAGAAAAGAGATCAAGCCATCAAACCTCCAGGCACTTCATTTTATGATGTCCACTCCACTTATGATGCTCAATCCTCTCTTTCATTTGTTTAATATCCATATAAATCTACTGGGAGGATTAATCTGATGATTTGTATATCATCTGCAAACTGATGATCCCCAGTTATACAGAATATCCATCCCAGACCAGATGTGAGATAGAGTGAAAATCTTGACCCAGGATCTGAACTCTATAAGGTTTGGATGAGGATGAAGCTCAAGCCAAACAAAACAATATTGATAGCCAACTGATTCCAAAATGGTTTCAGTTTTAATTCTAAATATAGTTGAATTTGCCACAAAGGAACTGTTTTTTAATCTGGGGGTCTTTCTGGATTCATGGCTCCTGCTAAATCAGCAGATGGAGGTTGTAACCAAAAAGGCCTTTGTATAATTTTGTTTGGAGTTGAGTGTGAGTATAAGTATGACTTTCACGGGATAGGAGGCACTTGGGATACTTACTCACACTCTTGTCATCTTGCAGTTGGTCTGTCTTAAGTCCCCGCTGCATAAGACTGTCCTTGAAGATTGCTGAGAAAGTAGACTTGGTGGAGATATGGCACCAAGATTAGATACTAGATACTAACAAGAGTGATATATTACTCCCACATAATTTTCCTTCTGTAAGAGCATCATTGGTTGTCTTTTTGTTTCTGGGTGCAATTTAAGGTGGTGGTAACAACTGTGAAGTCCTACATGGCTTAGTACCTGTCAACTGCTTGTTTCTGGATGACTCTGACTGACCAAGGTAGGCCAACAGAGGGTATGTGTTAAGAGTCATCACCCTCCTTGCAGTATGTAAGTAGGGATTTGGAGATTAGTGTGTGAAGTATCCTTCCTGTGAAATCATTAGATGCAAGTATTACAACCTCACTATTAATATTGAGAAAGCTGTTAAAGAAAGCTGTTATGCAGATATTTAGGGATTAAGGATGTGATAATTAGCTATCTCAGATGTATGTGGTGTTATTTACTATGATTTTATACTATTTTGACTTGCTCAACTAAACAGCATAGAAGTACCCATAACAAATACAAGCAAATAATTAATAATAATCCTGATTCATATTTCCTAGCATTACATTGTAGGGCTTTGAGAAATATTATAGTTTTCTTAAATATTTGTCATTGTATCAAGAAGAGCTATGAAACCCTGAAACTTGGCTTTTTAAATCTGAACGAGGTTTTAAAAGTGTAACTATTAGGGTGATCTTGAAAAGAACAAGCCAACATTGGGGATTTGGCATGGGATCTAAGACAATCTTAATCCATGGTATTACTTCTGACAAAAATGAAATCTCGCCTGGAATCTTCTTTCCACTGAGACTTTAAGAATCATGTATCGGGCTCTCCTATCACCTTAATGCCCTCCTTTATTCAAGTTATAATCCCATTTATTCCTAGAGTATGGGTCTTATTATTTTACATCTAGTATTGGGGTGGACTTCCCTGGCCATGGCAATAGGCATGGACTCTCCAGAAATGCAACCTGATATTTAGGAATAGCAGAAGTTCATGATGATGCACCTAATTTACTTCCTTTATTGCAGTCAAGGAAGAACCATGAGCTGTTTCTCCTGCAGAAGAGGAAGCCCAGCCTCTGTGTGCCTCACTTGCAGCATTTCAGTCCTAGGCCCCTTTTTCCTGCCTTTGGAGTCAGTGGAGTCTTAGCTGTTCTTGTCCCAGTTTGCACGTTGCAGACCCTGGTTCCACATTTATACAGTACTTCTGCCTGGCCTAAGCATCATCCATTCCTGACTTGTGTTAGAAAAAAAATCTGGTCTGGTTCCAAGCTGGAAGAAAGGCGCTAGAAATAAAATGGAGGCTGCAAGGAAATAAGGTTTATTTGGATTCCAGAAACTTTATTGACAGAAGCATGTTTCTGGGGTGGCTGAACCCTTGGCTTAGGAATGGGTGGATTTTTTATAGGGTTCTGAGATGCTCTAGGGCCATGATGGCCAATGTATGGCATGCATACTGGAAGTGGCATGCAGAGCCATCTCTCTGGTCTTTGTGTGTGTGGGAGCACCGGAAACTGGAAGAGCAGCCCCCTGGAGTGCGTGTGCGCACTGGGAAGCTGAGCTTCTGGTTTCCAGCATGTGCATGTGTGATGGCCAGCTGGTCTTTGCACATGCATGCATGCCAGAAACCTGAAGACCAGGTGACCGGCGTGCATGCGCACATTGGAAACCGGAAGCTCAGCTTCCCAGTGCACACATACATGCTGGAGAACTGTCTTCAGGTTTCTGGTGCTCTTGCATGTGTAAGCCAGGGAGCTGCTCTTCCAGTTTTCGGTGGTCCCCTGTGTGCACATGTGCTCCTATTTTGGCACTCAGTGCCGAAAATGTTTGCCAACACTGCTATAAGAGGTTGTGCAATGTAAGAGCCTTGTGCTTTTTGCTATTCTAATGGTGATGGGTTAATCCTATTATGTCCTAGAGGTCATGTCCTGTTCTTAGAATTTGGGTGGGGGATGTAAATTCTTAATCCCATCAACTTCAGCCTGGTGGAGTTGTGGCTGAAGGCACTTTGTTTGTGAATAGATTGGCCCAGTCTTTCATAATAGATACAAAATATCCATCTCTAAAGACTTCAGGCATCTGCTGGAGGCTGTTTTAGTATGCAGGAAGACTGGAGCTGCTTTCTGCCTTTAAGTACATGTTTCTCCATTTTTTCTTTGGGTAAATATAATATTCTGCCTCTTTTAATATCCCCCAAAACATTTCATTCTCAGTGGGGCGGGGGGGGGGGGGTTCCTCCACTTGCCAGCTTCAATCCATGGCCAATTATCAGTTGACCTCATTGAAAACAAATTACTTCTTACTCTCAATAGAAGAGAATATTTGTAGCTTTGGATTGAACTATGGGGTCTTCTATCCTCTCTGAGCTTGGTTGTTTTCTTGCAAACTTTTCATTACCCAGCTAGGTAACATCATCAGTGCAAGTAGGGAATAGGAATTTTGCTCTCATTTTATATGTCATGTTTCCCTGAAAATATGACCTATTCAAAAAGTAGTGAAGGGGGTGGGGGTGGCCAGCACAGGAGGCAGCCCTTCCCTTCCCCGGTCATCTCATGGCTGCTTTGCCATGACCTCTGGATCAGCTGATCCAGCAAGGGCCAGGAGTTCTGTCTCTCTGGGTGCCTGGAGGTATTTCCAGCACACTCTTGCTAGCCTCAGCCCTGCCCACAGCGCCAGGCAACCTTGTAGCCGAGGGCCCATCTGTTCCGCAGCTCACCTTGTGGCTATGGAGGAGGAGGTGACCACGGTTTGAAAGGGCTTCCTCTGTGCTGTTTCTCTTCTCCACTCCACCTGCCTGCCTGCCCACTGCACCTGGGCCTGCCAGGCACCATCTGCCCCAAACCAAGAGGCGGGGAGGCTTCGGAACAGCGCCCTTCTAGTGCTCGCCGTCCTGGCAAAGATGAAGCTGAAGCAGGCAGGGGCAGCATGGGGCTCCTCGGATGGCCTCCCCATCCCCACCCCACTCAGGGGTGGCCCATACATGAGGTGTGAGTGTAGTTTGAGTTTGGCATGTCACCTTCCTGCCTTTTGCAAACTTTTGGCTGCATGCAATAAAAGCAGCAGAAGCAGCAGAAGTCTTTCTTTCTCTCCCCTACACTCCACTAGAAATGAGTTTTTGTGAGACTTGTCGCACCACCGCAGCCTCTTGGAGCAAGTCGCTGTAAGGCTTGTTGTGCTGTTGCATGCACAAACAGCAGCACCACCACATGCTTCATCATACCAGCACAGCTGGCATCCTGTCCCTCGCTTAGCCATCTGTCCCCTTTATCAAGGGGTGGGGTGGGGGAGAAACAAGACATGTGGAGTGAGGTAGCCCTGCCATGCCCGGCAAGGGGGGGAAGAAGAGATGGCAAGAGGAGCCCCGTCTCAGTCCACGCGCCCCAATGAAAGGGAACAGCAGCCTGGCTGCTTCCCTTCTCCACCCTCTCTGGCGCTGGAAGCCAACTGACAGGCACACATTCTGTCGCTCATTCATCCCTCCCTCTCTCTCTCTCTCCCCCTCGCCAGCTGAGATCAGCAGGCCAAATTCAGTGAGCTGAATGCGCCACCACCGCCCGGGAGGAGAAGAATGTGAGAAATGGGCTCTCTTGTAGTGCCTCCTCTCCCTCTTTTCCTCCCAGGCAGCGGCAGTGCATCCAGCTCACTGAATCTGGCCTGCTGATCTCAGGCAGCAGTGGCAGCGGCTCTGACCCGATCCTGGCCAGCAATGCTGCAGGAAAAAACTGGCCATGCTGATCCTGCTTCATGGCTGCGCAGACAGAGCCCGCACCGGCCACTGCTCGGAGCTCCAGTGCCAGTCCCCCTCCCCCCAGTCCTAGGTAGACAGGTTGCTCAACCTGGGACTCATGGCCCAGGGCCGACCCCATGTCTCCCACCCCGCATATTTGCTCAGTAGGGATTTGGGGACCAGCTGAAGGTGCACAAAAGGCCAAGGTGAGGACCCGGGCTCGAGCCCAGCTGGCTTCACGCAGGAGAGAAGGCACTGCAAGGGAGCCCATTTCTCATGTTGGCTAGGCGGGGTTTGCCCATGTAGAGGCCGAGCATCTGTGTGTGTGTGTGTGTGTGTGAGAGAGAGAGAGAGAGAGAGAGGGAGGGAGGGAGGGAGAAAGAAAGAAAGAAAGAGAAAGAAAGAAAGAAAGAAAGAAAGAAAGAGAGAGAGAGAGAGAGAGAAAGAGCGGAGAGGAAACCCTTTCAAACAGCGTTGCCTGCAATTCTTGTAACTCCCCTCCACCATTTCTCTTTCTCTCTCATTCTTTCATTCTCTCTCTCTTACACACAGACATTTGATTGCTTGAAAGGGACAGGCTGTGTTTTGCTTGTACAATAAGCATGCACTTTAAGCACGTGCTTCCCACAATCTTGCCTGCCTTTTCGTCCTTCTCTCAAGCAGCAGCAGCCGGGTAGACCAGGGGGGGGGGGGGGCGATTCTGATGGGCCGCATGGCTTTCTGCCTCATCATGGCAGCAGCCTGAGAAACACCCGAGCTCCAGGCCTAACAGAGCACAAACTGTGCTCACCACCTGCTCCATAGCCACAAGGTAAGCTGCGGAAGAGAGGAGCCCTTGGCTGCAAGGTTGCCTGGTGCCGTGGGCAGGGCTAGGGCTGGCAAGAGTGTGCTGGAAACATTTCCAGGCACCCAGAGACTGAACACCTCTGTACTAGTGGCTTGCCCTGTTGGTGGAAGTGGTTTTGGTGATTCCTTGATTGAGCTGTTGTTCAGTGTTAGCTTCTTTGTCAGTTCCTTGATTAGGATATTGTTTGCTTCTTGATTGTTGGTCTAATGTTAATCCTGATGTTAATCTGTGCTCATCTGGGTGTTGATTGCTGATGAGGAGGTGTTTTGGTCTTTTTGTTTTCTTTTTTGGCCCAATCAAGGAACCACCAAAATCACCCCCACCAACACTGACAGAGCAAGCCACTAGAATATAAAATAAAAGCAAAAATGTCTGCAAGGAAAAGTCCAAGGTCAGAGAGCATCAAGAACTCCATACTTCTTAGTCTCTTCGTGTATTTTATCAAATAGAAGCTTTGGCAGAGATTGATACAACCTCTGAATGGAAAATTCAAAGGTGGCTCTAGTAGAGACCTTATTGCCCTTTTAAAAAAATTCTAACCATCTTTGAAATTGGATTTCAGGCTAATTTTGTGACATAATATTACTAGGATTAGTGATACAACAGAAACAAAATTTCTCTTGGTTCACAAATAGGAACATGGACACTTCTGCTGTGGTCCCACAGAGCTAATAATTGTGAAGTGTTGTGTTTATAGTTACCATAAATCAGGAAGAAGGAGATGTCAGTGGATTGCACATAGGCCTTGATTCTAAAAAAATACTGTATACTGTAGAAATATAGCAGTGATTGACATGTCAACAGCATCCATGAAAGTATGCCACCAGGCTTAAAATTTTGGGCTTGGACAATCTTTAATTGAGCCTCCTGTGGTCTGATTTAAGCATAGTACACAAAATTGTCTGCTACAACATCATGCCTGTCAACGACTTCTTCAGTTTCAACCAAAATAGTACATGGGCAAACAATCGATACAAATTCAAGGTAAATCGCTTCAATCTCAATTGCAGGAAATACTATTTTAACAACAGAGTGGTCAATGCCTGGAATGCTTTACCCGATTCTGTTGTTACAGCCTCAAACCCTCACAGTTTCAACCTCAAACTGTCTACCATGGACCTCCATTCTTAAGAGGTCCGTAAAGGGGGTGTGCATAAGCGTCCCTGTCTTACTGTCCCCATTTATTTGTATTTACTTCCTTTGTTTATGTTTACGTTCATACCTACACTTGTTATCTTGTACATGTTTGACAAATAAAGGAAGGAAGGAAGGAAGGAAGGAAGGAAGGAAGGAAGGAAGGAAGGAAGGAAGGAA
>WNWU01000029.1:14478353-14517205 GCA_012654045.1 Ptyas mucosa
AAGAAAGAAAGAAAGAAAGAAAGAAAGAAAGAAAGAAAGAAAGAAAGTCTGTCTTGGTGGGATGAACATGGTACCTCTGTGTAGGACAACCAGGAAGACTTTGTGCAAAAGATTTAATGAATACAAGTTTGAAATCAGTACTTAATTTGATGCTGGGGTTAAGGCTCCAGACTAGTTTTAGTCCCACCTTAGGTACAAAGTCAGCTGGGTGGCTTTAGGCTAGTTGTTCCCTTTCAGCCCTGGAAGGAGGCAAGGTCAAACCGCTTGAAAAAATGCTGCTAAGAAAACTGTGGGGACTTATCCTGGCAATTGCCAGAGTCAGCATTGACTAGGAGGTACAAAAAAAAAAAAAAAAAAATGAGCGAGAGACTGTTACTCGCATACATCAAAAGGTTTCCAGCAATCTCATAAGGTTGCAACAAGCATAATGTTTTATTAACCCATTATAACTGTTAATTGATGAGATACTTGTAATCTGTCTCACATGTAACCAGTATTTGCATAAGCAACTTGTCTTTCCCTGCCTTCTCCTCCCTTTACTCAGCCTCCCAATTTAAATCCAGATCAGTTTAGCCATTCTGTGTATCTGATGAGGTAGCTGCACTTCACAAAAGCTTTTGCCTTTTTAGTAAAGTTTGTTTATCAGAAAAGATGCAAGCAATTTCTTCTAGGATATCTATTGAAAATGCTTAGATGGAAATATGGAAGTTTTAAGATGTAAGTATTCTTTTGAAACTTCAACATCCAGAACAATTATATTTTTGAACCAAAAAAAAAGATTTTACACTATCTTTATACCATCGTGTTTCTCCGGGGTCTTATTATTTTGGGGGGTGCCCCAGATGCACTCCCAGCTGGGAGTCCGGCAGAGAGAGGCTTCCTTCACATGCTGCCATCAAACCCCTCCCCTCGCGCGGTGTGTGTGTGTAGAATGCGAGCGGCCTGAAGGCACCAATTTGCACGAGTGCCTGTCCCCATCCACCCACTCACGTGCCTCCCAGGCCTCACCACGTCGATGTGGGTGAAGCTGGTGAGCACCAGGTCCTTGAGGAGCTCATAGCCAATGCCACTGGCACCCACCCCCAACACCTGTGCATAAGCCACAGCCTGGGCCAGCTGTCCCTGTAGGGTCCAGCTCCAGCTGTCACCATAGGAGTGGGAAGCACACTCCCAGAGCTGCTGCTGCCTGGCTGGGGTTTGGAAACCACAGAGGAAGAGTTTGGGGGAGAGAAAGAAAGACTTCTGCTGCTTCTGCGTTTGGCTGCATGCAAAGAAAGCAGCTGAAGCAGCAGAAGTCTTTCTTTCTCTCCCCCAAACTCTGCTTCTGTGGCTTCCAAAACCCAGCCAGGGCAGCAGCCACACTGGGAGTGTGCTTCCCACTCTATGGTGATGGTCACTGGAGGCCTCCCCTTTCCCCCTGCTCCTCTCCGTTCCAATCGCTGCGAGACACTGGGCAGCAATGCCGAGGGCAGTCCAGACAGACAACAGCTCGGCCGCCCCAGCCACGGCCAAAGCTCCTCGCTTGTGGCTGAGCTTGGCTGCAGGGGGCCACCGGGCCTCCGAAGACGGCGGCAGCAGCAACACCTGCAGCGCCTCAGCCATTCCCGCCAAGACCTGTGCCCAGCTGGGGGACACATCAGGCCTGCCGTTGTAGTCCTCCATGACTGCCCACCACACCTGCAGGCCTCTCTGCCACTGGTGGCCGCCCTGCCAAGGAAGCTCTGGGGTGGCGATGCTTGCGCAGGGGCTGCTGTGGCGAGTGCTCGGTAGCACGGGCTATGCAGATGTGGTTCCTGGGAGTGGGGGCGAGAGTGGGTGGGCCGCCACCATGGAGCAGAAGCAAGTGCTCGAGGTCTATGGTCGGTGCCGTGGGCAGCAAAAGGGGTGGGGGGTGCAGAAGTTTACAGGGATGTGGCTGCCTTGGGAAGATTGGGGGGCTGAGGGACCTGTGTGTGCATGTGTGTGTGTAAGAGAGGGGGGCTTATTTTAGGGGGAGGGCATATATTTAGGCCCACCCCAAAAATCAGGCTTGGCCTTATTTACGGGACATGTCCCGTAAATTTCGGGGAAACATGGTACTAAATTTCTCCTATCTGTTTTTAACTTTTAATTGTGTGAAATTGAAAGGCATAGGGCAGCAATTATTGAACCAAGGTAGAGTAATTTAAATGATTTAACTTACAGAATGCCATCACCCATGACTCACACGGGAATAAAATGTGGGAAATTGTCGGTGCTTCAGTGTTTCCACGTTGCTGCTGCTTTACTGCTGTCGCAATGCTGCCACAGTCAGCTGTAATCATACGATCCTCACTTCCAACAATCTCTGACAGCTCCCCAATAGTCAATTGTGAAATTGGCAGGAAATCAAAAGTTGCTCCCCATTGCATTGTTTGTTTGCCCATTGGTGGTCATTTTATTTCTCTGTTTAGTTAAGGAACGATCTATGAAAGGTGACCCAATAGCGTACAGATTGTCTAGTAAGATAGGAATGGATTCTAGGCGATTTCTGCTTTCAAAAGTTAGAGCAAGTAGACAACTTTCACTATACTAGACACAAGGGAAGTTACAGGAGAGCAATACCACTGAAACACAGAAACTTTGGCATCAGTTAATGATGATCAATAATTCTGTTCTTGTTTGTGCACCTCAAACTCATATGAAAGTGCCTTTCTTTCAAATGAACTTGGGAAGGAAGAGGCATTTAAAAAGGTATGTTTTTGTTTCTTTTCTATCACCAACTTCTATCACAAACTAATTCAAGTTTAAAAGAAATACTGCTAAAAATTAAAACCCTTGAATTAAACTGTAGCCCATTTTTCTGCTATGTTGAGATGGGAAATGAGAACAGAAGTCTTAGTACCCTTTTAACAGACAGCAAGAAAGAGATCTAGTCCACTAAATCACAAAATTTAGCAGAGGGGAGAGATTCTGATCCCATCACTCAGCCACTTTGACCCATGACAAGAAGTAGAGCAGGCAAGACTCGCTGGAAAGAGTGGAAACAGCTAAGACTGAATTCAGCTACAGCCTGATGAACTTCAGAATTATGTAGCACGAGGAGGAATTAGTTAAAGGGGAACTTGGAATGCAATTTAATCACTCCAGGACTCTTGAAGGTGACAAAAGCTTATTGTGTGATTCAGGCACAAAATCAAGGAGGTTAATGCACTGAAAATAAAACAAACAAAGTAGAAATGTGTTAGTAAATACAGAAAGGTCAGAATAATTTCTAACAATTGAAACATACTGGAAGCAGAATATCAGCCAAGAATTTGTTGGCTGTTAAAAAATAATGGATTAAAACACCTGTCTGAAGAGGGAGGGGATCAACTTATTTTCCAAGCACCAGAAGGCAAGACAAGAAAAAATGGATGGAAGCTAATCAAGGAGAGAAGCAACATGGAATTAAGGAGAAATTTCCTGACTGTGAGGGCAATTAATCAGTTGAACAGAAGTTGCCTTCAGAGGTTGTAGGAGCTTCATCACTGGAGGTTTTTAAGACTGGACAGCCACCTATCTGAAATGGTACAGGGTGTCCTGCTCGTGCAGGGGTGGAACTAGAAGACCTCCAAGTTCCCTTCCAGCTCTATTCGGATTGATTAAAAATCAGTTCAGAAAAGGTATTTGAAATCCTTTGAAAGGGGTTCTTCAAAAGAGAAGAAAAAGTCCCCGAAGGGCCTGTTTGAATCTATGATTAAGGGTCTAGAGCATACGATGAACAGTTGTGAGGACTGGGTATGTCTAGTCTAATAAAGAGATGGACTAGGGGAGATACAATAGCAGTCTTCCAATATCTGAGGGGCTGTGACAAAGAAGAGGAATTCAGTTTATTCTCCAAAGCGCCCAAGGACAGACAAGAAGTAATGAATAGGAGATGATTAAAGGGAGATCAAACCTAGAACTAATTTCAAGGGTCTCAGGCCTAAGCCAATGAGGGTCAAAGCAATAATAATCTTAAAATTAGAAGAGTCTTCTAATGTCTTTGGAAACTGCTGTAATATCTCTACAGGAGACGCTTGGAATGCAGCCTTTGCAGAGATCTCTGTCTTCTTCTGAAACAAGTTAGTTTGATCAGCCATGGCTGCAAAATGCAACTTTCAGAGCTAAGACTTTGCTAAGGTTGCTTTGTTTGTTCTGAAGAGAGCCTCAGAATCTGAATGCCTCAAGAATGGCCTGCAAAGATGGCACTTTGTGCCAGCGAGTTGGCAAAGATTTTAAAAGATAAATCAGCTGAATCTTGGAAATGCCACCAGGTACCTGGGTCTTATTATCATATGTGGTGGACATGTGTGGAAGCAAAAAAACACTGGACAAAAATACATACGTATCTGGAAAAGATGATAAAACAGCACATTGATTTAAAACCAGAACTATTTTTGTTGGGGATTTTACCTGAAACCTATAGTAAAGGGAATGCATATCTAATTATTCATGTATTAACTGCAGCTAGAATTGTATTTGGCTACAAAACTGGAAAAGTGAAGAGATCCCTACAGATGAGAATGTGATTAGGAAAATATTAGAATGTGCATACATGAATAGATTAATACTTGCAGTTAAGGAGAAAGAATAAACTGAATACTACACAACATGGGAATTATTTTATCAATGATTAGAAAATAAAAACGGAAGTTAGAAATTGGGAAATAAAAGAAGATTAATGAAATATAAAAAAGTATGTTAAGAGGGAGAAGTGAATATATTATGTTCAGTATTAGTATTGTAAAATCAGAGAATTAATATTAATGTAATGAATACTGTTGTAAACTTTGATTATTACTGCACAAAGATATTTGTACCCAGATGACGCACTGTTTATTATACTAAAATATGGGGGGGGGGGGGAATGGCCTGCAAAGACTGGCTGGAAGGGTTTGCTCTATTTTTTAATATTGCTCTAAAAATGAAGAGTGGAACAGCAGCAGAGGTGAATTGCAAGGGTAAGAGATGCTTGGTGTGCTTGCTGGAAGAACATAAAACCAGGAGGAAAAGTCTATTGCCATTTTATGTAACTTTTCTCATTTTTCTTTTATAATATCAATGATATTTGCATTTATTATGTCAGATCCTGCTTTTTTTCCATTTAGAAAGATAAGACACTTTTGGATTTGGCATTGGTTGGTTTTCTTAAGCAGATCAATCAGAATTCCTGGTCTGTATCTGGTGTTGACCAAAGTAACGGTTTCCCCTTCAGTGGATATGTTCACACAGAGGCTAGTCTGACATTGACTGGGATGCTGTATTGGGGCAGGGCCTTGAACTTAGTTGCCTTGTCTGTGATTTCCAGGTGTTTCACTATGTACTGTGGGCAACTCACATAACACCCAGAATACACAAGAGTGTGCCACTGAAAATTAGCAGCAAAATGGTTAATTGATGGCAGTTCTTGTTGAGCCACCCAGGGAGAGGATTTTGAGAATTAAGGGAGAAAATGGTAATAATCTGTTTTCCTGCCCTCAATTTTTCAAACAAAACAAAGAGCTAGAAAACTCTCATTCCATCCCACCCCTTGCAATTTCAGACATTCTTCTAGGAACATCACTGGAAAATCTTCTAGAACTCCAAAAAATCCAGAGGTTGAATCGAGGTCTACAATTCCAGTGCAGCAGTTTAGTCTAAAGGAGGCCTATTAATTCTGTTTAGATGATTAGTATCTATAGCAAAGGAGTGTTAGTTAAAAATAGGGCATTTCACTCCAAGAATGGACAGCAAAACAGAAAGTTGTACATTCTGTGATATTGAAGTAAATACAGGGTAGATGAATGGAAATTATTCACACAGTAGGTTGTCAGCCTCCTGAGTAGACCAGACAAGAAACATGACCAGATGAGCTTCTCCTACTTTATTGTATGGCTATATTAACAGAATGTTGCAAGTCTGAAAGTACAAATCTGTCGCTTTTTACTTTCTGATAACTTTGGGCAGATCCTTTCTAAGTTTCTTCCTCTGCCTATTGTTCCCTTGTGGGCTCTCTTGTCCTTTTAAATTCCTTTGGCAGCATCTCCTACCCTTATTTTCCAAGGTCATTCCCACACACCACTACGTAGGCACAAACCCAGGACAAACAACAACTACGTTTGTATCTGCCTGAGACATATTCCCTGTGCTGGTCATCTCACTTCTGGACTACTGCAATGCGCTCTACATCAGGCTACCCTTGGAGAGCATTTGGAAGCTTCAGCTGATGCAGATTGTGGAGGCAAGGGCGCTCCCTAGGGTGACCCATGTTACACTGCTGCTCCACAAATTGCAGTGTCTGCTGGTCTCCTTCTGGGTGCAGTTCAGGGTTTAAAGATCTTCATGGTGTGGGTCCAGGCCACCTGAGGAACTGTCTCACCCATCCGAGACTGGTCCACTCCAGCCGAGAAGGCATGCGATGGGCCATGTTGTTCAAGGAATTCCAGCTGGTGGGTCCAGGCTGTGGCTCTTGCCCTTTGGAACATCTTGCTTGTGAGGTGAGATTGGGACCCACCCTTCTGTCCTTCTGCAGGAGCCTGAAGATCTGGCTCTGCCAGGTGTCCTGTGGCCCTGATAGTGGAACATCACCTTGAAGGTGGTTGAATGAAGAGGCAATCCCACCTCTTTCCCCCACATCCTGTTCTCTCCCTCTCCGTCAATTTTGTTTTTATTCTTTTAAATATATTTCTTTGTTAGAATTTCAATATTTTAATGTTGGAAGCTGCCCATAGTTGTTCACTGGGCAGCAAGAAACGAAACGAAGCGAAGCGAAGCGAAGCGAAGCGAAGCGAAGCGAAGCTAAGCTAAGCTAAGCTAAGCTAAGCTAAGCTAAGCTAAGCTAAGCTAAGCTAAACTAAACTAAACTAAACTAAACTAAACTAGTCTTTTTACTACAGGGCTCAGTACTTCTTCCCATTTTCTTTTCTTCTGGAACTGCAATTTCATCTTGGGCCTGACTGGAGTTGCAGAATAGCCATGACAGTCTGTAATTGTCTTGCAGGAGGAATCTTTGAATATGCTGATGGTCCAAATGCCCAGGTAATGAACGCCGAGGAACAAGCATTCCGATTCTCAGCCAATATCATCAACAGGAATAGAACTTTGTTACCCAACACAACCTTAACCTATGATATCCAGAGGATACACTTCCACGATAGCTTTGAAGCCACTAAGAAAGGTGAGTGTGGAGGATCGATGTTCTTCCTCAGCTTTTGGGGTTTTGTCTGATGAAGGATTTTATGTAAGTGAACTGGTGAAAGGTGGTCGTTCTTGGGTCCAAAGTCCATAGAAGCTGCAAGTTCATGAAAGCTCCAGATTGACTGTCAGTCCCAAATGGGGAATTGAGGAAAGGAAAGTCAGTGATGGAGAAATTAATTGGGAAACACAGTTTATGGGTGGAGGCAGCAGAGACTCTGGAAAGATGGTGGGTGAAGAAGCGAGTGAGGGTGCTGGGAAACCAGCTGTGAGTCAGGGTGCCAAATATATCAGGTGCCAAAGGGGACAATGGCAGAGGTGGGATTCAGCCGGTTTGGACCATCTGGGGTGAACCGGATGTTAATTTTACATCCAGTTCAGTGAACTGCTAATTCTGACGACCAGCTGTCTCTGCCCACCCCTCCCCTCCCCTCCCAGGAGTTTTGGATCCCAGGTAAGTGCAGGGGGCACGTGGAGCCTGGGGAGGTGGAAAACGGGCCTCCCAGAGGCCCGTGGAGGGAGAAAATGAGCCTATTTCCTGTCTCCAGAGAGCCTCTGGAACCAGGGAAGGTGGAAAACGGGCCTTCCACAGCCTGTTTTTGCTCCCAGGGGGCTGCTGAAAGGCCCACTAGGCCCAAAATGGGGCACCAGGGGGGGTACAGCTCGGCTCCCCTGCAGTCCATTTTGTCCCAGGGGGCTCCAGGGAGACCTAGCCTGTAAGGCTGGGGCACCCAATCAATCTATTCGCTGTCTCCCAGCCTCCCAGGTGATTGGCTGGGTCTTCTTTTGTTGCCCTGCACAGGAGAACGGAGCTGGACAGCAGGTTAGTGGGGTGGGGAGTGAATGGATATTTTGCAGTAACCTTCCCCAGGAGTGGGGAGAGAATGGGGATTTTGCAGTATCCTTCCCCTGCCCCGTCCACCAAGCCACGCCCACAGAACCAGTAAGAAAAAAAATTGAATCCCAAAACTGGACAAGGGAGGTAAAATTTGGGAGAGAAAAACATCAGGGATGAAGCCAGAAGTCCAAGGAGCTAAACTGAAGATTGTTTGGGTCTTATCAGCACTTCAGCAGCTGAGAGGCTGCTTGGTTGTCCCTGATTGCTACTTTCCTTGCATTGATTTTGCATTAAAGTCAGATCGGTGCCCCACAAAAAGCACACTGTGCACAGAGAAGTCAAGGAAATAATGTGCAGAAGCTGAAATCCCTTTTCTTGGCTCCAACAACCTGGAAAATCTTTGTGGAATCTTTTTTATTATTATTATGTTGTACTTAAATTTATCTGATTCTTTTTGTTGAAGAATTTTAAACTTTTATATCATTCCACTTAGAGGCTATTCTAATGAAATGTGATGAGTAAATAAGATTAATCTTTTTTTAAACACCCTCTTCTTTGTGTTAATGTTTAATGTTCCTTTTGTGAATAAGATTATGATGACAGCTTCCTTTGCACAAGAACTGCAACCCACTCTCTGTAAGTGTATTATGCATGAGCGTATCTATGTTCACACACTCATAGAGTGAAGCATCGGAGCAGATGGTTGCGATATGGCCTCTGGAGCTCTTTGTCTCCTGTAGGTTGGTCTCTGTAATAGCCATTAACCAGGAGAACGGGGACTCCTTTTTGCAGGGAGACTCTCTGCCTCAAGGATTTGGCTGGCCTTAGCAAACTCAGAATGCAAGTAGCTTCCTCATCCCAATTCAAGATGGGAGCCAACAATTGCTGTTTTAAAATAGAATTTATTGAAACTTTTAAGGAAAAGATAAAAAAACTAATAGAAATTAATATAAAGTGAGATGAAGAGAAAAAGAAAAGAACTAATGAAAGAACTAAAGTACAAAAAAAGAAAGAAAATACAAAGTAGCTTCTGGTTTTCTTTACAACAGTTATAAGCAGGGGTGAAATCTAAAATTTGTTACTACTGGTTCTGTGGGCTTAGCTTGTGGGGGCGGGGTTTAATGTGACTGGGTGGGCGTGGCCAACTTTATTTTTTAACTTTTAAAAGCATTTTTTCTACGACCTTAAGAGGTTGCAGAAAAAAATGCTTTTAGAAGCCTCTGATGATCAGGCAAGTCAGCTGGGATCACCAGAGGCTTTTAAAGGCATTTTTTTCCCTACAACCTCTTCGGCCAAAGGGGTTGCAGAAAAAAATGCTTTGAAAAGCCTCTGACAATCCCAGCTGAGCCGCGCGATCATCAGAGGGTTTTTTTTTTTTACTTTTAAAAGCATTTTTTTGGCTGAAGAGGTTGTAGAAAAAATGCTTTTAAAAGTAAAAAAAAACAGCCTCTGATGAGCGCGCGGCTCAGCTGGGCATGAGGGGGGGGGGGGGAAGGGATTTTTGCTACCGGTTCTCTGAACCACCTGCCGCCATCGCTACCAGTTCAGGCGATCCGGCCTGAACCGGGAGCATTTCACCCCTGGTTATAAATAGAATTATAAATTTACCTCCTGCTTTATGGTTATAGTGTAAGTCAATTTTTTCTATAATCTGTTCTGTCTAATCATCAAAGGCATAAACGTTCTTTCATCTTCCATTTCATGCAAAAATATTTACAAAGATGCCTTGTCAGCATTGTCTTTTCTCTGTTCAAAGAAACCTCAAAAGTTTCATCATGTTCACCAATCATTTCTCCATTGTGGGCAGTACTGAATCTCTCCATCTTTGCCCATTCAAAATCTCTTTTTTCTTCTGCTTCAAATTTCAGTAACAGCTTATACATTTTAGCAATTAAATATTCATTATACACAATTCTGCTTCAAACTCAATATTTCAGTGCTCAAACCTAAATGTTCTTGTATCTACATAAAATCTTTTTAACACATAGAATATAAGAAAAGCATTGATAAACATTTCCCTCTGCCATTGTATCTTCTCCTGATTTTATCTTACATTCCTTTTGACAAAATTCTAGTACCTTATGATAAATTAGCCATTTGAGATTGGTTGTGATTTCTTTTTTTAATATATACATTTTATTAAAAGTTTTAAGGGAATATAAAATATTCTTAAGAGAATAAAAAAGTAATACAGAATAAAGAAAACAAAGAGAGAGAAAAAGCAAGCATAAAAGAAAAAGAAAGAAAGAAAGAAAGAAAGGATAAAAAGAAATAGAAACTTCCAATTCCCTCTGTAGCAAATGCAAATATTATTACAAAGTTATCCTTTAATCTGTGATTACAAAACAACCTCACTTTTTCTTAACCCCTTTTTTCCTAATCTTCCAAACCACAAGTCATAAATGCATTTTTTTTCTGTTTCATGTAAAAAGTTCATTAGGGATTTCCAGGCAGCCATAAATGTTGTTTTTTCTCTAAACAAGGAAGTCAGTTTAGCCATCTCTGCCATCTTCACTAATTGTCCCTCCATTGTGGTAGCATCTAATCTTTCCACTTCGGAGCATATAATAATCTCATTGTGGGCGTCATATATAAAAGTCCCGTGACTTTTTTTCTAGTTGCCCGTTCTTTAGTTCCAAAAGACAAACATCTGGTTGTATTTTAGTCTTTATAAATCTTCTGAATTTATAATCTTTATAATCTTTTGAATTAATGTATATATTTATAGCTACATGTTTTTGGCTTTTTAAGACATCCATCAGATGATGAAATCTCCATTCATTTACATTTCCAGTAAAGATTCAGAGTACCTGAATTACAGGCAATTTCTTTGGTGACAAATACCAATAATAGATGATTTGATCAAAATTCTTTAAGATTAGAACATATTGTAAATTTCAATCCTTTCAATCGCATATGGAAACCACATAATGAAATATTGAGAACCAGTATGCTACACTGGTTAAGGTGCTGGCCTAGAAATCAAGAGATGGTGAATTCTGCCTTAGCCATGAAAGCCACTACGACTCACTGGCCATTCTTTCTCACTTCAACCAACTTCACAGGATTGTTGTTGTGGGAAAAATATGAGAGGAAGGAATATTAGGTATGTTTGTTGCCTTGAGTTTCTTATAAAACAATAAAGGTGGGATAAAAATCTAATAAATAAATTTTCTTCCATTGATCCATTTGTATACTGTATCCATTTGTATCCATTTTTACCTCATTTTATCATACATTCTTTCACTTGTTCTTCATCTGCATATGGATGAATATGTGTCAATATAAAAGAAAAAAAGAATGACATTGCCAAAGATGTATGCTATAGACCACCCAACCAAGCAGAAAAAATAGATGTACTTTTTGCCAACCAACTAACAAATATATGTAGGAAACACACTACAATAGTAATGGGGGACTTAAGTTACCCTGACATCAATTGGAAGACTAATTCCTCACCAAGTGAGAAATCGAATAGGTTCCAGACCAATCTAGCTGAAAACTTTGTTGTCCAAAAGGTAGAGGATGGAACTAGAGGGACAGCCATACTGGACTTAATTCTTACAGAGAAGAAATGATAGAGGGAGTAGAAACTGCAGGAACCTTGGGTAAGAGTGACCATGTCATATCAGAATTCAACATAACGCAAACACAAGCAATAGAAAACAATGATACCAGACTCGTCGATTTTAAAAGAGCTGATTTTAACAAACTCAGATAGAACAGATATTATTTTGCCACTCGCATTGCATCTGCAGAAAACTGCCCAGCAGCCCTGTTTAGAGTGACCTACTCCCTCCTTAATCAGGGAGTGAGGGAGGAGCCCTTGCAGGGCTGAGCTGAGGATTTTGCACAGTTTCTGCAAGATAAAATCGCTCAGATCCGGACCGGGCTGGACTCTGACTGGGCAGAATCCACTGAGGAGACTGGGGCTAGACTTGATGGGGACATCTGGGTTGAGTTTGAGCCTGTTTCGTTGGATGACATGGACAGGATTATGGGTAGGCTGGGGTCCTCCATGTGTTTATTGGACCCTTGTCCCTCCTAGCTAGTTTCAGCAGCCAGAGAGGTGACTGGGGACTGGATCCAGGCTGTTGTCAATGTTTCATTAAAGGAAGGGGCCTTCCCCGCTGCACTTGAAGAGTTGGTGGTTCGACCCCACTTTAAGAAGCTTAGCCTGGATCCTGACGTTCTTTTTTTTTTTTTTAATTGAAAAAGTTTTAAAAATTTTACATACATTTTCTCCCCCCCTCCCCAACCACCTCCCCCGACTTCCCAGAGCAAGTACAAAATAAAATACAGCTTAAATTCTCTAAATTAAACTCCATTTCACACTTATTATAATCATGATCATTAAACAAATAGATAAAAGGAAAGCAAGTCTTTTTTTCTCCTTATTCCATCTAATTCAACAAAATTATCTCCATTTATAATTACAGCAATTAAAACAATTAAGTATTATCTAATCAAACCTATCATTACTCAATTTGGCTAATTGTTACTTAACAAATTATTAGATCTATACAATTTAACAAAATATTTTATAACTTCTTTCATTTAAAACAAAACAACAACAACAACAAGAAGAAGAAGAAAGAAAAAAAAAAGGAAACCCTCACTCAAAAAACCTGATTTTAAAAAAAAATTACTATATAAACTCTTCCGTCCTTCACTTTTAAACCATCAAGGTCCAATTATAATCAAAACACTTAATAAGAAATAATATTAACAATAATTTTTTAAATTAATAATCAAACCTCTTATATCCATACATATTAACAAATCAACTAAGAACATCATTTAAGAACTTTATCAATCCTTTAAATTCTTCATACTAGATTGAACCAATTGCTAATCTTCTTGTCTTCACATCTTCCAACAGCATATAAGATATCTTCATTTACATCTACCCCCCTAAATAAAAATTGCTTCTGTATATAAAAAAAAAGCCCCCCGAGTGACTTTGTAATTGTAATTATATTTGAAATGATATCCATCAAATCCAGTCAAAAATTAGATTAATAAATTCATCAAACATATTAGGGAAACCACCAGATCAACTGCAATTGCCCTAGGTCCATAGTCCTTTTGCCTTGTATTCATTACCATCAAGCAAGAAACTTCAATTTGCTATATTCAGTAGAACTTCTGCGATTGCAATTAAGTCCAAATTTGTTGCAGTCCTTAATAAAATCCAAATCATTCAAATCAGGGCATATTTCACAACCCAATACACCAGCATTGCTGTGATCTGTTTATTCTTCTCAAATATTCCAATACAGCTGTAAGTTGCCTCCTCATCGTCGCTCATTGCTTAGTTAACTGGCATTAAACTGCTGTCTGTTTTTTTTCTTTTTCCAAAAAATTCAAAATCTTTAAACAGTTAAACAGTACTTTTTAAGGACCATCATCTCGTCAAGCAGGGTTATTTTCCATTTCTCCAGTCTTTCTTCTTTTCCTTTTTACGAACTTTCTTCTTAACTTTGATCCCTCTGCCTTTTTTAGCTCCAGTAAAATTTTGCGGTTTTTGGGATTGCATATTATAAAATTTTTGCAGAAATGTAGCTTCTTCTGGAAACAACTCTTTAAATGCAGATTGAGTTTTATCTTGCTCCTTATTTTGCACAACATTCATCTTTCTCTCTTCAGTAAAATCTGCTATAATCTGTTGTTGTTTTTTTGCATCTTCCAACTCTTCATTCAATCCCCCACTGCTAGATTGCAACTCAGTATTTCCATGTATTTCATTATTTCCAGCTTGAGAAACTTGAAATATAGTATCAATTCTTTTCAATAAAGCAGAGGTAATTGAACTCAAAGCTTCCTCAAATTCAGACCATTGAGGGTTAAATAACCCTCCTTTACTTTCAAAAAGCCCAGCCATCTTGCCCCCCTTCTTCCTTCCCAGAAGGACAGAAAAAAAAGGGGGGAAGAGAAAAGAAAAAAAGAGTTTCAAGAAGAAAAAAAAAGGGAATCCTTTACAATTTGTAATTTGTATTGCTGCTTCAATTATTATTATTCCTTTCTTATTACATCCACTTTTCAAAAAGGAGTTTTACGTTTCAAACAGGGGCTTGTCAATAATTACTTTTAGCTTTCACTTCTTCACGCCCCGTTAAAACTCAAACGCCATCTTGCTTTCACTTTCAGCTTAGGAAGAATCTTTTAAAGAAAGTAAATCTTTGGAGTTAAAAGGAAAAAAAAATACTTGCTGTTTAATTCATACTGCTTGTGCTCCGCCAGCTCGATTCAAAAAATATCTGTTTAAAGTTGGTGCTGGAATGGTTAACGACATCTAGCTCTGCAAAGCAGAGGCATCCAGGGTCCGGAGTACTGACAGGCTTAACGGGGAGCTCTCATCTTCAAGCGCCAGATTATGTGTGAAATCCGGCACTTTCAGGGAGCTCTACCCCACCCGTCTACTCACTTTCCCCCCTCATACCAGGGGGAAAGTTTTCAAACCGCAAGACAGCTGATAGTCGCTGTTCTTTGCGGTTCTACGGAGCCCTGGGCTGGCGCTTCAAAAAGAAGCGTCTGGCGATGTCGCTGTCCCACTGGAAGCTCCGATCCTGACGTTCTTAACAACTATCATCCAGTCTCCAACCTTCGCTTTTTAGCAAAGGTTGTTGAGTCCGTGGTGGCGCAGCAATTCCCTCAATTCCTGAAGGAAACAGACTATCTCGATCCTTACCAATCTGATTTCAGGCGTGGTCACAGCACGGAAATGGCATTGGTTGCCCTAGTAAATGATCTCTGGCGGGCCAGGGCTGGGGGTTGTTCCTCCATCCTGGTCCTTCTTGACCTCTCAGCGGCTTTCGATACCATCGACCATGGTATCCTGCTGCAGCATCTCAGGGGGGGTGGGGATAGGAGGCACTGTTTTACAGTGGTTCTCCTCCTACCTCTCTGGTCGCTTGCAGTCTGTTTGGGCGGGGGGTCAGGGATCCTCCCAAAGGCCCCTCACTTGTGGGATGCCTCAGGGATCGGTTCTCTCCCCTCTGCTCTTTAACATTTACATGAAACCGCTGGGTGAGATCATTCGTGGTTTTGGGGTGAGGTATCATCAATAGGCTGGTGATACCCAGTTTTGCATCTCCACTTCTGACCACCCTAGGGATGCCCTTTCCATGATGTCCCATTGCCTGGAAACGGTGCAGGTTTGGATGGGGAGGAACAGACTCAGACTCAACCCTTCCAAGACTGAGTGGCTGTGGATGCCGGCATCCTGGGATCTGGAGGTTCCATCTTTAATGATCAGGGGAGAGACTCTTTCTCCCTCCGATAGGGTCCACAACTTGGGTGTCCTCCTGGATTCTCGGCTGTCCTTGGATGACCATCTGACAGACGTAACCAGGGGGGCCTTCGCACAGGTGCATCTTGTGTGCCAGTTGTGCCCTTTTCTAGACCGGGATGCCCTCGCCACAGTCACTCACACCCTTGTTACCTCTAGGTTGGACTACTGTAACATCCTCTACATGGGGCTGCCCTTGGGATGCGTCCAGAGGCTCCAGCTAGTCCAGAATGCAGCCACGCGGGTAATTATGGGGGCTTCTCGATACTCCCGTGTAACACCTCTCCTGCATGAGCTGCATTGGCTGCCGGTGGCATTCCAGATTCAGTTCAAGGTGGTGGTGCTTACCTATAAAGTCCTTCATGGCTTAGGCCTGGGGTATTTGCAGGACCATCTCCTGCTGCTCTCCCATCGTCCTGTGCGCTCTCACAGAGTGGGTCTCCTCAGGGCCATCAGCCAAACAATGTCGGCTGATGGCCCCCAAGTGGAGAGTGTTCTCTGTGGGAGCCCAGACCCTCTGGAATGGTTTGCCCACCGAGATCAGGACAACCCCCAGCCTCCTTTCCTTCCGTCATGGGCTGAAGACGTGGCTCTTTCGTCAACTCAACTGATCCGTTTGGGGTACACTGTTATAATTTTAAACTGTTTTAATTGGGTTGTTGATTTTAATTTTATCTTATTGTGATTTGTATCGGAAATTGTCATTTTGTAAGCCGCCTTGAGTCTGTCAGGTTTCGGCGTAATCTCAAATAAATTTCATTCTCAAACACAAAGTCTTTGATGAATCTCTCATTTATTAAAGAATTTACGATCCGACCTAAACTCATATGAAGCCAAAACTGATTCTCTGAAACCAAACCCCTCCCCTTCTGCCTCACAATATCTCAATGCCCATTGGCCATCTTCCAAGTCAGTCTCTTCTGCCCACTACTTCAGATCACAGGAATGTCCCCCTCCCTTCATCACCTGGGTAACCCTATCTATTAAGGGAGGGGGAGAAGGACAATATCTCAAATGCCAAGCACTAAATTTCAAACTGTACTCCTAGCTCCGGGTTTTTTTTTTCTTTTTCTCTTTGATTATGGCAGCGATGAAAAAATGCAACTTAAGTCGCTGACAGAGTCCCTCGGGAGAAAGGCAGCATATAAATCGCAATAATAAAATAAATAAATAGATAAACTTGGGAAAGATTCCTTGGATGAAAATCCTAAAGAGGAAAACAACTCAAGAAGTTTGGGAAACTCTGAAAAATATGATCATAAAAGCCCAGACCAGCACAATACCACTGAAAAAGAAAAACAAGAAATCCAAGAAGAAACCAGCATGGCTGCACAAAGATCTCTCTGACAAATTGAAAGACAAAAAGGACAAGTACAAAAAATGGAAAGAAGGACACATAACTAAGGCAGAATATCAGCAGATAGCTAGAATCAGGAAAGCAAAGGTTCAGAATGAACAAAAACTTGCAACAAAAGTCAAAGATAATAAAAAAAAGTTTCTTCCAACATATAAATAACAAGAAAAAAAATCAAGGAAACAATTGGTACACTAAAGAAAGAAGATGGCAAAGAAGTAACAGGCAGCAGAGAGAAAGCAGAGCTTAACTCATTCTTTGCATCAGTCTTCATGCAAAAAGAAACAATAGTCTAACCTACCAAAAACGTTAATTGTAAAAGACAGGCTAGAAATAAAAATTAAAATAAAAAAAAATTGTAAGAGAACACCTGTCTGATCTTGATGATTATAAATCACTGGGACCTGATGGATTACATCCCAGAGTTCTAAAGGAGCTGGCAGATGTCATCTCAGAACCACTGTACCACATCTTTCAAAAATCCTGGAGCACCGGGGAACTACAAGCAATCCTAGGCTGCAACAACAGATGGATAGCATCAAGATCATGAGAAGTGATAGTACTGCTTTATACCAGATTAGTGAGACCATACCTAGTGAGAAAAACTGTGTTCAGTTCTGGCTACCACAATACAAAAAAGATATTGAGAGGCTAGAAAGAGTTCAGAGAAGACAATAAGAGGTCCATCGCTGGAGATCTTCAAGAAAATATTGGACAACCATTTGACTAGGATGGTATAAGGTCTCCCACCTTGGACTAGGAGACCTACAAGCTTCCCTCCAGCCCTATGATTCTGTTTCTGTTTCTTGTCTATGAAATGCTTCTTGTACTGAAAGTCATGAAGGTGTTTTTGGGCACAAGCTGTTTGTGTATTTTCAGTATTCTATATTTTGTTCCATATTTTCAGTATGGCACATCTATCATAATGATTGTTAAACTCTACATTAACCTTACTTTCATTGTGCCACAAGTATCCATGCTACCCAATTCGCAGGCTGTGTCCTTGTAACTCCAAAACACTTCTATTTCTCAACAACATCCATTCTTTCATCTAAACCAAACAACAAGCTGCAAAATGTAAGTTCAAATCAGGTAAACCCAATCCTTCTCTTTCCTTCACATCTTGCAGCACCTTGCATTTTATTCATGTTTTGTTCCCCTGCCATTCAAACTTAAATATGACCTTCTGTCATTGTTTAAATGACACATCAGTTGTCAAGATAGCTATTATCTGAAACAAAAATAATGTTCATCTTAATCACCAAAATTGTCCCTAGGAAAGAGAATTGTACTTTATCCCATCTTAACATTTTTAAAAAACTTCATTCTATGTCTTAACATAATTATTGTGAAATAACACATTGTACAATTCATATTTGTCATATTGATACCCAGGTATTTTCTCTTCTCAATCCTAAAACCTGTTTTATTTTTCAGTTCTGTTTGTGTGATAGTGTCAGATCCCTATGGTGATACTGCCATTTCTGTGGGGAGGTGGACCTGGATCATTTATTCATTTATTACAGATTTAATAGATTAACAGAGTTGGAAGGGACCTTATAGGTCCATGATGGTGAACCTATGGCACGTGTGCCACCTGAAGCCATATTGGTGGGCACGTGAGCTCAGCTTTCGGGCCTTCTGGGCCTACTGGAAGTCAGCAAACAGGCCATTTCTGGCCTCCGGAGGGCCTCCGGGGGGGTGGGGAAGGCAGTTTTTGCCCTCCCCAGGATCCTAGAAAGGCTCTGGAGCCTAGAGAGGGTGAAAAACGGGCCTACTGGACTCACCGTGCCATCGCGTGCCAAAAGCGGGGGAAATGCGGAGGGGTCGCGCACACATGCATGGGGGTGAGGCACATAGAATTATGGGTGTGGGCACGTGCATGTGCGACCCCCCCCCGCACTCCCCCCACTTTTGGCACACGAGGGCAAAAAGGTTAGCCATTGCTGTTATAGGTCATCTAGTCCAACCCCCCCACTCAAACAGGAGATCCTATACCATTTCTGACAAATGGCAGTCCAATCTTTTCTTGAAAGTCTCAAGTGAGGAAGCTCCCATGACTTCCGAAGGCAAGCTATTCCATTGGTTGATTGTTCTCACTGTCAGAAAGTTCCTCCTCATTTCTAGCTTGAATCTCTCCTTGGTCAGTTTCCATCCATTATTCCTTGTCTGGTCTTCAGGTGCTTTGGAAAAGAGCTTGACCCCCTCCTCTCTGTGGCAGCCCCTCAAATATTGGAACACTGCTATCATGTCTCCCCTGGTCCTTCTCTTCACTTGACTAGCCAGGCCCAGTTCATGTAACCATTCTTCATACGTTTTAGTCTCCAGTCCTCTAATCATCCTGGTTGCTCTCCTCTGCACTTTTTCTAGAGTCTCAACATCTTTTTTATAGTGTGGTGACCAAAACTGGATGCAGTACTCGAAGTGTGGTCTTACTGGGGCTTTATAGAGTGATATTAGTACCTCACTTGATCTTGATTGTATCCCTCTGTTAAAGCAATATAGGATTGCATTGGCTTTTTTAGCTGCTGCTGCACACTGCTGGCTCAATATTTAACTGGTTGTCAACTAAGACTCCAAGATCCCTCTCACAGTCACTGCTATTAAGCCTGGTTTCCCCCAGTTTATATGTGTATTTTTGGTTTTTCATACCTAAGTGTAAGACTTTACTTTTCTCTACATTGAATTTCATTTTGTTAGTGTTCAAGTCTGTCAAGTGTTCAAGTCTGTCAAGATCCATCTGGATCTTGAGCCTATCTTCTAGGGTGTTAGCTATTCCTGCCAGCTTAGTATCATCTGCAAATTTGGTGAGTTCCCCTTCTATTCCCTCATCTAAGTCATTTATGAAGATATTGAAGAGTACTGGGCCTAAGACGGAACCTTGTGGCATCCCACTGCTTACTTCTCTCCATGTAGACTTAGACCCATTGAGGACTACTCATTGAGTACAGTTTTTCAGCCAGTTGCGAATCCATCAGGTGCTGAAGTTATCTATCCCACTTTTTTCTAGCTTACGAAGAAGTAGGTTGTGGTCTACTTTGTTGAATGCCTTGTTGAAGTCTAAGTATATTATGTCCACAGTATTTCGCTGGTCTACTAATTTAGTCACTATGTTGAAGAATGAAATAAGATTGGTTTGGCATGATCTGTTTTTAACAAACCTGTGCTGACTGCTAGTTATTACTTTGCTTGTTTCTAGGTATTGGCAGATCTGTTTTTTATTATCTTTTCCTGTATCTTCCCAGATATTGATGTTAGGTTGATTGGGTTGTTTTCCCCCCCTTTTTTGAAGATGGGAATCACATCAGCTCTTTTCCAGTCCTCTGGTAGTTCCCCGGTGTTCCAGGATTTTTGAAAGATGTGGTGCAATGGTTCTGAGATGACCTCTGCCAGCTCTTTTAGAACTCTGGGGTGTAATCCATCAAGTCCCACCCCCAACTATTCTCTCCCTCCCAAGTCCCAGCTGACTGGGAGGAAATGGGGATTTTCCAGTAACCTTCCCCTGGTTTGGGGAGGGAATGGAGATTTTACAGTATCCTTCCCCTGCCATACCCACCAAGCCATGCCCACCAAGCCATGCCACACCCACCAAGCCACACCCACAGAACCAGTAGTAAAAAAGTTTGAAACCCAATACTGCTGTAATCCCTTAGTTTATAACCCTAGCTCTGACACCTATCTGCCCAGTGCTTTGATTTACCTTTGGGGAATGTGTAAGGGTGGAGGGCCATCTGGTTTGTCTCAGTTCTGAAGCCTCCTGAAAGAAGAGATAAGTCCCTTATCTCCTTCCCAGGATGACTGTCTTCACAACATTTTCATACCTGTGGATTGGCTCATTCAACATCAGACTGAGGGGAGGAGTTTCTAACTCCTTTATCCTAACGGAATTGCCTAAGGGGACCTTAGAGCCTGCTTTGCTTTTGTCCTGCAATCACTTCCTTTCAATAAAAGGTTCCTTTTGAAATGCTGCTATCTCAAGAGTCCATACTTTCTTGAATGGGGAGTAAAGGGCAGGACCTCACAGAAGGAGTGGGAGAATTTTGGTGGAGAAAACTAACTAGGCACAGGTAGTCCTCGACTTATGACCGCAATTGAGCCCCAAATTTTCATTGCTAAGCAAGGCAGTTGATAAGTGAGTTTTGGGCCATTTTCTGACCTTTCTTGCCACAGTTGATAAGTGAATTGCCACAGTTAGTAAAAAAGTTAGGAAGTAAAAGTTATTTGGTAAATGAATCTGGTTCCCCCATTGACTTTGCTTCTCAGGTCACAAAAGGGGATCACATGACCTCTGGACACTGCAACCATCATAAATATGGTTGCCACAGTTGCCAAGTGTCTGGATTTTGTTCACATGACCATGGGGATGCTGCAACTGCTATAAGTGTGAAAAATGGTCATAAGTCACAAGGCAACTGGACTTTATTTTTCTTTGAAGACATCTCGCTTCTCATCCATGAACTGAAGAAGCTTCTTGAATGAGAAGTGAAACATCTTCACGATAAAACAAAGTCCAGTTGCTTTTTGAAAAAGCACCTTTGGGACAGCCATGAGCTGGATGACTAACAATCTCCATAGACGGTCATAACAAATGGTTGTAAGTCAAGGACTACATGTATTACAACAGAATCTGATGTTAGAGTATGTATACAGCCAACAAAACTCTCATTAGCAGAATTCAGCAATTTTATGCACTCATCAATTCCAAGCAACGTATGGAATCTACCCAAGGGTTTTTACCTACAACCAGACAGGAAGGAATTGTTCCTAGTGCAGCAGGAACAGGAAGCAGCTCATGACCTATTAAAGGAACAATTGCTCAGGCCAAACACAGCATACAAGAAAACAGCAGATGCTCCTAGACCCATGATGGCGAACCTATAGCATGCATGCCAGAGGTGACACACAGAGCCCTCTCTGTGGGCATGTGCACTGTTGCTAGCTACTCTTCTGGTTTCCGGCTTGCGCATGTGCACAGGCCAGCTGGTCTTCACACGCACAGGAGCATCAGAAACCTGAAGAGCAGCTGGCTGGGGCGCATGCACATGCTGACCAGCTGGTCTTTGAGTTTCCGGTGCGTGCATGCGCCCCAGCCAGCTGGTCTTCTGGTTTCTGGCACTCCGGCACACATGCATGCACACATGCGCATGTGTTCCGGTTTGGGCACTTGGTGCTGAAATGGTTTGCCATCACTGTCCTAGACAGTGATTTCAGAAGTGGGCAAAGAATGGCTTTCTATTAATTTCAACCAAGCCATTAAAGAAGTTGGACTCTAAACTTGTGGGTCCTTTCACCATCATGCAACAGGTAAACCCAGTAGCCTTTTACTTGCAGGTACTGAATTTTGATGACATTCCACCCTCTTTTTCATTGCTCCTTGCTGCTCAAAGAACCACCTCACAGTTCTCTGTGATTCCGGGATCCAATACCCTCACCTGTGATTGTAGATGGGGAAGAGAGAGGGAGTGGAATTTGGTGTTTGATACATGGGAAGGGTTCCCCAGAGACAAAGCCTTCGTGGGAGAATGCAAGGCACGTCCACACTTCAAGATTTCATCTGCTTGGAAGTGTCTGGAAAGTTGAGGAGCTGGAGAGGCCTCAAGGATACTGAGGCCTCTCCAGGTCCTCAATTTTCCAGACACTTCCAAGCAAGAAGAGGAGTCATGAGCCATGGTGCAATGGTTAGAATGCGGTATTGCAGGCTAATTCTGTTGACTGCCAACAGCCAGCAGTTTGGCAATTTGATTATCACCAGCTCAAGGTTGACTCAGCTTTCCATCCTTGCGAGCTTGATAAAATGAGGAACCAGATTGTTGAGGGCAATATGCTGATTCTGTAAACTGCTCAGAGTGGGCTGTAAAGCATTGTGAAGTGATATATAAGTCTAAGTGCTATTGTTGTTGTTGTTGTTGTTGTTGTTGTTATTATTATTATTATTATTATTATTATTATTATTATTATTATTATATTATATTTATATACCGCTCTACTCCTGGGGGACTCAGGGCGGTGTACAGACAAATGATAAAATACATATAATACAAATATTTTAAAGAATTGATTAAAATACAATTAAATAATTTGGTCTTAAACCTAAAATTAAAACTCTAAATTTATGAGATTAAGATTTAAGAATATAAGAGCAATTTTAGAAGAGGTTAGTCCAGGCCAGCCTGCTGGAATAGAAACGTCTTGAGGGCACGGCGGAAAGCACGGAGATCCGGGATTGTCCGTATCTCCGGGGGGAGCTTGTTCCACATGGTGGGTGCCCCCACAGAGAAGGCTCTCCCCCTGGGGGCCGTCAGTCGACACTGTTTGACCGACGGCACCCTGAGAAGCCCCTCTCTATGGGAGCGTACTGGTCGGTGAGAGGGTACTGGTGGCAGAAGGTGGTCTCGAAGATACCCCGGTCCTAAGCCATGGAGCATTTTAAAGGTGGTAACCAAAACCTCGAAGTGCACCCGGAAGAACACAGGAAGCCAGTGCAGCTCGTGCAGGAGGGGTGTCACATGGGAGCGCCACATCGCTCCCATAACTACCCGCGCGGCCGCATTCTGGACCAACTGGAGCCTCCGGGTGCTCTTCAAGGGGAGCCCCATGTAAAGAGCATTGCACTAGTCTAGGCGGGAAGTGACGAGGGCATGAGTGACCGTGTTTAATGAGTCCCCATTTAGAAAGGGGCGCAACTGGCGTATCAGGCGAACCTGATAAAAAGCCCTTCTGGCCACAGCCGTCAGGTGTTCTTCTAAAGATAGCTGTGAGTCCAGAAGGACGCCTAAGTTTCGAGCCCTCTCCGTGGGGGCCAATGACTCGCCCCCAATAGTCAGCGTTGGCACCAACTGACTATATCGGGATGTCGGAAACCACAGCCACTCGGTCTTGGATGGGTTGAGCCTGAGTCTGTTCCTCCCCATCCAGATCCGTACAGCCTCCAGGCACTGGGACATCACTTCAAGGGCATCATTGGGGTGGTCTGGGGTGGAGATGTGCAGCTGGGTGTCATCAACGTACTGGTGGTACTTCACCCCGAAACCACGGATGGTCTCACCCAGTGGCTTCACATAAATGTTGAACAGAAGGGGCGAGAGAACCGATCCCTGTAGTACCCCACATATAAGGGGCCTCGGGGTCGATCTCTGCCCCCCTGCCAACACAGACTGCAACTGGTCAGAGAGAAAGGAGGAGAACCATCGCAACACGGTGCCCCTCACTCCCAACTCTTCCAGCCGGTGCAGCATGATACCATGGTCGATGGTATCAAAAGCCGCTGAGAGATCTAATAGGACCAGGGCAGAGGAACAACCCTTGTCCCGAGCCCTCCAGAGATCATCAACCAATGCAACCAATGCCGTTTCCGTGCTGTGTCCAGGCCTGAAGCCCGACTGGAATGGATCCAGATAAGCTGATTCATCCAGGTACTGAGGAAGCTGTTGTGCTACCACACTCTCAACAACCTTTGCAATGAAGTGAAGGTTGGAGACTGGACGGTAATTAGCCAATACTGCCGGGTCCAGGGAAGGCTTCTTGAGGAGGGGTCTCACCACCGCCTCTTTCAAGGCAGCAGGAAAGACACCCTCACTCAGAGAAGCATTTATAATCCCCTGGAGCCAGCCTCGTGTAACCTCCCGAGAGGCCAGTTATTGGGAGTGGAGTTGAAGTTTTCTCACAGGAGATCCAAGGGCAAGATAAAACCAAGGCCAGAATGTCCTGGTCTTTTACCACAGGTATTCAGTTCTCAAGGGAAAGTGGGCAATTTTTCTCTAATCCTGTGGCTGTTTTGCAGGACAAATCATTTGACTTGGGAGGGTTGTCAGACTCATGAAAGTTCAGCATTTGTACTTTCGTCCCTGACTTCACTGCCCAGCAATCCTGAGAACTTGGAGGGGAGGGGAACAATTTTGAGGAAGAGAGTAATGTGATGGAAAGTGCAGCTGGACAAGGAAGGAGATCTCATCAGTTGCACCATGGCTTCCTAGGGAGGAGGCAACACATTCCAGAGAGAGGTCCAAAATCAGAGGCTGCACCATCCCCAGCCAGATGGAAGAAGGGGAAGGAGATTTAGGGCAGCCACACAGCGGAGTCTTTCAGGAAATATCTAGTAACTTAATCTGGCAAGATTCTGTCTATTAGTATAAACAAATAACTGGACTCTATTAGATTTTGCTGTTTCATGTTTCAGCTTGGATCTGATAGTTGGATCTTGTATTTTCATTTTTTTTGTTAGCATCTTTGTTTCCTGCAAATGCACCAAATGCTTTTAATATACCCATTAAAATTTCAAGTTTGTTTAAAGAATCTTCCAAAACCAAGATCGAGTCATTTGCAAAAGCTCTTAGTTTATAGTTTCCTTTTTAAATATTTATTCCCACAATCCTCTCATCATCTTATGTGTCTATTCAGTATTTCAAGAACTAGAATAAACAGGAGAGGAGACAATGGACAGCCTTGTCTTATTCCTTTTTGTAACTTGCATGGTTTTGTTAGAACTCCATTAACAATGATTTGTGCTTTCTGTGAAGTGCAAATCAATCTCACTCATTTTATAAAATTCTCTCCAAAGCTGATGTCTTTCAATATCTTGAACAAGGAAACCCAATTCAAATAGTCAAAAGCCTTCTCTGTATCCAAAATCAATACAGTTTGCTTTTCATTATGTTGCTCCTCATATTGTCCCTTAATGGTCTTTTAGGTAAAAACTTACATTGATCCTCATGAATAAATTCTTGCAAAATTATTTTGAATCTTTCAGCTGAAATCATGGTGAACATCTTGTAGTCATGGCTCAGTGGCTAAGACACTGAGCTTGTTGATCAGAAGGTTGGCAGTTCAGCGGTTCAGATCCCTAGTGCCGTGTAATGGGGTGAGCTCCTGTTACTTGTTCCCCTTTTGCCAACCTAGAGTTCGAAAGGATGTAATAAATGCAAGTAGAAAAATAGGGACCACCTTTGGTGGGAAGTTAACAGCGTTCCGTGTGCCTTTGGCATTTAGTCATGCTGGCCACATGACCATGGAGACGTCTTCAGACAGCAATGGCTCTTCGGCTTTGAAACAGAGATGAGCACCGCCCCCTAGAGTCGGGAACTACTAGCACATATGTGCGAGGGGAACCTTTACTATCATCCTATAGTTTCTTGTTAAAAGTTGAATTTTATACCTCTTTAGGTATTAGTGCTATATTAGCTTCTTGCTAACCCTCTGGTATCTTTTCTCTTTATAAGATAGAATTCACCACGTTTTGTGGAGGTTATAAAAGTTCATCCTCAGAGCATTTATAGTAAACCGCTAATAACCAGTCTTGTCTTTCCTGGCTTTTTATAGCTTCAGAAATTTCGCTTATTGTTATAGGTCCATTTATACATTGTCTTTGTTCTTCTATAATCCTTGATAAATTTTGTTTCTTTAGATCATGTATTTTCTTTATGTATTTTGCTTTATGCAAATTTTATGCAAAGCCTTGGTAGTACAGTGGTCTAAAGCACCCTGTTATTAACACCAGCTGCCTGCAATTATTGCAGGTTCGAATCTCACCAGGCTCAAGGTTGACTCAGCCTTCCATCCTTTCTAAGGTAGGTAAATTGAGGAGCCAGTTTGTGGGGGCAATAAGCTGACTTTGTATAAAATATACAAAAGTATGAAGGCTATTGCTTAGCGCATTGTAAGCTGCCCTGAGTCTCCGGAGAAGGGCGGCATATAAATCATTTTTAAAAAACAATTAAAATAATATTGATAAAATATTTTTATATGGCCAAATTGTACATTAATACTATATATCCCTCTTCAACATCATTTTCTTTTCTTTTTTTTCATAATTTATATGTGAATATAAATATTATTTATATTCTTTCCTTAGTTTATTTGCAAATTCAATTTTCTTTCCATTTCTCTTACTATTAACATAGATAACTGTCATTGTAATAGCTTAATTTATTGAGAAATACTAATCTTCTCTGGAATTTCTTTAATTCTTTTTTTTGGTCCAAAGTAGCTTGTATTTTCTCTTGACTCTTCTTTTTGAGTTCACTATTATATTATATAAAATAACCTATTAAAAGCTTTGCTTGCATCCCAAACCATTCTTAAGTCAGTGCTTTTGCCTAAATTATCTTTAAAAATTATTTCAATTTACATTCCTCCACTACTGCTTTGTGTAACAGCACTTCATTTAATCTCTATCTAAAGGAACTGGATTTCTTTTTAAAAACCAAATTTACAGAATTAGAAACCTTAGTAAACATGTTCTTTGAAATGCAAATCATATCTATTCTTTAAAAGGATCTATGTGCTTTTAGAAAGTAGGTCTACTCTCCTGAGTTGCCATTTTTCTGTTTCCAAATATCAACCATCCCAAACCTGTTCATTAAATTTTAAAAAAGTTGGCAATTTGTCTAGAATGGTTTTACTCTTTTTCTCAGAAATTCTCCAGTATTTCTCAACTTGGGCTACTTCAACTCCCAGAATTCTCAGCAAAACAAAGAATTCTGGGAGTTGAAGTTACATATCTTAAAGCAGCCCAGGTTGAAAAACACTGTTCTATCCAGTTATGGGAAATTAGTCAATTCCAATCCCCTGTCAACACCAATGCCAGTTCTGGTTTTAGTAGGCCTGATGTGGTTCCCATCTTCAAGAAAGGGGGGAAAAAAAACCAGACTCAGGAAACTATAGACCAATCAGTCTAATGTTAATATCTGGGAAGATCCTGGAAAAAATAATCAAAAAAAAAAAAAAAAAAAACCAGATCTGCAAACAATTAGAAGCAAATAAGGTTATAACTAGTAGCCAGCACAAGTTTGTTAAAACAGATCATGCCAAACCAATCTTATTTCATTCTTTGATAAAGTGACTAATTTACTAGACCAGCAAAATGCTGTGGACATAGTATACTTAGATTTCAGTAAGGCATTTGACAGAGTACAACCTGGTAAACTAGGAATATGTGGAATAGACAACATCACCCCCAGATGGATTTGTAACTGGCTGCCAAACCGAACTCAATGAATAGTCTTTAATGATACTACATCCACATGGAGGGAAGTAAGCAGTAGGGTACCATAGGCTCCGTTTTAGGCCCACTACACTTCAATATCTTCATAAATGACTTAGAATAGAAGGGAAACTCATAAAATTTGCAGATGATACTAAGCTGGCAGGAATAGCCAACACCCCAGAAGACAAACTCAGGATCCAAAAAAATCTTGACAAAGTTGAACAATGGATCCTATCTAACAAAATGAATTTTAATGTGGAGAAAAGCAAAGTTTTACATTTACGCAGGAAAAATCAAAGATTACAGATTAGGCGAGACCTGACTCAAAAACAGTAACTGCAAGAGTGACCTTGGAGTTCAAGTTGATGATCACTTGAATATGAGCAGAGAATATGTGCAGCAGCACAGCAGCCAAAAAAGCTAATACAATCCTGGGTTGTATAAACAGAGGCATAGAATCTAGATCATGTGAAGTATTAGTACCGCTTTATAAAACCTTAGTAAGGCCACACCTGGAATACTGCAACCAATTTTGGTCATCATATTACATAAAAGATGTTGAAACTTTGGAAAAAGTTCAGAGAAGAGCAAGTAAGACAATCAAAGGCACATAGACTAAAACATATGAAGAACAGCTGCAGGATTTGGATTTGGCTAGTCTAAAGAAAATAAGAATTAGGGGTGGCATGATAGCAGTATTCCAGTTTTTGAGGGGCTACCACAAAGAAGAGGGGGTCAAATTATTCTCCAAAGCACCAGAGGGCAAGACAAGAAACATTGGTTGGAAACTAATCAAAGAGAGATGTAACATGGAATTAAGGAGAAACTTCCTAAAGGACAATTAACCATTAACAGCTTGCCTTCAGAACTCATGGGCACTCCAGCACTGGAGGTTTTTAAGAAGAGACTAGACAGTCACTTATCTGAAATAGTATAGGTTCTCCTGGTTGAGCAGGGGGCTGAACTAGAAGAGCTCCAAGGTACCTTCCAGCTGTATTTATTCTATTCTATTCAAGAAGAAATTATTTTAAATTATAGGAACTATCTTAGGAAGTTTGGAAAAACTCTCATGAGGACCGCAGATGTCTGCAAAAAGTTGATACTTATCAGTTGTGGAATCTTCAAAGTAAATTCTTGCACCCAGGAATCTAAATCCCTGCCCTTGATATCCTAAAACAATCCATCCTATGATTTCACATTAGACTTCTAAGCAGAAATTCTGCATAGTCTGTATAAAAATGCAGAAGTAGACAATGATGGGAAAATACTGTGCAGTTGTGTGCTTCTCCTGCAACTGAGGACACCCACTAAGAGAGAATCTAAACTGTTTTGTATATCTTCCAGCTTTTTTTGCTTTTGCTGAATAAATTCTTTATCCAAATTTTTAAAATCAAATGTTTTATATCTTTTTTCTAATATGTGTCTCTTGTAGTCAGATTGTATTTTGCTTCAATTTTTTAAAAATAATAGAATATTTCATCTCTTTTGAGGAGCATTTGCTCCATTTATATTCATGTTAAGATAGTTGTAATCCATATTCAAACCATTTAAAAATTCAATACTAGTAACAGCTAGCATTATCCCTTTCAGTTTCTTTCTCTGATGGGTTTTATAATGTAGTCTCCTCTGAGTGCTCCATTTGCATCTCCTTCAATTCTTCCTTGAATATAATTATCTCATCATCTGGACAGAATTCAGCCTAAACCTCTACTGTTTAAACATAACAATCACTAAGATTCTGATAGGAATTCCTTTAAGAACAATTATATTTGTATTATCAATTTTTAGTCTTATATTAAAATCTTGCTGCAAAATCTGATCCCTTGTCATCTTCCTTTTATTTTTTTTATTTTTAATTAAATTTCATAATATAAAATACAAATGAAAATAAAGATAATAGGGAAATGAGGAAGGGAAATGACAAAGTGTAGCAAAAAAACCCTTTGAACATTTCTTGTTCTTTCAAATCTTGAATTTATTCTATAAACATCATCAATTTCTACCTCTGTATCCTACTTCCCAGTCCCAAAAAATTGTCAAGGCTTTAATAATCTTTTCTCTAATATCTTCATCAGAAGCATCTAAGTCTCAAGCAAAATTCCTTCACTTTCAATTCCAGGGGTGCCAAATTCTGTCTTTCTAATCTCAGCCTATGGTATCTATCTTACTCAGTATAATTTCCTTTGTCATTAGTTTGTTTTATCTCACCAGAGGTTTGTTGTACAGAGCTTTCCATCTTATTAATTTCTTGTTTTATTTCCTCTTTCATCTTTACAAGTCTTTCAGCCATTCTTTTTTTCAAAAACTGTCAGTTTGGTATCACATGCTTCTAATTGCAGTATTTCTCATTTGCTCAAATAATGTCTGCAGAAATTCTGGTGTAATTCCTTTCTGCACATTGTTCTAACAATCCCATCCTCCTTCCATTCTTGCAATTTTTCAAGTACTTGCCATTATGAAAGAATCTCACTCAAGTGAAAAGGTAAAAGCAATCTTCTTCCCTTTTCTTTTTTTCTTCCCTCCCATTTTGGGGAGGTCTTCTTTTGCCTTTAATACTTTTATCTTCAAGGGTACTTCAAAGTTGCAATCAATATCACAATCCACATCTCCATAGTTACAATCAACACCATACTCTGTCTTATATTATGGTTTGGTTTTGTATAATTCCCCAACTGTCTGCAGTCTTTGACAATAAACAAAAAGCATTTCCATGAAGACCCAGTTCTTTTGCCTAATTTAATTTAGTACAATTTGGTCTAAAGCAGTTTCACTAAAAAAACAATCTTTCAAAATAATTGTCCCCTTTAACTGTCAAAATCTTTCTTACTTTAATTCTTTTTTATGCTTTTTGTCAGAAAACTGTAAGTAATTTGTTTTTTTCACTTATTGCTTTCTAAACCAAAAAAAATGATAAGTCACCAAGTGAAATCTTTTCCTGTCACTCAAAAAATCCCTCTACAGTTATAAATTCATTAAATCCAAAGGGATTAAGAAATGAAGAAAATGAAGTTCACCTGAACTTTATGTCCACACAGGCTACACTCAGGTTGTGAGTGTAAATGGTTAGAGCTTAGAACAGCTGCTCAGTTTGTGAGCTGACTGCAAAACTTTTTTTTTTTAATTTGATTTATATGCCACCCTTCTCCGGAGACTCAGGGTGGTTTACAGTGTGTTCAGCAATAGCCTTCATACTTTTGTATATTTATACAAAGTCAGCTTACTGCCCCCACAATCTGGGTCCTCATTTTACCTACCTTAGAAAGGATGGAAGGCTGAGTCAACCTTGAGCCTGGTGAGATTAGAACTTGCAGTAATTGCAGGCAGCTGAATATTAATAACATGCTTTAGTCTACTGCGCCACTCAGGCCCCAGTTTACTCATGAGGAACAACTGTCCAGAGTACAAGTGGGCAATCTCACAATGTTTCCTTTATCCAGAGAGACTTCATTCAGCCTCTGGTTGCTGTTCATCTCATGGTGCCCCACTCCTTCAGAAATAGATATTGACATACTGTAGAATCAAGGCTGGAAGGGACCTTGGAGATCTTTTATTCCGACTCCCTGCTCAAGATGGGAGACTTTATTGCATCCCAGGCATATGGCCATCCAATCTTTTCTTGAAAATCTCCATTGATGGAGCACCCACAACTCCCAAAGGCAAGCTGTTCCATTGATAATTGTTCTCAATATTTATTTATTTATTTCATGTATTTATATGCTGCCCTTCTCCAGAAGGACTCAGGGCGGTGAACACAAGTTAAAAACATGTACAACAAAATCCCATTTTAAAACCAAATTAACTAATAAATAATAAATAATAAAACCCAGAATCAGAGTCAGCCTATTTGCTTGAACAGCCAAGTCTTCAGGTCCCAACGGAAGGAGCGGAGATCAGGAGCTGTTGGAGCTTGGTAGGTAACTCATTCCAGAGGGTGGGAGCACCCACAGAGAACACCCTACCCCTGGGCGCCCCCAGATGACATTGGCTTGCCATCAGAACACTGAGGAGAGCGGCCCTATGTGAGCGAACAGGACGGTGGGAGGCAAACAGGAGAAAGTCCTGCAAATATCCCGGACCTAAGTCATGTAGGGCCTTATAGGTGAGAACCAGCACCTTGAAGTGGACTCGGAGAACCACTGGTAACCAGTGCAGCTAACGCAGAAGAGGTGTTATATGGGAGTAACGAGGGTCTCCCTTAACAACCCGTGCAGCTGCATTCTGGATCAGCTGGAGTCTCGGTGCATATCAGGGGCAGGCCCATGTAGAGGGAATTGCAGTAATCCACGTGGGAAGTGACCAGGGCATGAGTGACAGTGCGAAGGTCATCTCGGTCCAGGAAAGGGCGCAACTGGTGCACAAGGCAAACCTATGCGAAGGCCCCCCTGGTCACGGCCGTCAGGTGGTCTTCTAGGGACAGAAAATATGAGAAAATTTCTCATTATTTCTAGATTGGATCTCTCTTTTACAAGCTTCCACCCAGGGGTGAAATGCGCCAGGTTTAGACCGGATCGCCCAATCCGGTAGCGATGGTGATGGGTGGTTCAGGGAACCAGTAGCAAAAATCCCTGTGCCCCCCCCCCCAATGCCCAGCTGAGCCACATGATGATCAGAGGCTTTTTTTTTAACTTCTAAAAGCATTATTTGTACAACCTCTTCTGACGAAAAAATGCTTTTAAAAGTAAAAAAAAAAGCCTCTGATGATTGCGCGGCTCAGCTGGGATCGTCAGAGGCTTTTCAAAGCATTTTTTTCTGCAACCTCTTGGCTGAAGAGGTGGTTAAAAAAATGCTTTGAAAAGTCTCTGACGATCCCAGCTGAGTTGCCTGATCAGCAGAGAGGCATTTTTTAAAAAGCCTCTCTGACGATCCCAGCTGAGTTGCCTGATCGGCAAAGGCTTTTCAAAGCATTAGAAAAAATGCTTTGAAAAGTTTTTTTTTTAAAGTTGGCCACGCCCACCCAGTCACATTACCCCACCACCACCAAGCCACACCCACAGAACTGGTAGTAACAAATTTTACATTTCACCCCTACTTCCACCTATTACTTCTTGTACTGCAGTTTGGTTTTTTGGAAAATAAGTTGATGTGAAAACCCCTCAAGTACTGGAAGATACCTATCATGTCCTTCCCAATCTTTCTCTTCTTATCTTCTCCAGTTCACCATGATCCTCACTGGAAGCCAGGAGCCAGTATTTTCTGTTGTTTCTGTGTATTGCAAAATTGACATTAATGAGTACAGATTAATTCTGTTACTGTATTTGAGCTTTATGTTATGACAAAAATCATTTCCCATATGACCCTAACTGTTTGAGATCATGTATTTTCATAACAGGGATGTTATTATTCACTATTAATGTCAGTATTATTTTTAATATATTGTATGTCTATTGCTGGTCGATGACCGTAATAAAGTTATATTCTATTCCATTTCCCATGTGTACTCGGGGAAAGACAGTTCTTCACTGTCTCACCTCCACACAGAAATACACATAGCATCACTTATTCAGTGTTCTACAATCGCTCTCTCTCTCCATTTCTCCCTCTTTTCCCCCTGTCTCCATCATGATCTTTTCTTTCTACAGTATGTCCTATCCAATTGTCAAAATCACAAATCATAAGTTCATTTTTTCTTGTTTTATACAGTTTCCAGTCTGTAATAAATGTACAGACTGGAAACTGTTGTTTGCTTTGCTCTGATCAAATAGGTCAATTTGACCATCTCAGAAAGTTCTATCATTTTCACCAACTATTCCTCCATTGTAGTATTACAGATCTTTCAATCTTTGTGTGTACAATAAGCTCACTGCAGTTATCATATATAAAAACAAAGTTCCATTTTTTTCCAACTATTTATCCAGTAGTCCCAGAAGGAAAAATTCTGATTTCAGTTGTATATTAATCTTTAAAAACCTCTGAAGCAGTGTATGCATTTGGACCAGTGGTGGGATTCGGCTGATTTGCACCAGTTCAACAGAACCAATACCTAATTTTTTGTTGAGTTTGGCAAACCAGCTCTGAAATGGCCAGACTAGCATGCATCCACATGCCTCCAATCTTAGTGTAGCCTATGCGGACATAAAGTTCACATAGATCAGTTGCCACAACTTCAGTTCTCTGCCTAAGTTAACATTTGTATTAGCAATGCCCTAAGTTTCAATGGAGGCATTTGATTTAAAGATGTTGATCAAAATCAGTGATGAAAACAGATCCATGACATGACACTCTTATGGACTGGAACGGATATATACTGTATTTTTCAGAGTATAAGATGCACCGGAGTATAAGACGCAGTTTAGTTTTTGGGGAGGAAACTAGGAAAAAAAATCTGCCTACCAGGTATTCAACTGGCTAGTGTCCGAAGTCTGGTCAGCTTCAGCACATTAGTTTGATGGTTTTGAGCATGCGCGCATGTTTTTTATCGCCTACTTGGGGATAAAAATAGCTTCTAAAGCACAGCTGAGAGTTGGAGGGAGCAGGCAAAGCAAGGAGATTGCTTCACTCGCTTGCACTTCGTTAGAGCTGAAAAAAACCTTTGAAAAAGCTACATTCAAATTTAAAACGCACCCAAATTTTCAGCCTCTTTTTTTGGGGGGGGGAACGTCCACCATTCCATTCCCTATTCAAATCCTGTTCCAATTCTTGCTTTGTTTTTAATTTTCCCAAATCATTTAGAATATCCCTGTATCTAATTATCTTGGTCCATTTTATTAAATTTGGATGTGTTAATGTTTCATTAGGCGAAATCCAAATCAGTATTTTTATATAGTGTTGCTTTTTTATTTTAATCCAAATTGATAATAATGCATTCCTAATTATATGTCTTCTAAAATATCCGTGGGTTCTATATTTCTTGTCCCATAGGAATGCACGCCAACCTACCTGCAGATCATGCCCTTCAATTGTTAACAGTCTTTTATTTCTCAACTCCATCCATTCCTTTAACCATGTTAGGCATGGTAGTATATCTCCCATTCCGGAAGGGCTAGTCCTCCTCTTTCCCTGTATCTTGCAGAATTTTTAATTTAATTCTAGATTTTCCCCCTTGCCATATAAATTTTGAGGTCAATCTGTTTAATAAATCAAAAAAATCTTTTATCTAATTTTATTGGTATAACCTGGAAGAGGAATAAGATTTTGGGCAGGATGTTCATTTTAATTGCAGCGACTTGTCCCATAAATGAAATTTGTAGGTTCTTCCAATTATCCAAATATTTTTCAATTTGCTGTATTAATTTATCATAATTATCCTGTTTAATTGAGGAACCTCTTGGAGTAAGCCAAATCCCTAAGTATTTTATTCTCTTAGTTATTTGAATATTCATACTATTTTCTAATTCTATGTCTTGTTTTTTGTAAGGTTTTTAGTTAGTAATTTAGATTTATTTTTATTGAGTTTTAATCCAGCCACCGCACCAAATTCTTCTATTTTTTTAATCAATTTGGGGCCTGATTTTAAAGGTTCCTCTATTATGAAAACCAAGTTGGCTGCAAAAGCTTGCAATTTATATTCTTCAATTTTTATTTTCAATCCTTTTATCTCTCAGTCTTCTCTAATTTTCTTTAAAGAGTGGTTCCAATGACAATATAAAGAGAAGTGGGGAAAGTGGCATCGTTGTCTCACACCTTTTGTTATCTTGAATCTGTCGGTCATATCTTGATTTATAATTACCCTTGCAATTTGTTTTGTATATATTTTCTCAATCATTTTTTCAAATTTAGTTCTGAATTCCATTTTTTAAAATTGTTATATCATAAATCTCCAATTCAAATTATCAAAAGCTTTTTGGGCATCAAGGAAAACCAGTGAAACTTGTTTCTTTGGGTGGGCTTCATAAAACTCTAATATGTTTATTATTGTCCGTGTGTTATTTTTGATTTGTCGACCTGGCAAAAAACTATTCTGGTCCGAATGTATATGTTTATCTAAAATTGTTTTTAACCTCTCAGTTATAATTGACATGTATATTTTATAATCGGAATTTAACAAAGAAATTGGCCTGTAATTCTGTATTGATTGCTGGTCTGAACCTTCCTTGTGAATGAGCGTAATTAATGCTTCTGTCCAGGTTTTTGGTATATTTGTTTGCTCTAGTGCTTCATTAAATATTACCAGCATCAATCCTCCAGTCTGTTCTTGTATAATCCTATATAATTCAACTGGTATTCCATCTAGTCCTGGCGTTTTGTTATTTTTTTGTCTTTTTATTGAGATTCCAAATTCTGTTTCAGATATTGGTCGATTTAATATTTCTTGCTGTTCCTCTGTGAGTTTACATACATTTGTTTCCTCTAGGTAGTTTTTAATCTCTGCTTCTGATGTTTCTTCTTGTGTGTATAGTTTAGAAAAGAAAGTATGTAAAATTCGTTTCTTATCTTCTCTTTTATATTGGATTATTCCTTTTTCATCTTTCAAATGGTGTATCATTCTTTTGTCTCTTTCCTTTTTTAATTTATAAGCTAACCATCTGCTCACCTTATTTGCATGTTCAAAGTAATTTTGTTTTGCCATCTTTATTTTCAATGCCACTTCTTCTTGGGTTATTAGATTTAATTTATGTTTAATTATTCTCCATTCCTCTTTTATTTTTTTATTTTGGGGATCTTTCTGTAAGTTTTCTTTTAATTTTTTAAGTTCTTCCTGAAGTTTTCCTTGCTGGGACCTTTTCTCTCGCCTTTTCTTTGCCATATATGCAATTGTCACTCCTCTAATATATGCTTTTAATGTGTCCCAAAGGTTTTGAATTGACATGTCTTCTTTTTTATTTACACTTAAGAAAATCTTTAACTCCTTTCCCAACAATTGCTTATATTCTTTCTCTTTACGTATGTTTTGATTTAATGTCCATCTCTTATAATTTTTTTGTCCTTTCCAATAAATAATTATTGGATTATGATCAGCCCATTCATTTATCCCTGTCTCTATTTTTTCTAAATCTGATTGTAGTTGCACTGTCATCCAGGCCATATCAATCCTGGACCATGATTGGTGCGGATGGGAATAATGTGTATATTGCTTTTCTTCTTTATATATTTTTCTCCATGTGTCTCTTAAGTTTAATTCTGATATCATACTGAAGAATTCCTTAGGTAATGTTTCCTTTTTTTTCTTATTATTACTGTAGTAATCTTTTTTCTATTTGCTATGGCATTATAGTCGCCTACTATGCACACATTATCAAGGCCTTGTTCTATTATTCTGTTGTGAAATATCCCTGTTGGTTTTTGTTTGGAGCATATATCACTACTAATAAACTACAGCCCTATGCAGAATCCATCACCTCACATGTAAAAAACTCATTCCAGTTCATAGAGATCATAAAGAAACAAAACTTACAGCCCAGCGACCTACTCGTGAGCTTCGATGTCATATCCCTCTTCACCCAAGTGCCAATCAAAGAAGCCTTGACAGCTATCCAAAACAAATATAACCCCTCCAAGCACATCCTAGATCTGACCAACCACTGCTTATCCAACACATACTTCATCTATAATGGACAAAAATACAAACAAATAGAAGGAGCACCCATGGGATCACCCCTCTCACCTGTCATTGCTAACCTCTACATGGAACACTTTGAAACCCAAGCTCTAGAAAAATCTGATCACAAACCCAAACTTTGGCTCAGATACGTAGACGACACCTTCATAATCTGGCCACATGGGAAAGAAAAACTGGACAGCTTCCTCACACACCTCAATAGCCTACACCCCAAAATACAGTTCACCGTGGAAACAGAAACTAGCAACCAACTTCCCTTCCTGGATGTCTTAGTCTACAAGAAATCCAATGGCTCCCTAGGACACACCATCTACCAGAAGAAAACACACACAAACCGCTATCTGCATGCATTCTCACACCACCACCCAGCACAGATCAACTCCGTAGCCAAGACACTCATCTCCAGAACAAAACGCTTAGCTGATGAACAACACCTAAAAACCGAACTACACACTCTCACTAACATACTAACATCCAACGGATTCCAAAGAAATAAGATTACCAACTTAATCCAAAAAGAAACTCTCACTAAAATCCAGGACAGAGAACAAGAAAACGGCAAAACCCTCCTCCCATACATAAAAGGCACCACAGACAGAATTAGCAAGATCCTTCACAAACCCAACATCAAGACAGCATTCTGCACAAACCAAAAAATTTCCACCATCCTAAGAAACCCCAAAGACAAAATTGAGTTAGAAAACCAAGGAGTATATGAAATCCCATGCACCACTTGCCCCACCACATACATCAGACTAACCAACAGAAGAATAAGTGCACATATTGAAGAACACAAGAACTCAGTCAGAAAAGAGGAGCCAACTTCTTCCCTTGTCCAACACCTTAAAGCCACAGGACATGAAATTGACTTTAAAAAGACCAGAACCATGCCAAAACTGAACACTTTAACAACAGAATAATCAGAGAAGCCATCGAGATAGAAAAACGCCCACACAGCATGAATAAATGAGATGATACTTCCCGCCTACCAGCCATCTGGAAACCCGCCCTCATTGACAAACGAGTCCCTAACACAAAGAATGACACCAGACCCACACTCACAAAAACCACACAGGATATCACCACCACACTTCCATGCAAAAAGCAAACCCAGACCCACACGGATGATGAGGCATGACCACAGACCAGAAGCCAAAGCACAGCTGCATCATTGGCCACTTTAAACCCCTCCAATCCATACATGAAGCAAACTGACACCCACCATGAAGATGTGGCACGACCACGAATGCGAAGCCAAACAACAGCAATGCAGCTCACCAGCTCAAATCCCCCTGCAACGCAGACTAACCCGAGGACAGCCAAGCCCCCACCCAAACAGAGCACACCCCCATCCAATCAGAGCACAGCCAACCCCCCATCCAATCAGAGCACAGCCAGGCCCCCAACCAGTCAAAGCACACCTCCACCCAATCAGAACACAGCCATGCTCCCACCCAATCAGCTCCCACCCCCCACTGGCAGTTAAAAGGAAGAAACAGCTGCGATCACACATTGCTCCTGGAAGCACGAAGCCGAGAACACCAGCCTGAAGATGACAAATGAGACTTTGTCGAAACATTGCCAAGACACTTCCAATTTTACGTGGGAGAAAACCCGAATAACCAAAGACCTACATATAAATACCCGCGAAAACCTCAGAAAACACACACACACACACACACACACACACATGTATATATGTATATATGTATATATGTATATATGTATATATGTATA
>WNWU01000029.1:14517215-14560964 GCA_012654045.1 Ptyas mucosa
TATATGTATATATGTATATATGTATATATGTATATATGTATATATGTTGTATTTATATATATCTATATGTATGTATATTTGTCTATATTCCCCTCCTTTTTTTATTTCCCCCCCTTTTTTTCTCAATCTGTAACCACAATTTTTTTAGTCAATATTCTATGTTCTATATTTACCTTTTACCACTACTTCATATGTATCAATTACTTTAATTCATTTACCACCACTCAAATAAATTTTTTTACCATTCAATTACCCTTTAGCAATCATTTCCCTTTTTTAAAATCAAATCCATATATTAATTCAGTATTTTTCTTTTTCAGATATATTCACTATCATTATTGTAAAATACCAAATAGTAGAAGTATACCAGTCCTTTTAGTTCATTCAACACCAATCCAAACAGTTCTTTAACATTTAATTATTCTTAACAGTATTGTCTATAACCTCCCCTTTTCCAAAACCTATCCACAAATTAAGTTTTTCTTCTTCTCCAGATTACAATTTCTATAAATACATTAAATTCCAACCACACTTTCTCTTTTTTAGAGTTTCTTTTCTGTCCTTCTCTTCAGTTCTTATTGCATCAGACTCTTTCTATCACACAGTTCAAGCTTAGTCACTTTCTATTCCACCGTACAATCTCTGAGTCCTTCAAGTCCCTCTCTTTGTATTCTGTTTTCTTCTTTTTTCCTCTTCCCACTACACTTTTACTATCTTCTTAATATTTAAAAGTCCACAATTGTCCACACAACTATCTGTAAATTTATTTATTTTCAAATTTATCTCCTCCTCAATCCACCAGTCAAAAGAAAGAACCTCTTATATCTTCGTTTAATTTTTTAAACCCAAAGTTTATATATACCTTCAATGTTTCCTTCCTTCTTGTGATATATGTACTTTCTTTTCACAATAGATCCTTAACTTGAGTCCAAATATTTCCTTTATGGGTTACTTTCTCCTGCTACACTGCTATCTTCATTCGATCATCTCTCCGTTATGTGCTGTCCTTTCCAATCGCCGCTTTCCTTTCTCTCTGCATCTCTCTCTTTTCGTGAGAGATGAGAGATCTTCCGCGATCACCGATGCTGAATCCACTTTTTGCTTCCTCACTATGCGGCTGCCATTGCTCTCAGTCTGCCTTGAAGACAGACTTTTCCCCGCCGGATTTAAGGGGTTCCGTTTTTATTCTCCAGGACGATAGTGAATCGTCCGAAGCCTTATAACCTTCTCCTTTAGTATTCGGATCCCTCCGAGCTCGGAAATGCCCAAAAAATGCCCTTTTCAGGAATTAATTGGGCTTTCGGGAGCTATAAATCGCACCCTCACCCACTCCACTCTGACATCATCGCCGGAAGTTGTTAAATAATATTCTGATTCCTCTTTGTCTTCAATTCTCATCATTAACCTGTCCATTTTGGCGCAGTCTAGTATTTTCTTTATTATATTTTCATCTATAGGTACACTTTCGCTTTTCCAGTTTTGTGCACAGATAATTCTTGCTGCTGTTATTACATGTAATATTAAATATACGCTTCTTTCTTGTATTTTCCCGGTAATATACCTAGTAGGTATAAGTCTGATTTTAAATCTATTTGTTGTGCTATTATTTCTTCTAACCACCTTTTTATCTTTAACCAATATTTTTTTTGCCATTGGACAAGTCCACCACATGTGGTAATAGGACCCTTATATCTGTTTACATTTCCAGCACTCTGGCGATATGTTTTGGAACATCTTTGCCATTCTTGCTGGTAGCAAATGCCATCTGTAGAACATTTTATAAAGGTTTTCTTTGTATGCTGTTGACATCATTAGTTTGTAATTTCTTTCCCAAAGTTTTTTCCAATTGTCTAATTCTATATTGATCCAAAGTTTTTGGCCCATACTATCATAGTTTCTTTTACATGTTCTTCTTCCATTTTAAAGCTCAGTAAATAATTATAAATTTTCTTTATTAATTTATCATCTGTCCCTAGGAATATCTAATCTAATTCTAGGTGTTCTATGTAAAATCCATATATTTCTGCATCTTTCTTGTGTCTCATTTGTATTTGAATATGTGGCCACCAGTCCAGATCAATTCCTTGATTTTTTAGTTCCTGTTTTGATTTTAAGTCCCCTAGTCCATTTAAGACATCTGTGTTCTCTTTATTGTCAGCCTTGGAAGCCACATTAAGCCAGAAGCTTCAATGCTGCCAACTCCTCATGTGTGGGAAAATAGGAGGGGGGATTTAGGAGAGGGGAGTTAGTAGACATAATAACAGTTTTTCATATCTGTCAAGGTCAGGGCAGTCCAGCATCTGGAGGAGGAGTGGTCAAGGGCTGGGCTGAGGCGAAACCAACGGTGATTGGAGCATGTGACTGAAAGGGGAGAAAGGAGTTGGTTTTGGGAGCTTTGCATTAGTGAAGGAAAGCCCGGGTTTTTCAGATTCAGGATTTCCCAGATGTGCCAGTTTACCTATTGCTAGTAAAGAGAACTTTGGAAAATGCCTGCTTCCACGTCTTTACTGGGAGTCAGGGGTTTTCTGGAACGCTGACATTATCCTGAATCTCATTAAAAAGCCAAACAGCACCCCGCAAGGAGGCTGTTGGGGGTGCTGAGCCCCAGCATCTACCTAAACCCTGGGTGGTGCGAAGAATCAGCGAAGATGGAAGAGAAGGAGGGAGCTGTCAGGGGCCTGGGGGCTCAAGGAAGTACCGACCCCTAGCTTTCTTCCCCTGAAGAATTGGAACAGGCCATGAAGGATGCAGAGGAAGCCCTTCGGCTCAGGGCTTGGCCCAAGGCATCAGCATCCTGGAAGAGTTGCCAGTCCGACCCAACTTCAGGAGGAAATCTGAAGTCGCCAAGTGAAAGTGACTGGAGGATGGGGGCTGCTCTGGTGACTCCCAGGACTGGGACAGGCCCCACCCCACGCAGAGCCAGTCCTTGTCTGGACTTCCTGAATGCTTTGAACGGATGGAAGTGGGGAGTTACGCACCCTCTTCAAAACCCTTTGAGGTGAGATGGCAGCTAGCACAACCTACTTTCACTTTCCCTGGCCCGGGACAAGGATGGGGGGTTAGTGGAGCACAGCCCCCCCCCACCTGGCCAGGAGGAAATTGGAAAGATCGACACCCCATGACTGCCCTGCAACAGTGGGATTCCAAAAAATCCCTTTTTGGACCCCACACCAGCCTGCGCTATCATTACCTCCTGCAGAGAGCATTCCGCCCAGTTGGGCTTTTTACCCAGGCCAGGGATGGATCCAATGCCAGTGGTATCCTGCAACACCTGTCCTAAGCTTCCAGGGATCCCCCTGGCCACCCTCCTATGCCTCAATGATCCTGGCACTACAGGGGGGGCTAATCCAGCAGCCGGCTGCAATGGTCCCACAGCCTGCCCCGCTCCCCCACAGCCCAGCTACCTTCACACCAACCTGTTGGAATGCAACAACCAGGGGCACCACAGGGGGGACTAATCCAACAGCCAGCTGCAGTGCTGCTCCCTCCAGTGCAGCAAGTGGCTCAACAGCCAGCCCCCCCCCCAACCACCCGCAGCCAATGCCCCCCCATGAGGCCAACACCACCCCGCTTCAGAGCAACTTTTGACAGAACACCAGCCAAGCTAGCTTACTTCCTCAGCAGGGTCTGGGCTCACATTGATCAGTATGGTGACCAATACTAAGCAGAACGGGACTTGGTATCGGCAATCTCAGATGGGATGAATGAGGGGGAGGCCTCTGAATGGATAGCCCAATTGCACAATGAGGGCACTGTTGAACTTTATGATATCGAAGGCTTTATCACATTGCTACAGTCCCGCTTTGACGACCCAGACCGCATAAATGAAAATGAAGCCACACTAAAACTCATGAAGCAAGGTAATCGACCAATGAAAGACTTTTTCTGGGACTTTAAGAGAGTCGCAGGCACTCTGAGCCATTGGCCTGATCGTATACTCCTGCACTACTTCAAAGAAGCCATCGACCCAGAAGTCAGAAAAGCCTGTGGGATCCAGGGAGTACCTGAACGTCTCCATGACTATTATACCATGTCCATAGCTCTGGACAGAGAAATACACCCCTCTAGCCAAACACCACCTCAGCAGCCACCTCGTAGGGCGTTAGTAAAAAAAGCCCATTCCAAAACCTGCATATCGCACCCCTCCTGCACAAGGGAGGGTGATTAAATGCTTTCGCTGTGGACAAACAGGATATCGAGCTTCTGAGTGCTTGGCCCCTGGCCCAGTTCCACAACAACAACCCGCCACAGGTGTGCAAGGGAGGAGGGCTCCAAAGAAAACTCCAGACACCAGCCAATTCGCCAAACAAGCCATGGAAATTCCCCTCCCCACTGAAGAGAGGGGCCACCCTCCAGCCAGAGGAGCACCTCCCAAGGAGCCCAGTGGGGATGAAGACCCTATGGTGAGTGCCCCCATCACCCCTTTCTCAATTAAAGTAAAACTAGTCCTGCCAAAAACAGGGAAAGAAACAGAACTCCCAGCAGTAATAGACACAGGCTGTACCAGGTGTCTAATCAGCCTTAAAATTGTAGAACATTTGGGGATCAAAACAACACTCTTAAAACAACCAATTAAATTTTACCAGAGGGATGGCACGTTAATTGGAGGAGTCCCTTCCACACATGTTACTGAACTTCTTAAATTAAAGATGTGGAAACATCATGAACTTATACGATTTATAGTAACCCCAAAGGTGTCAGAATCCATCATACTAGGCCTGGCTTGGCTAGATAAATGGAGCCCCACCATTACTTGGGAAGATGGACACCGGAAAATCAGGATACCAATTGGCCCAACACCCCCTGCCCCTCCCCCCAAACACCAACCTACCCAAAATGACCAGCAGCCAGAAACAGCAGCAGCTTGTTCAGACAGGCCTCCAGGGGAACACCAAATCCCTAAGGTTTATTCAGACTTAGCCAATGCTTTCAGCGAGGAAGAATGTAACCTCCTCTCGCCTCACCGACCCACAGACTGCGCCATTGAATTACAATTGGGGGCTAAATTGCCAAAGCCTAGAATGTACTCCATGACACCTGCTGAGATGACTGAATTGAGGAAGTACATTGACACCAACCTATCCAGAGGGTTCATCGAGCCTGCAAAATCCAGCATGGCCGCCCCAGTACTATTTAAGGGGAAAAAAGATGGTACCTTAAGATTATGTATTGACTTTAGAGCTATTAACTGCATTTGCATACAAAATGCCTACCCCCTCCCACTGATGAAGGACTTACAAAACCACCTATCGAAAGGAAAAATCTTTACCAAGCTAGATTTAAGAGAAGCCTACTACCGCATTCGCATAAAGGAGGGAGATGAATGGAAGACCGCTTTTAACTGCCCTTTGGGCAGCTTCCAATCCTGGGTCATGCATTCGGACTCCAGGGGGCCCCAGGGGTCTTCATGCAACTGAGCAACCAAGTTTTGCACGAGCATTTATATCAGGGGGTTCTTGTTTATCTCGATGACATTCTTATCTTCAGTGAAAATATGGAAGACCATGTCACATTGGTCAGACAAGTACTGACAAAACTTCTAGCAGCCAAACCTTATGCGAAATTGTCCAAATGCGAGTTCCATAAGGACGCCCTTGACTACTTGGGATACAGGGTGTTGAATAAGGGGATCAAAATGGACCCAGAGAAGGTGAGGGCACTACTGGACTGGCAGCCCCCACACACCCGTAAGCAACTCCAGAGTTTCCTAGGGTTTGCAAACTTTTACAGACAATTCATCCCTTCCTTCATTGAGGTTGCACTCCCTTTGACAGAACTGCTAAAGACCGTCCAGTCTCCCACCAAGCCCCCTTCATTGGGCTCAATATTTCAAATGTTTTAACTTTAACCTGAAATATATCCTGGGGGGTAAGAACCTTCTGGCTGACGCTCTCTCCCGAAAACCCCAATTTGACAGCCGACGGGAAGAGATAGTTCACACCATGATTTCAGAGTCTCAGCCAGCCGCCCAAGCCTGCACCAGAGCGCAAACATGCCAGGGTTCCAACCTCCCTGAAGACAAGTTGACAGCAGAGCTAAAAGTGGCACTTTCTAATGATTCCTGGTTCAAAGAGCACCAGGCAGACCTCACCCTAAGGGACGGGTTGGCGTGGAAGGGGAATAAATTTTATGTACCCTGCAGCCTATGGCTCTTGGTACTGAAGAGAAGTCATGATTCTCTCCTGGGGGGCCACTTTGGGTATTTAAAAACCCTCCATTTGACTAGGAGGCAATTCTGGTGGCCAAAAATAAAAACTGAAGTGGAAGACTATGTGAGGAGCTGTGCCACCTGCACCACCATGAAATACCGACCAGGGAAGCCCCCTGGTCTTCTCCAGACTGTGGCCGAACCCACCAAGCCCTGGGAGGAGATTGCAATGGACTTTATACTTGAGCTCCCCGACAGTGGGGGCAACCGAGTCATTTGGATGGTCATCGATTTATTCTCCAAGCAAGCCCACTTCATTGCCTGCAGGGGACTACCCTCGGCTAAAAAACTGGCAAAGCTGTTTGTGAAACACATCTACAGGCTACATGGAGTCCCAAAAAGAATAATATTGGACCACGGGGTCCAGTTTACTGCTAAGTTCTGGAGGGAATTTTTACGATCCATTGGGCCATCCCAGGGGCTTACAGTAGCTTGGCTTTTCACCCGTTGACTAATGGATCAGCTGAAAAATTGAACTCAATGGTGGAGCAGTACATTAGATGTTATGTGAATTATCAACAGGAGAACTGGGCGGACTTACTACCCTTCGGAGAAGTTGCGTATAATAATGCAGGACACAGCAGTACTGGGTTGACCCCTTTTCAAATAACTACGGGCATGGATTTTGTGCCAATGCCTGAATTGCCTACAGAGCCGCCTACTTCCATGTCTTAACAGACTGGATGACCTCATTAAAAAGGGGTGGGAGAGTACAAAAAAAGCTTTAGCGGAGTCAGCGGAAAAATATAAGGCTCAAGCCGACAAACATCGGGGTCTCCAACCACCTTTCCGAATAGGGGATAAGGTGTATTTGTCAACCAAGTACCTAAGATTGAGGGTGCCCAGCAAGAAGTTTGGACCCAAATTCATAGGTCCCTTTCCTATAGTGAAACTGATTAACCCAGTGACTGTACAACTTAGGCTCCCACGCATATTAGGGAAAATACACCCCGTTTTCCACAGCAGCTTATTGAAACCAGTCAGAGAATTTACCCTCAGACCTTTGCCAGCTGCTCCGCCCCCTCCTTTAGTAATACAAGGGGAGACTCATTATGAGGTGAAAAAAAACTTGGACTCTAGACTCTACAGGGGCCGATTACAATATTTGGTGCACTGGAAAGGCTGCCTTTTGACTGAAGCTACTTGGGTTAAGAGTTGGGACGTGAAGGCTGATGTGCTTGTGAAACGGTTTCATGACAAATTTCCTGACAAACCGAAGGGGCCTCGGGGGGGGGGGAGGGGTGGGTTAAAGGAATTGGTGCTGAGTGTTAACTCCTTCTTTTGTGTTTTGTCTGTTTTTTTTCCCCAGGACATGGTTCTTTCTGCAAGGGGGGGGGGGATGCCTGTCAGCCTTGGAAGCCATATTAAGCTAGAAGCTTCAATGCTGCCATCTCCTCATGTGTGGGAAAATAGGAGGGGGGATTTAGGAGAGGGGAGTTAGTAGACATAATAACAGTTTTTCATATCTGTCAAGGTCAGGGCAGTCCAGCATCTGGAGGAGGAGTGGTCAAGGGCTGGGCCGAGGTTAAACCAATGGTGATTGGAGCATGTGACCGAAAGGGGAGAAAGTGGTTGGTTTTGGGAGCTTTGTATTAGTGAAGGAAAGCCCGGGTTTTTCAGATTCAGGATTTCCCAGATGTGCCAGTTTACCTATTGCTAGTAAAGAGAACTTTGGAAAATGCCTGCTTCCACGTTTTTACTGGGAGTTGGGGGTTTTCTGGAACGCTGACATTTATGATATTTGTGAAATGCTTGCTGTAATACAGACTTTTGTGAATAAAATTAAATGATGTATGAGCAGTTACTAGAATGGCTAAGCTTATGGCCATTTAGCCATTGGACAGCACTGCCTTCAAGATGATGTAGTTCTTGTAGGGATCCAAGAATCTTTGGAGGGGCAAATTTGCTATGGTGATGCGCCAGTTTCACAACAAGCAGGGTCAAGAGATGGCTTAGCCTGTTTTGTTTAAGCACCTTTGCATCATGTGGTTCATGCCAACTGCACCATGCACACACCACTGAAAAGCTGTAACCGGTACTGGTAATGGATGAGAACACAGTCACAGTGTACAAACCACTAGGAAAAATGAAAACTGAAAGTAAGAATGAAAAGCTAATGGGTACAGAAAGAGGCACAGAAAGACACATCATGCTTCATACTAAAGAGCTAAATGAACTTTACAATTACTTGCTGGTGAGGTGGAGTAACACCTGGGAGGCTCCTGGGCGGGTTGGTTAGCCACCTCATGGTTTCTGTAAGTCACACCTGATATCCTCCAGAGTAAATCTAGCTAATGGTCTGGATTCTTTTCTTCCCAGCCTGTGACCAGCTTGCTCTGGGCGTTGTAGCCATTTTTGGGCCTTCTCAGGGCTCATGCACCAATGCGGTCCAGTCCATCTGCAATGCGCTGGAAGTTCCTCACATACAGCTGCGGTGGAAGCATCACCCTTTGGACAATAAGGACACCTTCTATGTCAATCTCTACCCGGATTATGCCTCTCTCAGCCATGCCATCTTGGACCTTGTACAGTACCTGAAGTGGAGGTCGGCCACTGTGGTATACGATGACAGCACAGGTAAGTTGGACTGGGGATGTGCCTCTTGTCAAAAATGTCTCCATTGGCCCTATTCCCTAACCTCAAGGAAAATATGGATGGTGGCTACCAAGGAAGGGAACAAGTGTTATAGTTGCCCACATTCAGGAGGATGGATCAGACTGACTCTGTCACCAGAGTCTCTTGCAGCTATTTTCCCGGGCTCTTCCTAATGTGAGATACAATGGTGATAGTCCTGTTTCCACTAGTGTGGACTGCCCTTGTGCTCCAACTCCTCTTTCGTTGGGCAATCCTTAATTTTCTCTCCACATTTTGGGTTCTGTCATGTGATGAAGTCATACAGAGCAGAGCCTTTTCTGTAGGAGCATGAAAACTGTGATTTCTCCTGGCAGACCCCTCCTCACCGAATATGGGATGGGGGCAGTTTAGAATTGCTTGTTTTAAATTATGACTCTGTGGGCATTTTAACAAATCATTTAAAATATGCCATTCTTTGAGTAAAGACCTGGCTCTGCCAGCTGGCTTGGGGAGGGCTTCCCATTGGGATGGTTGACAGACTAATAACAGATCTCTCTCACACACCCCGCTCATCCTATTCCCTCCCTCCCCATTTTTTAGTTAGGGCTGAGTATTTATCTTTTTTAATTTTTTAGTTCCTATTGTGTATAGGTTTTGTAAAATTTTATCTTTTTATTATTGAAGATCACTCAGAGTTGCCTTCAGGTAAGATGGGTGGTCAATAAATTTAATAAATAAATAAATAGTATAAACATATTAAAATAATATTAATATGCTACTAAATAATATTTCTAACACACTTCAGAGTGGCTGTAAAATGAGTGCTACTAGCATATTAAAGAATAATGGTGGCCTCTTCTGGTCTGCTGGAACTTGTTCATTTCTTTTAGTGGTTCTCCATGGTCATGTATATGGAGATTCTCAGTCACCCAGATGATGTTGTCCATGTTGCCATGAACTGAAGAGGCTTCTCAGATGAGAAGCAAAACATCTTCAAGGAAAAACAAGTTGCCTGAACAAAGTCCAGTTGCCTTTTGAAAAAGCACCTTTGGGCCTCCTTGGCTGCAATATGAAAAGGCTGTCCCTGTCACTGCCCTTTGTCTTTCTCAGAGCAGTCTGATGACCTCCCTCAGATGAATCTCTACCATGCTGCTTAGACTGCTAGGCTGGACTTTCTCCTTCAGATTTCAAACAGGGAAGGGTCCAGTTCTGCTGTCTTTCCCCAGATGAGAGAGAACTGGTGATTCCTCCATCAAGGAGATACTTGAGCCAACAGCATACACACATTTTCTGATGGAGAAGATGTCAAAGGATTGCTTCTGGCACTGGGTGCCATTCTTTGAGTATGACACTTGTTCATCTCAGCTTTCATTTCCTTAGCTTAAATTTGCTGCTGCTGCTGTTACTTGTAATTGCAAAACCTGCTCACCTATGTAGATTCAGCAGTACTTTGTCTAGGCCAGGTGTTTTTCTGAATTGTTTTGGGATAACAAAATAGTATAATTGCAATCACAGATTGTTTTTCTGTACAATGGAATAATTTTTCCCTAATGAGCCTTTGTCTGAACTTTCAAATCCATTTGACATTGGGAAGATGGCTTTTTATTGCCCTGCATAATTCAGAGTGCTAGATTCACCAACCTGGATCAGTCTATAGCACACCAGGAATTCTCCAGTGAAGAAATTCTGTCCTCTCATGACCCTGTCCTCTCTTGGGAAGGAGTGGCATGGGTCAGAATGCCCGCATAACTCATGGCTCCTATTTTGTGTTGGTCCTTGTCTTCCCCAAGGCCTTATTCGGCTGCAGGAGTTGATTATGGCTCCATCCAGATACAACATCCGTTTGAAAATCCGCCAGTTGCCCCTCGACACAGAAGATTCCCGGCCTCTGCTAAAGGAGATGAAACGAGGAAGAGAGTTCCGGATCATCTTTGACTGCACCCACACAATGGCTGTGCATATCCTCAAGCAGGTAGAGTGTGTGTGTGTGTGTGTGTGTGTGTGTGTGTGTGTGTGTGTGTGTATTACAACGTCTAGCAGTTCTGATGGTGCTTTTCATATCTCTGCTCAGTGATGAAGCTCAAGTTTGTGATTGCAGTTCAGTCTTTCAGTTGTTAGCCATACTGGCTTCAATTTGGAGCCGACATGAGAAGTAGAATGAGGAGCAAGGTCTGGGAGCAGCTGTAACATATCTGTAGTTTCTGGTCCCAGTTTTTACATCATGGAAATAGTTGTTGATAGTTCATTTTCCTTGCAGCTTCTCGTGTACCTGAATGTGGCTATCGTGTCTCCTTTAAGTTGTCTTTTTTCAGGGTGAGCATCTCAGGTTCCTTCAGCCTGTCCTTATAAAGCATGTCCTCAGGTCCCTGCCCTCTTCTTAGTCCTTCCTATTCTGTCAATGTCAATTTTTAGATGACACTAAGCTGGCAGGAATAGCCAATAGCTCAGAAGATCCAGATGGACCATGACAAACAACATGAATTGAATGGAGAGAAAAGCAAGATTCTACACTTAGGCAAGAAAAACCAAATGTACAGCTACAGATTAGGTGAAACCTGGCTCAATAGCAGTAACTGTGAGAGGAAACTTGGAGTCCTAGTGGACAATCATTTAAATATAAGGAAGCAGTGTGTGGCAGTAGCCAAAAAAATCCAATACAATCATAGGCTGCTTTAATAGAGAGATAGAATAGGCCCAGTACTCTTCAATATCTTCATAAATGACTTAGATGAGGAAATAGAAGGGAAACTCATCAAATTTGCAGATGATGCTAAGCTGGCAGGAGTAGCCAAGGCCCTAGATGATAGGCTCAAGGTCCAGATTGATCTTGACAGACTTGAACCCTGGACCCTAACTAGTAAACTGAAATTCAATGTAGAGAAAAGTAAAGTCTTACACTTAGGCAAGAAAAAGCAAAAGTACACATATAGATTGGGTGAAATCTGGCTTAATAGCAGTAACTGTGAGAGGGATCTTGGAGACTTAGTCAGAAGTGGTATTCAGCTGGTTCAGACTAGTTCGGGTGGCCCAGTAGTCTGGGCTGCCCACCCACCCGGGTGCAATCCTGTCCTATATCGCTGTGTTTTTGACACCGCACATATGTGCGGATGGTGCGCATGAGCGAATTGCTGTGTTTTGTGCTGCCACATGCGCACTCACATTTCCAGTGTTGGCCGAACCAGTTGCTACAGTATGTGAAGTCCACCTCTGGTCTTAGTGGACAATCTATCAAATATAAGAAAGCAGTGTGCAGCGGCAGCCAAAAAAGTCAATGCAATCCTAAATTGCATTAACAAAGGGATTCAATCAAGATTACATGAGATACTAATACCATTCTATAAAGCCTTAATAAGACCACACCTAGAATACTGAATCCAGTTTTTGTCTCCAGTCTACAAAAAAGATGTTGAGACTCTAGAAAAAGTAAAGAGAAGAGCAACAAAGAGGATAGCAATAGCACTTAGACTTGTATATCACGTCTTAGTCTAAGTCAGTGGTTCTCAACCTTCCTAATGCAGTTCCTCATGTTGTGGTGACCCCCAACCATAAAATTATTCCTAAAACTGTTGAAAATATGTGTTTTCCGATGGTCTTAGGTGACCCCTGTGAAAGGGTCGTTCGACCCCCAAAGGGGTCTCGACCCACAGGTTGAGAACCACTGGTCTAAGTGCAATAGCACTTAGACTTTACATCCCTAAGTGGTTTACAGAGTCAGCATATTGCCCCTAATAATTTGGGTCCTCATCTTATCCACCTCAGAAGGATGGAAGGCTGAGTCAACCTTGAGCCTGGTGAGATCTGAACTGCTAAATTGCAGGCAGCTGGCAGTCAGCAGAAGTAGCCTGCATTCTAACCACTGCACCACCATGGCTCTTGATTAGGGGACTGGAGGCTAAATCATATGAAGAACAGTTGCAGGAACTGGGCATGGCTAGTCTAGTGAAGAGAAGGACCAGGGGAGACATGATAGCAGTGTTCCAATACTTGAGGGGCTGTTGCAGAGAGTGGGGGTTACAACGTATTTTCCAAAACACCTGAAGACCAGATAAGGAACAATGGATGGAAACTGATCAAGGAGAAATTCAACCTAGACATAAGGACAAATTCCCAGCATCCCATTCTCAGTTGCATATTGATTTCTTTCACAATTTCTTTGACCCAGGAAATATTTCTAACAAGACTGGAAGTTGGGACATGGCAACTGGACTTATTTTCTTGTTGGTTTGAAATGTTTCACAGTTTGTCCAAGTAGCTTCTTCAGTCTGAGTAAGTTGGTTAGGGGGAATCTGAGTAAGCAGAGTGTTGTTGGAATGTAGCAACTCCTAAAATTCTAATGCTAAAAATTCTAATCCTAAAACTGAAAAACTCTTCCCTCAATAGAGGTGGAAACTTTATATACAACCTATCCCTCATTTTTTTTAATGCTGCTCTCTCATCAATCCCCAGGAAGATTAAGACCACTTCACAGGTTCACCAGGGAGGCCACACTTAATGACCCTTAAGGATTTTAGGAGTTGATACATTCCAGCAAGTCCAATTGCCATGACTCAACTTCCAGGCAACTCTCAGACTGAGAATCTTCATTGACATTTCTAACCAGAGTTTCCTCACTTTGATGAAGAAGCGACCCAGGATTATTTCTTAAATAGCTGTATAGTACATGGCAAACCAGTACTCCAACCACCCCATGTCATTGTGCTTCCCATAAACCTTGGCCTTTTCATCCAGTTTGGCTCTTATTCCTTTGTAGTTCTCAAGATGGCAGCTGTCATGGTGCAATCAAACCTCTGGGAGATGTTTCATATTGCAAGAAGAGTCCTCAGGCCTAACAAGCAGGGATTCTTGACCAGCATTGGTCCTCCTAGCAAAAGGGATGATCTCAGCTTCCAGGAGCTCTTGTCCATCAGCAAAGTGGTCCTTTCTGATCAGGCCTTGGGTGCCTCTTCCTTTGGGCCCAATTTCACAGGTAGTCTTTTAACCTCCTTCTCTCTGCATTTTCCCAGGCCATGGCGATGGGGATGATGACAGAATACTACCACTTCATCTTCACCACACTGGTAACGTATCTTGACTCATTTATCAGCCTTGCCTTCCACAAACTGAGTCTGATCACTCTTAGTCTCTGAGGAAGTCACTCTAATCAGGGCCAGAAAGGGGGAGAAGTTCTTGAGAGAGAAAGAAATGAGGATTGTGCACACAGTATTTTTATGAATGAGTACAGGCATTCTGAAAACAAATGTGCTGTAATGGATCTTGGGTTCAGATCTAATCTGGCCAACAGAGTAAACTCTTAAATATTGAATGGATATCAATGGATATTGAATATTGAATGGAAATCCATGGATAAGCGAAACACAATTTTGTGGGTGCATTTTTGAGCTTACAGTTCTTAGCTTATGTGTGCATATATACTGTATAGGGGGAAAAAAGAAATCTAGAATACTTTTTCCCATCAGAACTCCAATATACACTGGTGTAATTTTTAGTCCGTGACTTATTACTACAATTGGGTCCACAATTTCAGTCACTAAGCAATGTATTTATTTATTAGTTCAATTTATATGCCGCCCTTCTCCGGAGACTCAGGGCGGCTTACAATACATTAAGCAATAGCCTTCATACTTTTTGTATATACCTGCTTAGTAGGGCTTTTTTGGCACCCCCTGAGGGTGTTCTTTTTTATACAAAGTCAGCTTATTGCCCCCACAAACCGGGTCCTCATTTTACCAACCTCGAAAGAATGGAAGGCTGAGTCAATCTTGAGCCTGGTGAGAATTAAACTCGCAGTAATTGCAGGCAGCTGGCAGCTAAGTGCTACTTTAACAGCAGTTTAGTCTGCTGTGCCACCAAGGCTCTTTAATGTGGTTCTTAAGTGAGTAATCACATAAACAGAGCCAATTTTGTCATCAATTTTCACACAGTTTAAGCAAAAATAATGGAATGCATGGCTGACCTTGGGGAATGAGGGAAGAGATGCTATCTAGGAAACATAGAAGAGCAGGGGAGGAATCCCTGTCACCTAATGGTCAGAGGAAGAAACTTAGAAGCACCTGTTCTAATAGATCAAGCCATTGAAAGTGGAGGGGGGAAGCTTGTGCCTTCAGACTTGCTAGATTCTGTGGCAATGTAGCTGTCAGGCTCAAGAAAGCAGGAGCCAGGGTAGAGTTCAAAAGCACTCATGACACAAAAATCTGATCTACTGACAGTCAAGTCCAGTTGGCACCTGATATGAGTCAATGGATGTCAAGGGGGAGCTGGACTTAGGTCTCTTTTGGGGGCATAGAGATTCCAAACTGATCGTGGTCATTTCCTACATCAGCCTTACAATGAAATAACATTAATTCGTTAGTTGTGTCTCCTATTGGTTTATGTGGGAGGGTTGATAGCAAATCACATGATCCTTAAAATGAATCACATGGTTGCCAAGCAAATCCAGCTTCTCCACTTGACTTTACTTGTTGGAGGCTGGCAGGAGAGGTCATAAATCATGATCATGTGACCACAAGACACTGCAACTATCACAAATGCAAGTCGGTTGCCAAGTGCCTGAACTGCAATTTCATGTGACTAAGGGACGGTGTGATGCTCATAATTTCAAGGACAGGATGTAAGTGTCTTTTTCTAAGGCTATTGTAACTAACCTCAGACCATTATTAAATGAATGGTTGTAAGTTGAAGATTACCTGTACCTGGAGTTACTTCCACCCTTTTGTGCTTTGCTGCAAGGAGCTTGTTTGGGGGAAGGGAAGGAAAATAGCTTGGGAAGAGATGCAGAGGGATCTGCCACAGAGGCCATGGGATGACCTATTGGTTGAAGAAATGCATCTTTTTCGGCCACCTGGGAAGTAAACTTGAAGGGGCCAGGATGGAAGAATCCCTTCAGTTTCTCTTGTTGTCCCACTGTGTCACTTCCAGCTCCCGTAACCTCAGCTGGGGTCTGTTGGGGCCTGGCTTTATCTCCAGAGCAAACCTTGTCCATGCAAACAACACATTTAATTTTTAAAATTACATCCTTTTCTCCCCTACCCAGCCCTGCCAGTAAAGTAATATTTTGGTGACCACTGCCATGGTTATCTTTCCAGAGCAGCTTCTGCAACTCTCTGACAGCTTCAGAGCTGGAACCTTGTTTCTGAAGTCAAAACTGAAGATACGAAAGACGGTGTTTCTGGGCAGCCGAAAATAATGGAAATAAAAGACCAGATAAAGTGTTGTTACCCTGAAATGTCAGATGAACTTGCTCACAGGCTGTGGGGTTGCTGCAATGCTCTCTCCCCACGTGGCTGCCCTTGGAGCATTCAGAAGCTTCAGCGGGTGCAAAACGCAGGTGTTCATCCAGCACATGGGCCACCACTGCTCTGCTTCCTATGTGTAGCCAGGTGCAATTTAAAGTGCTGGGAGTCACCTATAAAGCCCTTCATGGCTTGAGCCATGTGATTTATGGGACTTTTCTCTCCCCACTAGTATCTACCTGGCCCATTAACTTGCACAGGAAAGGCAAGATATGGGTTTCATCCATGAGAGAGAGGAGAGCCATCTGGCAGGACCCAGGAAGAGAGGGGGGTGGGGGTTGGCCATCAGACCAACCTGTGGACCCTCATCCTCCTGGAAATCCTGCTGGCTTTTTCCAAGGCATTTATTACTGAGTCATGCAGTTGAACCTGATAGTTTTAAAGCCATGCTGCAGAAAATTAGTTCAGGATATGCTATGAGAAATACATCAGTAGCATCGAAAAGAAAGGCGAAAGCAGAACTGGGCAGAATGGAAATGAGGGGAAGAATTCCTTGGATTGAAGAAGCAACTGACGGAGACATTCCCTGGCTTTAACTCACAAGAAAGATGGAAATCTGAGGATTTGCCAGGGCCACAAAGAATTAAACAAATATATTCAATCAGAGTCTTATAACAGTATGAGTGAATTCTTAGCAGAATCTCCTTAGATATTCTTAGCAGAACTTGCAGGCATAATGCTGAATGGATCAGCTAAATTTTGATATATACTACTGGATGAAAAAAACACATAGCTATGTATTTTTAATACATCAGGTCAATTTTCAGTGCAGGCGGGCAGTGTGGGTTGTGTTCTGGGCCTGAAGTGTTTCAGTGCACCACACAATTGATGAAAGGTGCTCCAGGAATCAGGATATTCATGAAGGGCACTCTTGTGTGACACTGATGAAAGCTGATTTAAAGAAACAAAAAAACAAACAGGTTATCCAATATTAAAGTACAAAAAGTACAGTATTTTGTAGGAATATTAATGAAAGATGGCATTAAATCAGACAAGGCGAAAGTAAAGCAGTCGCAGTTATGCCAAAACTGACATGCTACAAACAAGCTTAGAAGTTCATGAGAAAAGTAAATAATGTCACAAAATTGAAGAATAGCTTGAGTGGTATTTTATTCCAGGAAAAAAAAGATGCTGCAACAAGACACTCATTTCATGAATCAGATTTTTTTTAAAAAACCCAATATGTTGGAATGCTACTTAGATTTAAATATTTTCATTTCTATCTATATGGAAGAAAGTTGATAGTGTAACCAACCATGAATTATGATTATCCATGATAATCAACCATGATTATCATCCTACAGAGAGAACTAATTTATACCCAGAATAATGGGGCGAACTGTGATCCTAAAATCTAGGTAAGTAGCATAGAGCAGAACCACCCAGTGGGCCATCACATCTGGCAACAAATCACACAGGCCATTAAAACAGGAGAAGTTCTTCAAACAGTTTGTCAGGTGATTTGAGGGCATGCCAAAGATGCTGGATGTTTCAGTTTCTCTTGTCTGAGCTGTCCAAATATAAAGGCTTTTTTGTCAACATCACCAGAAGATCATACCTCACTCATTACTGCCTACAAATTTAACTTGCCTGAATGATGTTAACATAGGGTTTGAGAAGTCCAAGTAATGTGCCAAAGACACCCTGCATCAACTTCTCATGGGCTCCTAATAAGATTTAAGTGTGATTTTCAAAGTATAAGGTTTATCAGATATATCATCTTAGCTACCAGTCCTTCAAAAAAGAGGAGTTTCTTTTGGCTCCATAGGAAAAGGTAGGCATTGGGTTGTTCACACAACATGATACCATGTTAGGATAAAGAGTTATTATTCAAAAGAAACTCAACTAGAGGACTTGTTAGTGTAAGCAAGTATTCAGCACATCAAAACTGTGATTGTTAGTCCATTGCTCAAAAATGTCCCTCAATATGTTCAGTGCTAGGATATTTTGCTTCATTGTGTACTTGTAATTTAAATTTATGTATTCTTCTCCTTTAATTGCAATCTTTACTTTCCTCTAATTCCCTCTAGTGCCCAATTTTTAAAACCTTAATATTATTATTTTAAATCAAAACAAAAGTATTTCCCATGGAAAGTTCTTAAGCTTGTAGTTAAAACTTTCTTTTGCTAAGGACTGAAGAAAGCTTCCCCATTGCTATCAAATTTGTCGAACCGAAGATTCCTACTGCTGAAAAACTGTTAAGAAGCAATTTCTAAAACTAATTAGAAATGGAAGTATGCAAATTTAGCGTCAAGTGCTAAACAGGAAACAGTTCAAATGAATATAAAGTTTTATTGCAAACTTATGCTCTCTAAAAGACTCTGAACAATAGTGGCCAAAACAAATTGGTGTAGATAAGAGTCAATGGAACTCAAAGTGAGTTGGATTTAGATATCTTGTGGCCACAAAGGAACTTGAGACTGATGTTGTTTTTGATCCCTCCCTCGGGCTCAGCCGAGTCATCTCCTACACTTAGTGGTAAATTTGAGCAAGGTGGCTAATCCCTTGTCTCCCAAAGCTCTAAACTCACCACTGTCATGTGCTCTGTTCATGAGGAGCAGCTGTCTGCAACATTTGTAGGTGATCTCAAGACCTCTCCTGTAAAGGAGAGGAATTATTAAAGATGGTCTACATGCCACTTCAGTTGCCAGCTCAGCTTTTCAGAACTGTCTTCAGTTTGCCATTTCTTCCTCTGAAAGCTATTAATTTTAATATCAATAGACATATCTACCTCTATGGAGAGGATGTGTCTAAAAGGTATTATGGAAGAGGAACATATTTGACTTGACAAGATTGAGACTGAATTGAAAGTGCATTTAGAAAGAAATAAAAATAAAAAGTCAAGGTTAAACTAGACATGTCGTTATCTCTGATAACCCCTTAATGGACTTTTGCTAACATCAGGACTGAAATGAACAGAAGACGGTATAGTTTGCAGCATTGCTTGTATACTGCAGTCTTCACATCCCTAGAGAAGACCAAGGGGACTTTTGGTAGGTCATCCCTTGTCTTTGCCAGCTGAGAAGTCTGTGGGTAGATTCTGGGCAAACAGAGATGGACCAATTCTTGCTGGTTTATTGAACCCAAAGCAGCAGAAGAGCAATTCTTATTATTTTATTCTAGGTGCCATTCCTGGGCATAGTGAGGCCCACAGGCTGTTGCAATGTAAGCCCCTGCCCTTTGGTAGTTGTGGTGTTGTGATGTCAGTTTAATAGTGGCAGAGTTTGCATCTCCATGTCAGGATGCCCTCAGTTAGCCCATAGATACCTGTACTTGAACAGGTGACATTTGTGGATCTAATCCAGACAACCATTATCTTTGGAATCATCTCTCCAGGTTGGTCCTGTTGCTGACCTTTTAGCCAACCAAAGCCACCTTTTCCACCTGAAAAGCTGCCTTATCCAGACAGCAGGAAGGAAAGCCCAGCAGGGATCAGGCTTGTGCATCCAGGCAAAGCCAGAAGCCTGCTGGACCCTTCACCAGGCTTTGCAGAGAGATTTCTATCCACACAGAGCAGCGGGAAGGGAGACAGGCAGGCAGGCAGACAGACAGACAGGGTGAGTTTATATCTGAACTCTAATTGTACTGAAAATACTGGGGTGTAACTACCTAATGAAGTATTTAACTTCTATTGATTCTTTTTAAATAAAACTTGATGTGCATAATTATGGTTTAAGAATGAAAGCTTCTTCCAGATTATTGTAGCGTTTGGGGCACAACACTGCAGCATCCCAAGTCAAAGCCAAAGTAAAGTTTGGATTGCACCTGATACATCTTACTTGGGACAGCCTTCAGAATTATTTTAACTTTTCACAATCTTGCAACTCAGCATGGAGTAGAAAAAATTACAAATCTACGATACAAATAATAAATGAAAATAAAATACTTGAGTTATAACCAACAATCCACAGCCTTCCTGAAGCAATATTATCTAGCAATGTACCATATCAGCAATATTAGAAACAAGATGAAGTTAAATGGGAGTAAATCTCTTTAAGCATTCCTTCATCACACACATTTAAGAGGGACATCAAGATACTGTATCTCTCCTGTCTTCTGCTTACTGAGTAAAGGACCAAATTTTCTAAGCTTTTATTATAAAAAGTCTACCAGCTAAAAGGAAGGTCCTTGTGTGGAGTATCTTTTCCATTAGTCTTTCATCCCAAGGCCACCATATTGCTTGAGGATTTCAATTTAACAATTTAAATTACACAAAATTGTATTTTGTGGTGTAACATAGACTGGATTTCCAAGGGGGAGGGGCTGCCTTCCAGAGGGCAAAGAGATGGCAGAGCTTGGAATGTCTGGTAGGCAGGAAGAGGGTGAAGGCAGCCCCTTTCTGACAGTTCACAGAGTATATCTATAGGTATGCAAATACAGGTAGTCCTCGACTTGTGACCACAACTGAGCCCAGAATTTATGTTGCTACGTGAGAAATTTGTTAAGTGAGTTTTGTCCCATTTTCTTGCCACATTTGTTAAGTGAATCACTGCAGTTGTTAAATTAGTAACATGGTTGTTAAGTGAATCTGGCTTCCCTCTCCACTTTGCTTGTCAGAAGCAAAAGATGGTCACATGACCCTGGGACACTGTAACCGTCATAAATATGAACCAGTTGTGAAGCATCCAAATTAAATTACGTGACCACGGGGATGCTGGTCATAAGTGTGAAAAATGTTCATGTCATTTTTTCAATGCCATTGTAACTTTGAACAGTCACTAAATAAACTGTTGTATGTCAAGGACTACCTGTAGTTCCTTGAGTCTGACAAGATTCTGGCTACAGTTAAAGAACAATAAGGGAAACCACTCAGAAGTAACCCCACATGTCATTCTTGGGGCCTGAGCATTGTAGAGCAGATTGCTGAAGTTGTGAAGCCAAGGTGATCTTTCTTTATTCGTGTCACAAGCAAATTATAGACATATAATATTTAATACTGAGCCAGTAAAATAATGCCAAGGCGCTGAAAAAAGGTAGTCCTGTTTAAGAAGGTGGTTGATTCTCGACCCACAAAATTTGAGAACCTCTTTCTTATGGAAGTAATCTATGCGTTTTAATTTAAGATGACATTGTGCAGCTTTTTAAATGATATCCAGCCCCACTTTGCTTCCTTGAAGGATGCCCAGCCCCACTTCTCCTTCCTTGAAGAAGGAGACTGGTTTCTGCTCCCCTGGTTCTTTGCTCAAGTGACTCAGTCTGGTTATCCAAGTACCTGTGAATTTCAGGTCTTTCTTTGTCCATATTCTTCCCTCATCAGTTGCCCACCTCTTGTTGTATTCGTACAACTTATTAACCAGGCCACTTAACTGAAGAAGAACACACTTGGAAGAGTTTCTTCTTTCTTCCCTTTGGGCCCAGTTGTTTTTTTCTCTTCATCAGGCAGAGTAACTGCCATTTAGAACTTAGAATAACAGGGTTGGAAGGGACCATGGAGGTCTTCTAGTCCAACCACTTGCTAAAGCAGGAGACCCTATACCATTCTGGATAAAATGCAGTCCATCCCTCCTTGAAAATCTCCATTGAGGAAGCATCCACAATTTCTGGAGGCAATCCATTCCACTGATTCTAATTGTCAGGAAATTTCTCCTTAAGTCTATGTTCCATCTCTTTTTGAAAGTTTCTATTCTGTCACTTATTGTTCTGCCCTCATGTACTTTGGATAATAGATTGACCTCTCTTCTCTGTGACAGCCTCTCAAAAGTGAAAGACTGTTACCCCTCATCCTTCTCTTTGCTAAAGTAGATATACCAGTTTTTGCAACCATTCATCATATGTGGGTAGCATTCATCGTAAGGTGGGCAGCCTCCTGCCCATACCCTCTCACCTTTCTTGGTGACCTCAACCTACCTCTTATTAATTGAACAATAAATGAATGTACAACTGAACCCATCCATACAATCCTATACAATGCTGTTACAAATCTAGGTCTAAGATCAACTAGTAACTAACAACACTAGACTCAACAACTGCCTTGACCTCATCTTCTGCAACAGCTTAAACTCAATTTATGGACTGCAAATAAAAGAACCCTTTTCCAACAGTGACCGCAGCATGATTGACTTTTGTCTCAATATACGCTCTTACAAAAATCACCAAAATAATGGGACACCCAACTACAACTTCAAAAAAGTCAGCTATGATCTCATGGACTCCGACCTCTCATCTCTTGATTGGCAAATTCTATTCTCTGGTTGTTACACTGCTGCAGACCATTATAACTTTTTCTTGCTCAAAATCAATAGAGTTATTAAACTATATGTACCCCTAATCACCAGCAAAACCAGGAAAAACCCATATCAATAAGAAAGCTCCAATCCCCCCAAAAAATCCCTTTGATGAAAAAACAAAACTGGCTATGTAGCTAACTTTAAAAACCGCTACAAAAATATATGCCACCAGGGACTTCCGGCAGCTCTGCAAGCTTGGACGACGCCCGAATGAGAGCGCCCGCTTCGCGGTTCCGTAAAACCCCCCGAACGGCAGTCCAACGCCATTGGGAGGTTTGAAAAACCTTTCCCTGGGCAAAGGGGAAAGGTAAGAGCTGGCTGGTGGGGGTAGAACTCACCAAAGGCCCCCAGAAGGATTTCTGTGGAGGCGGAAGGTTTGAGTTCCCCAGAAATCAGCCAACTGCTCTGGACCGGAAACGTCTCTGCCTTTGCAGAGCCACAAGCCGTGACCGCATCTGTGGGGATTTTTTTACATTTTAATTTTAATTTTTTTTTTCTCAACAACAAAAGCAGACCGGATCAGCCAGGAGGACTTTAATTGCAAGTATTTGACTTAACTTCTTTCTACTTGTGGATTGCCTCCTTCGGAAGTTACAAATTAACTGCAAGTAAAATGGCGATTGAGGCTTGAGTGGCTGGGAAAGTGAAAGTGATCTGAGCACTGGCACAGCCTCAAATGATTTTTTAAAATTTTCTTTGTTAAAGACTTGTTAGAAGGAGGATTTTACCAAGACTTGTTTGTTGGAACTTAAGTAAAGATTTGGACTATTTGGCTGCTTAATAATTAAAAGGAGAACTTAAAGAATATAGGAAGAAGGAAAGAAAGTAAATAAAAGAAGGAGGAGGGAAAAAATAAACTCTCCCAAAGATGGCCACAAAAATTCCCTCAGTTAAAACTGTCCTAGCAAAAGGCACACCCAGTGCTGGAAGTTCACCTGCTCATGCTCCTAAAGTACAGGAGACACAGACTCTAACAATTGAAATGATACAGCAGGTTATCCAAGGAGCTTTGAGTACTACAGAAGATAAACTTACAGCTGTATTGGATAACAGAATTCAAACTGTAGCAGATGATCTCACTGCTGTGATAGACTCTAAAATCCAAATAGTTACAGAAGAATTGGCAGCACGTAATGTAGATATTAGAGAAGACATACTTTTTACATTTCAAGGGCTAGCTGCTCAAGCTGAAAGTCTTGATTGCAAGATAGATGAGCTTAAAGAAACTACTGAAATTATGAGCAGCAAGCTGGATACAGCTCAGCAAAGAATAGAGAGATCTGAGATGGATCTGATTCTGGCACAATACAGAGAAATGGAGTTTGCAGTGAGAATCAGAGGAGTGAAAGAAGATAAAAAAGAAAACTTGAAGGATAGGATGGGAGAAGCATTGGCACAGGCGCTGGGGATGCCAAAACACGAGGTGTTGTGGCAAATGGACAAAATTTTTAGAGTTAACTCGTGGGTGGCCAGGCAAAGAAAATTACCTAGAGATATAGTAATATACTTTACTACAAGACATGTACGTAATGAAGTGCTGCAAACAACTTACAAAGAAAAGTTAGAAGTGGAAGGACAAGAAGTGATGACAATGAAGGAGATTCCCCCAAAGATGTTAAGAGCTAGAAGAGAATATGCTTTTTTGGTGGAGGAGTTGAAGAATCGTCAGCTACAATACAGATGGGATGTTCCAGCCGGTTTAGTGGTGAATTTTTCTGGAGAAAGATACAGGCTTAATACAACTGATAAAGCAAGGGATTTTTACATAAACGTTTTAAAGGCTGGAAGGCCTAAATCTCCTGAAATTAAAGTAAAACAAACAGCTGAAAAGAAACCACAGGAAGAATTGCTGTCTATTGCCCAGGGGGGAACCTCAACAAGTCAAGAAGATCTTCTCCAAGTCCTGGTGGATGTGAGTGAAGAATTACCTAAAGAGCAAAGAATGACCAGAGCGGCTACAGCAAAACGTAAGGAGGAGTTAAAAATTCAACAACTGCAATTATCTTTAATACCAAAGGAAGGTCAGGATCATACAGACCCAAAAAATTATAGGCCTATTTCATTGTTAAATATTGATTATAAGATATTTGCTAAGGTGTTGGCAAATAGATTAATGAAGGTAATGCAGCAAATGATACATCATGACCAAACAGGTTTTATAAGCAGCAGACAAATGAAAAGCAATGTAAGACATATTGTTAATGTTTTGGAATATTTAGAAAGGAACAACCAGGTCCCTGCGGGTATAATATTTTTAGACGCCGAAAAAGCATTTGATCTACTCAATTGGCAGTTCTTATTAAATTTAATTGAAAGAATGCAGTTTGGAGATACTTTTATACAATCAATAAAGGCAATATACCGGAAACAAACAGCACAAATAATAGTTAATGGAGGCGTAACTGAAAATTTTTCAATAGAAAAAGGTACTCGGCAAGGATGTCCTTTGTCTCCATTATTATTTATTCTATCACTGGAAATATTGCTGAATAATATACGAGATTCAGAAGCAATAAAGGGAATTCAGATTAGGCAACAAGAATATAAATTACGCGCATTCGCAGATGACCTGGTTGTTACCTTAACTCAACCATCACAATCTGTTAAAATATTAATGGATATAATTAAAGAGTATGGATTAATATCTGGCTTTAAAATAAATGCAGCCAAAACGAAGATAATAGCTAAAAATATGACTGTCAAACAAAAACAAGAGATGGAAAATCAAACAGGATTTGAAGTAGTTAAAAAGGTCAAGTATTTAGGTATAAATATCCTGACAAGTAATTCAAAATTATACCATCACAATTATGAATTACTGTGGCAAAAGATGCAATTAGAGATCCAGAATTGGCGAAAGTTACAGTTGTCACTGCTAGGAAGGATAGCTGCCATAAAAATGAATCTTTTACCAAGGTTTTTGTTCCTTTTTCAAACAATACCAATACTTAAAACTGATAAAATAATGAAAGAATGGCAAAAAGGTATAAACACTTTTGTCTGGGCAGGGAAAAAACCTCGAGTTAAACAGAGAATAATGCAGGATTCTCGAGAAAGAGGACTTAAAATGCCCAATTTAGGGCTATATTATGAGGCAGCTGTATTATCACTAGTTAGTGATTGGATTAACTTAACAGAGGATAGGATATTAAACGTTGAAGGGTATGGCCTGGTTTTTGGCTGGCATGCATATTTATTGTATGACAAAAAGGTAGACAATATTTTTAAAAGTCACATATTGAGAAGTTCTTTGTTACGTGTATGGAAAAAGTATAATTATAAGTTAAATGATAAAATTCCGATTTGGGCAATACCTAGACATACAATTGAGAATATAAATATAGAACAAAAGCAAGATGGGATTTCTTATGAACAACTTTTGGACAAGGAAGGATATGGGTATCAATTAAAAACTATTCAGCAATTAAAAGAACAAGGAATAATTAAAACTTGGTTTCAATACGGCCAGCTACAGGCCAGATGGAAAGAGGACCAAAAGAAGGGTATTTTGCAGCATGAAGAGAACTTGATTAAGCAGATAAGAGACGAGAGCCAAATGCATATAAAAAGGTTATATAATGTATTATTGGAAATAGATTCTGAGACAGAATTAGTTAAGGATTGCATGATAAAGTGGGCACAAAATATAGGGGAAACAATAACATTGGACACATGGGAAACTATATGGGTTAGAAATGTAAAATTTACACAGGCTCAAAATTTGAGAGAAAATTTTTATAAAATATTTTATAGATGGCATTTAGATCCAAAAAAATTAGCTTATATGTATCCGAATATTCAGCCCAAATGCTGGAGATGTGGAAGTCAGGATGCCACTTACTAACATATATGGTGGACTTGTAATAAAATTAAGGCATTCTGGATAAAAATTTGGTGGATAATTCAAAATATATTAAAGAAAAAGATTAAATTTACACCAGTTTTTTTTTGTTAGGTATTATAACAGATTGTACTGGACTAGAAATAAAGTTGATTTTAAATTTAATAACAGCAGCAAGACTACTGGTGGCACAATATTGGAAGAAACAAGAAATACCTACAATTCAAGAATGGACATTAAAAGTAGTGCATTTGGCAGAAATGGCAAAAATCTCCACATATCTCAAAGATTATCCAAATGAAAGATACATAAAGGAATGGAAAAGATGGATAGATTATATTCAGAACAAATATTGTAATAAGAAATTTCAATTAGCTTATGAATGAAATATTTTGTAGAAATTGTCATATTAAGTAGAATATTGTTGTTTTATTATTAGGAGTTAAAGATCAAGGTTAATAATGATTTATTATATTGTTAGCTAATTATAGTTTTGAGTTTGTACATGTAATACCCTGAGCTAATCCCGGGAAATCAGGGGGGGAGGGGGAGGGAGGGGAGGGGAGGGATGGGGTGGAAGGGGGGGAGGGAGGGGGGGAAACTTTTTTTTGTATAATTTGTAAAACTATATATATATATATATATATATATATATATATATATATATATATGCCACCAAATAAAGACTGAAAGCACCAATTACCACACCAAACAAGAAGAGAACCTCCTATGCACGAGATCCAACTGCGCTTTCTATAATTTTGTAAACAACAAACTTAGACTCAAGATCCATCCCACCCCTAAATGGATCTAATGGTAAAGAATGCAATGATGAAGCAGTTAAAGCAAACCTCTTCAACACATTCTTTGGCTCAATCTTTGTAAACAACAATGGCTCATGCCCAACATTCCCTAGTGGTACTACAAATAATTACAATGATCTAACACAAATAGATTTCACAGAAGATAACATTGAAAAGGCACTACACAGACTAAAACCATCTCTATCTATCGGACCTGATGGACTATGTGCATACTTCTTAAAAAAGCAGAACCCCTAAGCATAATCTTTGAAAAATCCTTCAGGACCAGCTCCCTACCCAACCTATGGTCACTAGCCAAGGTCATCCCTACCTTCAAAAAGGGAGACTCCAGCCTAGTTGAAAATTACAGATCAATCTCTTTATGCTGCGTCACCTGCAAAATCATGGAATCAATCATTAACCAATCCATTACTCTCCACCTAGAAACGGGATATAGTCATCGAACCCTTGTCATAGTCTGACCACTCGCTCCTTCGACTAGACTTTCTAACCGCTATACCCCATCGCAGGAGGCAGAACCGACCAGGTGCTTCCGCCCCAGGTGCTTGATGGATCCTGATAGGTTCCAGATGGAGCTTGGGCCATTTCCTGTGGCTCTGGCTCATGACCTGGCTGAAGACTTGCTGGCCACCTGGGATAGTGTGGCCGCTGGGGCTTTGGACTGTGTCGTTCCTTTGCAGCCTCTGACCCGGCACCGAACTCACTTAGCTCCTTGGTTCTCTGAGGAGCTGAGGGAGATGAAGCACCAGAAAAGATGCCTGGAGAGCAGTTGGAGGGCCAGCCAGTTCGAATCTGACCGGACACTGATAAGATCTCATATTAAGACCTACCTAGTGGTGATAAAAGCGGCAAAATCTACCTATTTTTCTGCTCTTATCGCGTCATCAGATAATCGCCCAGCTGCCCTGTTTAGGGTGACCCGCTCCCTCCTCCACCCGGGAGTGCGGGATGACCCCTTGCAGGGTCGAGCTGAGGACTTTGTATAGTATCTGTATGATAAAATCACTCGGATTCAGGAAGGCTTGGCCGCTGACTGGATAAGTTCAGACGAGATGACTGAGGCAGGTCTCGAGAGTGTTATCTGGGAGGAGTTTGATCCTGTGGCTCCCGAGGATGTGGACAGGATTCTGGGACGGCTGAATGTGACCACATGTTTATTGGACCCGTGTCCCTCCTGGTTGGTGCTGGCTTCCCGGTAGGTTACACGAGGCTGGCTCCAGAGGATTATTAACGCTTCTTTGAGTGAAGGTGTCTTGCTGGCCACCTTGAAAGAGGCGATGGTGAGGCCCCTCCTCAAGAAGCCCTCTCTGGATCTGGCTGTTTTGGCTAACTATTGTCCAGTCTCCAACCTTCGTTTTATCGCGAAGGTTGTTGAGAGTGTGGTGGCGCGGCAGCTTCCCCAGTACCTGGATGAAGCTGTCTATCTGGATCTGCTCCAGTCCGGCTTCAGGCCTGGGCACAGCACAGAAACGGCATTGGTCGCGTTGGTGGATGATCTCTGGAAGGCTCGGGGTAGGGGTTGCTCCTCTATCCTAGTCCTGTTAGATCTCTCAGCGGCTTTTGATACCATTGACCATGGTATCATGTCGCGCTGGTTGGAGGGGTTGGGGGTGGGGAGCACCGTTTTATGGTGGTTCTCCCCCTATCTCTCTGACCGGTCACAATCTGTGTTGGCAGGCGGGCAGCAGTTGACCCCAAGCTGCCTTGTATGCGGGGTGCCGCAGGGGTCGGTCCCCTCACCCCTCCTGTTCAACATTTATGTGAAGCCGCTGGGTGAGATCATCCGTGGTTTTGGGGTGGAGTTCCATCAGTACGCTGATGATACTCAACTGTACATCTCCACCCCAGGCCATCCCAACGATGCCCTGGAAGTGATGTCCCAGTGCCTGGAGGCCATGCAGGTCTGGATGGGGAGGAACAGACTTCGACTCAACCCTTCCAAGACCGAGTGGCTGTGGCTTCCAGCATCCCAATATAGCCAGCTGGTGCCATCGCTGGTTATCGGGGGTGAGTCATTGGCCCCCACAGGGAGGGTTTGCAACTTCGGTGTCCTCCTGGATGCACAGCTGTCTTTAGAAGAGCATACAACAGCAGTGGCCAGGGGAGCTTTTTATCAGATTCACCTGATATGCCAGTTGCTTTCTGGATCGGGACTCCTTACACACGCTCACTCAAGCACTCGTTACTTCCCGCCCTGACTACTGCAATGCTCTCTACATTGGGTTCCCCTTGGGGTGCACCTGGAAGCTCCAACTGGTTCAGAATGTGGCTGCGCAGGGGATTATGGGAGCGACAGGGCGTTCCCATATGACACCTCTCCTGCGTGACCTGCATTGGCTTCCGGTGGACTTCCAGGTGCGCTTCAAGGTGTTGGTGACCACCTTTAAAGTGCTCCATGGCTTAGGGCCGGGGTATTTACGGGACCGCCTTCTGCCGCCAATAGCCTCCCACTGGCCGGTTCGCTCGCACAGAGAGGGCCTCCTCCGTCGGCCAATGTCGTCTGGCGACCCCCAGGGGGAGAGCCTTCTCTGTAGCAGCACCCACCCTCTGGAACAATCTACCCCCAGAGATACGTGTGATTCCGGATCTCCGGACTTTTCATCGGGCCCTTAAAACTTACCTGTTTCATCTAGCCGGGCTGGCCTGATTCCACTGTTTGGTTTTAATTGGAAATTGATTTTAATTGGGGTGTTCTTAAATTGTGGACCGAAATCATTTAATATTTTTTAAATTGTTTTAACTTTTGTATACTTTGTTTTTACTTTTGGCTGTTCACTACCCTGAGTCCTGTTGGAGAAGGGTGGTATAAAAATCAAAAATAAATAAAATAAATAAATAAAATAAACAAACAACCTACTCTCTAATAAACAATTTGGTTTCAGAAAGAAATTATCCTGTAATCTACAACTTCTACACTGCAAAAACATATGGACCTCAAATCTCGATCAGAGCAAAGCAATCAACGCAATTTATACAGACTTTTGTAAAGCCTTTGATTCAATGGTACATGACAAACTACTTCTAAAACTAAAATCTTATGGCATCTCCAGATCTCTACATACCATATTTTTTGGAGTGTAAGAAGCACCTTTTTCCCCCAAAAAAGAGGATGAAAATCTGGGTGTGTCTTATATTCCAAATGTAGCCCCACCCAGCCTATCAAATCCTGCACCTGTTAATAGCGGTGTTCCCCAAGGCAGCGTTCTAGGACCAACACTCTTCATACTATATATAAATACTATACATCCATGGCTTAGAACCGGGATACCTACGAGACCGCCTTCTGTCACCAATAACCTCCCACAGACCAGTATGCTCCCATAGAGAGGGACTTCTCAGGGTACCGTCGGTCAAACAGTGTCGGCTGGTGGCCCCCAGGGGGAGAGCCTTCTCTGTGGGAGCACCTACCATCTGGAATGAGCTGCCCTCAGAGATTCAGATAATCTCGGATCTTCATACATTCCGCTGTGCCCTCAAAACATTTCTTTTCAAACAGGCCGGCCTGACCTAACCTCGTCTAAAAACTACTTTAAATTTTATATTCTGAATCTGCCCCAGAAACTTGAAATGATCTAATTCAATACTATATCCGAACCTAACTATTTAATTATATTTTAAATCGGTTTTTTCAATTCCTTTATTACATGTATATTTCGTTCAACTGTACACCGCCCTGAGTCCTTCGGGAGTAGGGCGGTATATAAATTTAATAAATAAATAAATAAATGAATGAATAAATAAATAAATGACATTTGCGATCATATTATAAACAACTGCATTCTCTTCACTGATGATGTAAAAATATTTAACACCACTGACAATGCTGCTACCCTTCAAAAGGACCTTGACTTTGTGTCAGAATGGTCAAACCATTGGCAACTCCAAATCTCAACCAACAAATGCTCTGTCTTACTCATTGGCAAAAAGAATCAGAACACAAAATACAAGCTGTGTGGACATGACCTTGTAGATGACCTCACTCTGTCAAGGACCTTGGAATACTCATATCTAATGATCTAAGTGCCAAAGCCCACTGTAAAAACATCGCCAAAAAGGCATTAAGAGTTGTAAACCTAATCTTATGTAGCTTCTTCTCTGTTAATATCACACTACTAACCAGAGCATACAAAACATTTGCTAGACCAATTCTCAAATGCAGCTCATGTCTGCATATTGGACATTAATACAATCAAACGTGTCCAGAAATATTTCACAAGAAGAGTCCTCCATTCCTCTGCTCGCAACAAAATACCTTATGCCACCAGACTTGAAATTTTAGGACTAGAAAACGTAGAACTCCAGCCAAAATGGAATCTTATAATCCCAATTGGTTCGGTGCTTCTTCCAAATTCTCATCAGGGCGTTTCTAAGTATATGACTATTAAACACTTTATCCACTTTATAATCATAAAATAAGTATGCGTGCCATCCCCAAACAAGGTCATGACTTTCTATATTCAACAATTCATTATTAACCTTGATCTTTAACTCCTGATAATAAAACAACAATATTCTAATTAATATAACAATTTCTACAAAATATTTCATTTGTAAACTAATTGAAATTTCTTATTACAATATTTGTTCTGAATATAATCTATCCAACTTTTCCACTCCTTTATATATCTTTCATTTGAATAGTCTTTGAGATATGCGGAAATCTTTGCCATTTCTGCCAAACGCACTACTTTTAATGTCCATTCTTGAATTGTAGGTACATCTTGTTTCTTCCAATATTGTGCCACCAGTAGTCTTGCCGCTGTTATTAAATTTAAAATCAACTTTATTTCAATTCCTGTACAATCTGTTATAATACTTAACAAAAAAAAACCTGTGGCATAAATTTAATCTTTTTCTTTAATATATTTTGAATTACCCACCAAATTTTTATCCAGAATGCCTTAATTTTATTACAGCTCCACCATATATGATAGTAAGTGGCATCCTGACTTCCACATCTCCAACATTTGGGCTGAATGTTCGGATACATACAAGCTAATTTTTTGGGATCTAAATGCCATCTATAAAACATAAAAATTTTCTCTCAAATTTTGAGCCTGTGTAAATTTTACATTTCTAACCCATATAATTTCCCATGTGTCCAACATTATTGTTTCCCCTATATTTTGTGCCCACTTTATCACGCAATCCTTACCTAATTCTGCCTCAGAATCTATTTCCAATAATACATTATATAACCTTTTTATATGCATTTGACTCTGATCTCTTATCTGCTTAATCAAATTCTCTTCATGTTGCAAAATACCCTTCTTTTGGTCCTCTTTCCATCTGGCCTGTAGCTGGCCATATTGAAACCAGGTTTTAATTATTCCTTGTTCTTTTAATTGTTGAATAGTTTTTAATTGATACCCATATCCTTCCTTGTCCAACAGTTGCTCATAAGAAATCCCATCTTGCTTTTGTTCTATATTTATATTTTCAATTGTGTGTCTAGGTATCGCCCAAATCGGAATTTTGTCATTTAATTTATAACTATACTTTTTCCATACACGTAACAAAGAACTTCTCAATATATGGCTTTTAAATGTATTATCTACCTTTTTGTCATACAATAAATATGCATGCCAGCCAAAAACCAGACCATACCCTTCCACATTCAATATCCTGTCCTCTGTTAAATTCATCCAATCACTAACTAATGATAGTACAGCTGCCTCATAATAGAGCCCTAAATTGGGCACTTTAAGTCCTCCTCTTTCTCGCAAATCTTGCATTATTCTCTGTTTAACTCGAGGTTTTTTCCCTGCCCAGACAAAAGTATTTATACCTTTTTGCCATTCTTTAATTAGTTTATCAGTTTTAAGTATTGGTATTGTTTGAAAAAGGAACAAAAACCTCGGTAAAAGATTCATTTTTATGGCAGCTATCCTTCCTAGCAGTGACAACTGTAACTTTCGCCAATTCTGAATCTCCAGTTGCATTTTTTGCCACAATAATTCATAATTGTGATGGTATAATTTGGAATTACTTGTCAGGATATTTATACCTAAATACTTGACCTTTTTAACTATTTCAAATCCTGTTTGATTTTCCATTTCTTGTTTTTGTGTAACAGTCATATTTTTGGCTATTATCTTGGTTTTGGCTGGATTTATTTTAAAGCCAGATATTAATCCATACTCTTTGATTATGTCCATTAATATTTTAACAGATTGTGATGGTTGAGTTAAGGTAACAACCAGGTCATCTGCGAATGCGCGTAATTTATATTCTTGTTGCCTAATCTGTATTCCCTTTATTGTTTCTGAGTCTTGTATATTATTCAGCAATATTTCCAGTGACAAAATAAATAATGATGGAGACAAGGGACATCCTTGCCGAGTACCTTTTTCTATTGAAAAATTTTCCGTTACGCCTCCATTAACTATTATTTGCGCTGTTTGTTTCTGGTATATTGCCTTTATTGATTGTATAAATGTATCTCCAAACTGCATTTTTTCAATTAATTTTATTGAAAACTGCCAATTGAGCCGATCAAATGCTTTTTTGGCATCTAAAAATATTATACCCGCAGAGATATAGGAACCTGGTTGTTCCTTTCCAAATATTCCAAAACATTAACAATATGTCTCACATTAGTTTTCATTTGTCTGCCACTTATAAAACCTGTTTGGTCATGATGTATCATTTGCTGCATTACCTTCATTAGTCTATTTGCCAATACCTTAGCAAAAATCTTATAATCAGTATTTAACAATGAAATAGGCCTATAATTTTTTGGTTCTGTTTGATCCTGACCTTCCTTTGGTATTAAAGATATAAAGGCTGCTTTCCAGGAGGGAGGAACCTTTCCTCCCTGCTGTATTGTATTAAATAATTCTTTCATTGGTTCAGCCATCTCTGCACACAAATTTTTGTAATAAACCGCTGTCAGGCCATCTGTTCCCGGGGCCTTCCCCAACTTTAAATCTTTAATTGCAGACATAATTTCCTCTAATGTAATTGATTCGGTTAACATATCCCTTTGGTCTTGTGAAGCTGGCTTAATATTCTGCTTCTCAAGGAATCTATCTATATCTATATCTATATCCTGAATCCTATCTACCTTATATAATTCTGAATAATATTCTATAAACGAGGACTTCCGCTGTTGCCGTGAGCTGTCGCTGATGGTCTTTTGAAGACCGCCAGCCCGATCGCCCGTAAAAGAGCCGTTTTGGCAACTGAAATGGCTCGAAAAACTCCGAGACGTGAAGGGCTTGTGAGGAGAGCCGGCGGTTGCAGGTAGAGTCCCCTGTGAGACCCCCAGAAAGTTTTTTTTGCTTCTGGGGAGTTAACAGGGTGGGACTCCCTATCCAACCCGCTGAAGCTCCGGACGACTGGGAAACTCTGCTTTAAAGCAGAGCAAGACAGCGCGGCAGCATTACCAACAACAACGAAAAATAAGGAAGATCTGAAACTTCTTATTAAACAGCAAGTATTGGAAGTTTTTTGGACTATTTTAAAGAGTTCTTAAAGTGAAAGTAATCTGGGTCTGAGAACGGGGAAAAAAAATGGCGCTTGCTTTCAGTGGAGAACAGCTGAAAGCGAAAGTAATCTGATCAGTGTATCCGGCTACATTTTAAAGTAACAAATCCGGCTGGAAGAGGTAGAAAAGTAACCAAAAATAAAATAAAAATACTAATTGACTTTTATAGACCTGATTGAATCTGGAGAACTTTTTGGGAAAAGTTGCTAGAGTTTGTGGAAAAGGAAGATCTTTAAGAGGCAAAATGGCAACAAAGAAACCGGCGGGGGGTTCCCCCACACATAAACAGAAACAGCCTCAAACAGCGCAGTTGCAATCTCAGACAAAGGAAGAAAGTCAATATGACCTTATTATTAAAGAAATTCAAAGATCAGAGAAGGAGGTTAAAGGAATGGTTCAAGAGAAATATGATGCAGTTAAACAAGATATTCAAACAGTGGTTAAAGGCCTGTCTGAGGTAGTGTTGCAGATTGATAAAAAAGTGGAGAATCTTGCCTCAGAGATGGAGACCAAATTTAGAGCTTCTGATTCAAGAATGATAGAAATGGAAGAAGTTACACAAAAAATGCAAAATGAGATTACTATGATGCAATTTCGATCAATGGAATATGCTATTAGATTGAGAGGTGTAAAAGAGAACACCAGGGAAGATCTCAGGAAAATTTGCGCAGAGGCTTTGGCAGTTATGTTGAAAGTGGAACCAGATGTGGTTTTGTGCAAGATGGACAAGGCCTACAGAGTTAATTCTCGTGTGGCGGTACAAAGACAACTGCCTAGAGATGTGGTTATATACTTTACAGACAGAAGAATGAGAAATGAAATCTTGCAAAATTCCTTTGTTACAACAGTTCAAGTTGATGGAAGTGAGATTGGAGTTTTTAAAGAATTACCACCCAAAATGTTAAGAGATAGAAAGGATTTTGGATTTTTGGTGGCAGAATTGAAAAGACAGAACATACAATTCAGGTGGGATGCGCCAATAGGTGTAATATTGAGGCTGCGAGGAGTGAGATACCGCCTTAACACTATTGAAAAAGCAGAAGAATTTTATTATAACGTTTTGAAAGCGGGCTCTCCTCCTCCATGCACATCTTCACCAATAGATAAGGAAGTTCAACTACAAGCTGAGATTGATCAAGAAACAGAAGCACAAATAAGGCAGTCGCAAAGGGAGGCAAGAGAGTTAATGGGAGCAGTAGGTGGTGTTGTGGTTGACCCTTTTGCACCATTTGAAGCTTCTCCTTTGGAAGAAATGTCTAAAACCATCACAGAGGAGGCGATGGCTTTGGAAGTAACAACATCCAAAATGGAAGAGCAACGTATAACCAGAGCAATGTCTAAACAAATGAAGCAACAGCAGCAAGAATATATAAAGCCACAGCGTGAGAAAAGAACCAAAGACAAGCAGCAAGCTGAAGTCATGGGAGGAGCTAAACCGAAGATTGCTACCGTAGGAGAGAATCTTCAACAATTGCTCTCAAAACTTCAGACAGGGTCAAATGGCACTTAAATTTTTGTCCTGGAATGTTAACGGATTGAATTCTCCGCAAAAAAAAAAGGAAGATATTTCACTATTTGAGACAATTTCATAATGATGTTATTTGCTTACAGGAGACTCATGTAAAATTGCAAGATCAGAAATACTTGATAAATTCAAAATTGGGAACGCAATTTGCTGCTTCAAATTTGGAAAAGAAGAATGGAGTGGTGATATATATAAACAAGAGATTTGTAACTAAAACTATAGAAGTAGATAAAGATGGAAGATATATTGCAATTGAAGTTATTACAGATGGTGGACCAATCTTGTTGGTCGGAATATATGCTCCAAATCAACAGCAGGAAAACTTTTACAAGTTGCTTCATTTAAAAATTCTGGATTGGGATTATTCAAATATTATAATAATGGGCGACTGGAATGGAGTAATCCAACCTAGATTGGATAAAAAAACTACGGCCAAAATAGGGAATAAACTACCACAAGCCTTTTTTGAACTGAAAGAGGATTTGGAATTGAAAGATATTTGGAGAATTCGAAATCCAAATGAATTGGACTTTACTTTTTACTCAGACAGGCACAAATCCTTTTCCAGGATAGACTTTTTTCTCTTAACTTCTAATTTACTTTCTAAAGTAAAGAAAATAAAGATATTTCCTAGGACTTTGACTGACCACAGTCCGGTCTGGATGGAAGTCGAGATGGGCAAAAGAGAAAGAAGATCCTGGAGAGTAAATGAGAATCTATTTAGATATGAAAAAAATATAATTGAACTTAAAAAGCATTTAAAGGAGTTTTTTAAATTTAACCTGAATAAAGGTACCCCTATTGAAACAGTTTGGGATGCAGGTAAAGCATATATGCGGGGAGTACTAATTTAAATGAACTCTAAACATAGACAGAATCAGCAGAAGAAAAGACTACAACTGGAATCTGAGATAAAAAAGAAAGAACAACAATTGATACAAAAACCAACAGATGGAAAATTGCAAATGGCTATAAAACTTTTGAAGGATCAATTTCAAATGCTTATAGCAGACCAAACGGCAACTAACTTACAATTTGCAAAGCATGATACCTTTTCCAATGCTAACAAACCGGGCAGGTGGTTGGCGTATACTTTGAGAAAACAAGCATCGACACGAATTATTGATAGTACTGAATATGCTGATAAACAAGTTTATCAACAACATCTAATTAAAAAAGCCTTTTTGGAATATTATACTAAGTTATATGCTAAAGATGATATACAGAATATTATTATAGATGAATATTTAGAAAACAAGAGAGTTTCAAAAATTTCAACGACTCAAAAGAAAAGTTTGGAACAATTGATAACAGTGGAGGAGATCAGTTTTGCTATAAAACAATTAAAAACAGCTAAAGCTCCAGGGACGGACGGCTTGACTGCAATTTATTATAAAACTTTACAAGAAGAGATGATTGAGCATCTTAAAGATTTATTTCGTAATATACAACTAGGAGGTAAGATACCTTCCTCATGGAAAACAGCTTTTGTTTCATTGATTCCGAAAGAAGAATCGGGTCCCAAGAAACCAGAAAATTACAGACCAATATCTTTATTAAACACAGACTATAAAATCTTTGCAAAAGTACTAGCCAACAGATTGATGCCAGTTATTCAAAAGATAATTCATCATGACCAAGCAGGATTTATTGAAGGCAGATATATGAAGGAGAATGTTAGGCAAGTTATAGACTTAATGGACTATCTAGATAAGAATAAACAGATCTCTGCAGTGCTGGTCTTTTTGGATGCGGAAAAAGCCTTTGATCGAGTGAATTGGAACTTTATAATTAAGACTTTGGAAAAAATGGATTTGGGGGAGCGGTTTATACAAGCGATTGGTGCAATTTATCAAGAACAATATGCACAACTTATTATTAATGGATGTTTAACATCGAATTTCAACATACAAAAAGGCACCAGACAAGGTTGTCCATTATCCCCGCTATTATTTATTCTAACTTTAGAAGTCTTACTTAACGCAATACGGGATTCGAACTCTTTGACTGGAATAGCTATAAGGCAAGAGGACTACAGAACTAAGGCATTTGCAGATGATCTGATTGTTACCCTATCACAACCTATGAATTCAATAATCCAGATGAAAAATATCATAGAAGATTATGGCATGGTATCTGGTTTTAGGCTGAATCAGAAGAAAACTAAAATGATTGTCAAAAATTTGACGGAGAGCAAAAAAAAGGAACTGGAAAGAATGGCAGGTTTTGAGATTGTTTCAAAGGTCAAATATTTAGGAGTACAAATCACAGACTCCAATGCTAAACTGTTTCAAAATAACTATGAGGTTCTGTGGCAAAAGATACAAAAAGATATGCAAAACTGGAAGAAACTGCAGTTATCACTGCTTGGAAGAATATCAGCAGTAAAGATGAATGTTTTACCTAGACTTATCTTTTTATTTCAAATGATACCGGTGCTTAAATCAGACAAACCATTGCTAGAATGGCAAAAAGGACTGAATAAATTCATTTGGAATGATAAAAAACCAAGAGTCAAACTGAAAATAATGCAAGATACTCGTGAGAGAGGTGGTCTTAAACTCCCAAACCTTCGACTATATTATGAAGCAACTGCATTGATACAATTAAGTGATTGGTTTGGGAAAACTAAGACTGATTTGTTGAATATAGAAAGTCATGACCTGGTTTGGGGTTGGCATGCATACCTATTTTATGATAACAAAGTGGACAAAGTGTTCAATAGTCATCTACTCAGAAATGCCTTGTTGAGAGTCTGGAGAAGGCACCGAATTAATTGGGATTATAAGATTCCGTTTTGGCTGGATCTTGCTGATACCATGTGGAATACAAATATTAAGTCACTCGGGGGTTTCTTATATAAAGAGATACTTTATTTTGAAGAGGGCAGGTGGCGATTGAAGACTTTGGATATGCTGTTGGAAGAAGGGAAATCGTTGACTTGGTTGCAGTACAATCAGTTACAGATGAGATGGAAAGAAGATCAACAAACTGGTTTAATGGAATATGAAGTAGAATTGGTTGAACAGATAAAGCGGACAGGTCCAATGCATATTAAGAGAGTTTATAATGTTTTGTTAGAAAGGGATTCAGAAAATGAGCTAGTTAAAGATTGTATGATTAAATGGGCACAAAATTTCTCTCAACCAGTTATGATGGAAACATGGGAAAAAATATGGGTTCAGAATGTTAAATTTACACAGTCACAAAATTTACGAGAAAATTTTTATAAAATGTTTTATAGATGGCATTTAGACCCCAAGAAATTGTCTTGTATGTACCCTAATGTGCAGCCAAAATGTTGGAGGGCTTTTTGGATAAAAATCTGGTGGGTTATGCAAAATGTTTTAAAGAAAAAAATACAATTTTCTCCGCAATTTTTTCTATTGGGTATAGCTAAAGCCTTTACACTGGGTGAAACTAAATTGATTTTGTATATGGTGACAGCAGCTAGGTTGTTGATTGCCCAACATTGGAAGAGTGATGTTTTACTGACTGTTGACCAATGGACCCAGAAGATGGCTGGATTTGCAGAAATGGCAAAGGTTTCAGCTTTTTTAAAAGACCAGACGCATGAGAAGTATATACAGGAATGGAAATTATGGATTGAGTATGTACAGAATAAGTATCAGACTAGAAAATATTATATCGCTTTTAGCTGAGATGATTATGTTAGTATGTTAGTAAATATAGAAAAAAGATATGGAAGATTGAATAACATATATATTGTTTTGGAATATTAACATTGCATATAATGGAAGTCAAGGGGGGGAGGGAAGAGGGAGGAGGGGGAGGGTTAGGGTGGGGATGGGATGGAATTATATATTGTTTTTATATGTATCTTATAATATTGGGTTAGGGAGGGGGGGGAAAAGGGGGGGGAAATTTGTATTGGTAAAACTTTTTCAATTAAAAAAAAATATTCTATAAACGACTTTTTAATTAATTCTTGCTGAAAGACCTCTTTTCTGTTATATTTAATTTTTCCAATTGTTCTTTGGTTTTGTCTCTTCCTAAGCATATAAGCCATCCATCTTCCAGGTTTATTAGCATTACAAAATGTATTATATTTAGCATACTGTAGGTTAGTTGCAGTTTGGTCTGCTATCAACATTTTAAATTGTTCTTTCAGCAAGTTAATAACCTCCTTAACTTTGTTATCCCTTGGGTTTTTTATCAAAAGTTGTTCATTTTCCTTAATTTGATCCTCCAACACCCTCCTTTTTTCCCCTTGCTTTTTTCTAAATTTATTATTCATGTAAATTAGAACACCCCGCATATAAGCCTTGCTTGCATCCCACACCACTTCCATTGGGGTACCCTTTCCCATATTCATAATAAAATATTCTTTCAAAGATTTCTTACGTTCCTTAATATTTTCTCCATATCTAAATAAATTTTCATTTACTCTCCAGGACCTCTTTGGTCCCTTGCTATAGTCTATTTCTACCCATATGGGGCTATGATCTGTTAGCGTCCTTGGAAAAATCTTGGTTGTCTTCACCCTAGGGAAAAGATTGTTAGATATTAAAATAAAATCTATCCTTGAAAAGGATTGATGTCTATCTGAGAAGAAGGTAAAATCCTTATCTGTTGGGTTTCTATCTCTCCAGATATCTTTCAACTCCCATTCCTCCATCAAATCAAAAAAAGATCTTGGCAATTTCGCTCTTGAAGCAAAACTTTGTTTCAGTCCTGTCTTATCTTTTTTAACATCTAGTACTCCATTCCAGTCTCCAAGCAAAATACATGTTTTATAATTCCAATTAGTCATTTTAGAATGTAGAAAACTATAAAAAATCTCCTGTTGTTGGTTGGGTGCATAAACTCCCACTATTAAAGTTTTTTCACCTTGAATCAAAACTTCAATTGCCAAATATCTACCTTGTACATCTGCTTCAATTAATTTGGCAATTAACTCCTTCTCCAGGTAGATAACTATACCATTTTTTTTCTGGTGACGCTGCAACATAATGCATGCCCAATCTTGAATTTGTGAATTATTTCTGATCTTGTATTCTAATATGAGTCTCTTGCAAACATATTATATCATTCTTAAATTGCTTGAGGTAAGTATATATTTTTCTTCTTTTTTGCGGAGAATTTAAACCATTGACATTCCAAGATAGGAATCTAATTCCCATGCTTAAATTTCTGAAGCCTCAGGAGCATTTGCTGGTTTTCCAGCTCTAACCGACTTTTCGGTCTGCCCCCCCCCCCTGCTTCCGTTTTAGCAAGCTCTCGACTTGGTAATTGCAATTGTTGAATTTTTAACTCCTCCTTACGTTTTGCTGTAGCCACTCTGGTCATTCTTTGCTCTTTAGGTAATTCTTTACTCACATCCAGCAGGACGTGAAGAAGATCTTCTTGACTTGTTGAGGTTCCCCCCTGGGCAATAGATAGCAATTATTCCTGCGGCTTCTTTTCAGCTGTTTGTTTTTCTTTAATTTCAGGAGATTTGGGCCTTCCAGCTTTTAAAACATTTATGTAGAAATCCCTTGCTTTATCAGTTGTATTAAGCCTGTATCTTTCTCCAGAAAAATTCACCACTAAACCAGCTGGAACATCCCATCTGTATTGTAGCTGACAATTCTTCAACTCTTCCACCAAAAAAGCATATTCTCTTCTAGCTCTTAACATCTTTGGGGGAATCTCCTTCATTGTCATCACTTCCTGTCCTTCCACTTCTAACTTTTTTTTGTAGGTTGCTTGCAGCACTTCATTACATACATGTCTTGTAGTAAAGTATATTACTATATCTCTAGGTAATTTTCTTTGCCTGGCTACCCAGGAGTTAACTCTGAAAATTTTGTCAATTTGCCACACCACCTCACGTTTTGGCATCCCAGCGCCTTTGCCACTGCTTCTCCCATCCTGTCCTTTAAATTTTCTTTTTTATCTTCCTTGACTCCTCTGATTCTCACTGCAAACTCCATTTCTCTGTATTGTACCAAAATCAAATCCATCTCAGATCTCTCTATTCTCTGCTGAGCCATATCCAATTTGCTGCTCATAATCTCTGTGGATTCCTTAACCTCATCAATCTTGCAGTCAAGACTTTCAGCCTGAGCAGCTAGCCCTTGAAATGCAAAAAGTATGTCTTCTCTGATATCCACATTGCGTGCTGCCAATTCTTCTGTAACTATTTGAATTTTAGAGTCTATCACAGCAGTGAGATCATCTGCTACAGTTTGAATCCTGTTATCCAATACAGCTGTAAATTTATCTTCTGTAGTACTTAAAGCTCCTTGAATAACCTGCTGTATCATTTCAATTGTTAAAGTTTGTGTCTCCTGTATTTTAGGAGCATGAGCAGGTGAACTTCCAGGACTGGGTGTGCCTTTGGCTGGAACAGTTTTCACTGAGGGAATTTTTGTGGCCATCTTTGGGAGAGTTTATTTTTCTCCCTCCTCCTTCTTTTATTTACTTTCTTTCCTTCTTCCTGTTTCTTAAAGTTTTCCTTTAATTATTAAGCAGCCAAATAGTCCAAATCTTTACTGAAATTACAACACACCAATCTTGATAAAAATCCTCCTTCTAGTAAGTCTTTAACAAAAGAAAATTTTAAAAAAATCACTTGAGGCTGTGCCTGTGCTCAAATCACTTTCGCTTTCCCAGCCAGTCAAGCCTCAATCACCATTTTACTTGCTGTTAATTTGTAACTTCCGAAGGAGGCAATCCACAAGTAGAAAGAAGTTAAGTCATATACTTGCCATTCAAGTCCTCCTGGCTGATCCCATCTGTTTCTGTTGTTAAAAAAAAAAAGTTTTAAAAATAAAGAAAAAAAATCAGATGCGGTCGCGGCTTGTGGCTCTGCAAAGGCAGAGACGTTTCTGGTCCAGAGCAGTTGGCTGGCTTCTGGGGAACTCAAACCTTCCGCCTCCACAGAAATCCTTCTGGGGGCCTTTGGTGAGTTCTACCCCCAACAGCCGGCTCTTGCCTTTCCCCTTTGCCCGGGGAAAAGTTTTTCAAACCTTCCGACGGGGTTGGACTGCCGTTCGGGGGTTTTTACGGGACTGCGAAGCAGGCGCTCTCATTCGGGCGCCGTCCAAGCTCGCAGCACCGCCGGAAGTTCTTGAGTCTATCTTCTGAAGTGTTGGCTATTCACCACAGCTTGGTGTTGTCTGTAAATTTGATGAGTTCCCCTTCTATCCTGCCGTTGATCAGTCAATTACAAATCCATCTAGTGGCGATGCTGTCTCTCCCACATGGTTCTATATTACCAAGAAGCAAGTTGTGGTCTACTTTGTCAAATGCCTTACTGAAGTCCAAACATTGTCAAGGAATGCAGTAAGGTTTGTCTGACAGTTGTTTGTCTTATTTTTATTTTTATTTTGACAAACCCATGTTGGTTTTTAGTAATAGCTTTGCTTGTTTCTGTAAATCCAACCTAGATGCAAGGAAAAAATTTCTGACAGTGAGAACAATTAATCAGTGGAATAGCTTGACTTCTGGGTACTCCATTGCTAGAAATTTTCAAAAATAGACTGGACAACCACTTGACTGGGATGATATAAGGTCTGCTGCCTTGAGCAAGGGGTTGGACTAGAAGACCTCCTTTCCAGTCCTATGATTCTATGTTCTAGGTGTTTGCAGATCCATTGCTTGATTATCTTTTCCAGGATTTTCCAGTTGTTGATTGGTCTATGATTTCCTGGTTCCGTTTTTTCCCCTTTTTGAAGATGTGAACCACATTAGCTCTTTTGTAGTCCTCTGGTAGGTTCAGAATGGAATGGAATGGAATGGAATGGAATGGAATGGAATGGAATGGA
>WNWU01000029.1:14560974-14583743 GCA_012654045.1 Ptyas mucosa
GAATGGAATGGAATGGAATGGAATGGAATGGAATGGAATGGAATGGAATGGAATGGACTGGACTGGACTGGACTGGACTGGACTGGACTAGACTAAACTAGACTAGTCTAGACTAGAAAGCTGGAAGGGACCTTGGAGGTCTTCCAGTCCAGCCCCCTGCTCAAGCAGGAGAATCTATACTATTTCAGATAAGTGGCTGTCTAGCTTCTTCTTAAGAATCTCCAGTAATGGAGTGCCCATAATTTCTGAAGGCAAGTTGTTCCACCAGTTAATTGTCCTCACTGTTAGAAAGTTTCTCCTTAATTCCATGTTGCTTCTCTCTTTGATTAGTTTCCAAACATTGTTTCTTGTGTTGTCTTCTGGTGCTTTGTAGAATAATTTGACCCCTTCTTCTTTGTGGCAGCCCATCAAATACTGGAATACTGCTATAATGTCATTCCCAGTTCTTCTTTTCTTTAGACTAGCAAAACCTAAAACCTACAACCATTCATGTCGCCAGGCCTTTGATCATCTTAGTTGCTCTTCTTTGAACTTTTTCCAAAGTCTCAATATCTTTTTTGTAGTATGGTGACCAAAATTGATTGCAGTATTCCAGGTGTGGCCTTACTAGGGTTTTATAAAGTTTTATTTTTATAAAGGTTTTATAAAAAATCAGGATCTTTGAAAGATATGGTTCAGTGGCTCTGAGATCACGTATGTTAGCTCCTTCAGAGTGGCTAGACTAGTCTATGGACCCTTAACTGTTTCCTCTAAACTCTTTAACTTTTTCCTCAAGTAATTCAATTAGTTTATATTTGGTACAAATATAATTTGGGTCTTCTATGGGTATGAATATATACATGGCACATTTTTTGCAAATCACAACAGCGTTAGACTTTTTTCCCCATGGTTATGTGTTTCCCATGATTATGTTATTCTTTTTGTAAATGCTCCCAGTCATTCTAATGCAGGATCCTTTCTTTCTTTTAAAATAGGTTTTATTTTTTTTAGCAGTATTTTGTAAAGTTACAGAAAATTTGCAAACTTAGAAATATTTTAATGTGTAAATTCTCAATTGCTCCAAGACAAGGATCTTCTTATTTCTTAGCAGTATTTCTAATATTGCCTAATTTTTTGCAATTTATTAGGCTTTGGGTTTCTTCTTTGTTTAAAAACTTCAAAGATTTACAATGTATTTTTTTTAAAAAATTGAATAATTTTCTCTTTTTTGTTTTAATTTTTTTTAATTATAAAAATTCAAAAAACTATTTTCTAAAAAATTCAAAATTTAATTAAAAGTATATTTTTGTAAATTAAAGTTGGATTCCAACCTGTTGAGGTTAAAGTTAGTCCTAAATTCAAATATTCTTGAAGTGAAACAGTTTATACTCCTCAGCTCCCTCTTGTGACTAGTGTTGAAATGATACTTTTGTACTCCTCAGAGGAAAGAAAAAGAAAGAAAAAAGGCATAGAGAAAAATGAAGAGAGAAATACACACAGAGAGAGAGAACATTGAATAATACAGTTGAAAAGGATCTTGGAGGTCTTCTAGTCTTTGCCTATGGCAGGAGACCCTAGATCTGTGATGGTGAACCTATGGCACGCGTGCCACAGGTGGCACGCGGAGCCATGTTAATGGGCACGTCAGCTCAGCTCTGGGGTGCATGCGCCCATTGGCCAGCTGATTTTCGGGCCTTCTGGGCCCACCAGAAGTAGGGAAACAGGCTGTTTCCTGCATCTGGAGGGACTGGGGGTGGGGGTGGGGAAGGCCCGGTTTTTTTTTCTTACCTGGCTCCAGATCCTGCCTATTTATCTGGGAAGGGCAAAAACAGCCTTTCCCACTCCCTTGGAGGCCCTACGGAGGCTGAAAGGGCCCATTTCCTGACTCCTGGTGGGACAGGAAGTGACGTTTTTTGCTGTCCCTGGCCTCCAAAGACTCCTAGAGAGGCTCCTAGAGATTCCTAGAGAATCTCCTAGAGACTCCTAGAGAGGTTCTGGAGGCTCAGGACAGCAAAAAACATCACTTCCTGTCCCACCGGGAGTCAGGAATTGGGCCCTTTCAGCCTCCGTAGGGCCTCCAAGGGAGTGGGAAAGGCTTTTTTCCGTCCTTCCCAGATAAATAGGCAGGATCTGGAGCCAGGTAAGAAAGAAAAACGGGCCTACCAGGCCATCATGTGTCAGGAGTGGGGGGGAGAGGGAGGGGGGGGTTGCGCGTGCATGCGTGTGGGCATGTGCACGCACGACTCTCCCCTGCCCCCCCCTCCTGGCACGCGATGGCAAAAAGGTTAGCCATCACTGCCCTAGATCATTTCTGACAAATGGTTGTCCAGTCTCTACTGGAATGAGAATAATCACAATTAACATAAAAGTATAGAAAAATAGTAAATTGCCTTCTTTTCCTCGTTCCTTTGCTTTTTAGTGTCTCATTGTAACTGCTGCCATTCTCAGCTGTCATGCTGCATGTCCTGCTGTCTTTCCAATGGCATTCTTTCTCCCTCTCTACCTTTTTTCTTTCCTTTGCTTTTTTTTTAAGTTTCCTAACTTCATTTTGTCATTACTCTTCCTCCTCTTTCTTAACCTCCATTCTGAACGCCTCCTTGCCCCCATTGCTGCTGGCCTTCAGAAAGCATCTCATTACTACCCTTGGCAGTGGTGGATTTCTACCGGTTCGCCCCGGTTCGGGTGAACTGGTAGCGGCAACGATGGGAGGCTCTGCCCACCCGCCCGGACGTCATAACGGACACTCTGCACATGTGCAGAAGTGCCATGCATGAGCAAAGCATGTGCACACATGCATACACGCTCACAGTTCCAAACCGGTAGCGAAGGTAAGTGAAAACCACTACTGGTCCTCGGTAAACATCTTGTGTTGCTATCACTATTGCCACTAGTTGTGCCAACTACCTACTTCTGGTGTTCTGTGCTTGGCACACCTGCTGCTGACACTCACCCATTGCACTCTTAGCCACTCCTGCTGTCCTCCTTTCTCCTTCTCCTGTCTTCCTTCTCCATATGCTGACTTTTCCTTTCTTCCCCTCTTGTCATTTGCACTTGTTTGCCAACCATGCTCACTGGTTGTTCCCGCTCTCTCTCTCACCAGTTGCAGTGAATCAGGTGCCCTCTCACTGATTACGTCTGCCCAGGTACCCATTCACCCTCTCAATGCTTGCGCTCACCTGAGTGTCCTCTTGCCTTCTGCCACTGGGTGCAGTTTCCCTCTCATCAGTTTTACTCAACTGGTTGCCATTATCCTTGCTCTCCTGTCCTCCTCTTTTGGGCATTTCTCTGCAGCAAATAAAGGTGCCATCCTTGAGTTGGCAAGAATGGCAATAGAATGCAGATAGCTCCATCTCTGTTTCTCCATTTCATTAACTTCTCTCCTGATCCCAATCCATGCGATGCTGGTTTTTAGTGTGTTAGGATAAGGGGCAAACAGTCTTTTATCTCCCTCAGGGTTCAAAGCAAGTCATGCAGTTTCACAGGAGCTGGGACTAAGATGAAGGCCACCTCATGAGGGCAGGGCAGAAAAAGAGGTTGCCAGGGCATGTTTGTAGCCTGGGTAGGTGAGAGTGGGCAAAGGCCTTTAGATTAAGCTTGTAAAGTCTGAATTTCAGGCTCCCCAGCTTGGGAGTGAATATTCTGCTCCAGGACTGCAGCACCAAGCCATGACTTGAGCAAGTGAACCAAGGCAGGACTTGCAGGGATCCCTTGTGCAGAACGCTAAATGTGCTGCTTCCTCTCTGCTGCCTGTTGCTTCCTTGGCATCTTCTGTCTTTAATGGACCCACTGTTTCCTTGACTTTTTTCTTGTTATTTACTGTATTTTTCGAACTATAAGACGCACTGGTGTATAAGATGCACCAAGATTTTGAAGAGATAAGTAAGAAAAAAAAGGTTCTTGCCCTCCCTGGCCCAAGGAACACTCTGCAGGCCTCCCAAACCCTCTGAGCGTCTATTTTTCGCAAAAATGGGCTTGTTTTTCACCCATTTTTGTAAAAAAAAGGGCCTGCAGAGGGTTTGGGAGGCCTGCAGAGTGCTCCCGGGGGCTGAGGAGGGCAAAACTGCTCTCCTTTTTGCAAAAAATGGGTGAAAAACAGGGGTGTTTTTGCCCTTCCCAGCCAGCCTCCCCTGTAAGTTGAGGACTACCTGTATACCAGTCTAGTATCTTATTTTTTTCATATGAAGGATGCTGTGCTTCAATGGTTAGAATAGAATAGAACTGGAAGGGACCTTGGAGGCCAGCTTGACGCCACTCCCCAAACTGCTGCCATGTTTCCTCTTTTCATTGGGTAGAGCGGGCTGAGGCAATGTGGGTCAGCCCCTTACACTTTCCAGGACGGCCCATGAGCCGGTTCCGACCACATTGCGGACCGGATTCCGCCCACGAGCCTTGTGTTTGACACCCCTGGCCTAGGCATTGGTGTCTGAATATAGACCTTTATAATATTCATATTTTATTGTGTTATTTTTAATCTAGGCATAATATTAATATGTATCGCGTCCATGTATGATATGCCATGTGCTAAATAAATAAATAAGGCACATATGGAGAGGATGATTTCCAAGGCTAGAAGTTCACTGCTTGGGCCTCAGGCAACCAAGAGAAGACTTACTTCTCCACATACTTTGGCATTTCACACAGTTTTTGATTCCTGCAAGTGCTAATAGCAACAAGGCTTAATATCGGAGTTTCCCATTCATTGATTTTTCTTTTAAACATTTTATCTTATCTCCTTATGCTCAATTAATCATCATAATTAACTGATCCTTGGCTGAGATATGCTTCCCAATTGGAACCAATACTGATTTCTGCGCCTAAATTTTAAGGTTGTTTACTCAGGCAAAGCATTTGCGAATCCCCCCCCCCCCCAAAAAAACCCTGAATTTCAGAAACGTGGGTGACATTTCTCAGCAACCTTTCTTTTTCTCTTGCTTTGCAACAGTTTTTACATTCAGTCATGCCAAAAGAAGAGCAGGGGCCACTGGAAGTATTCCTGCTGAATTTATATAATAAGCATTGGAACAATCTAAACTACCACAGACACGGAGGGAGGCACTAATATCACTTTTCCCAAAGGACAGCACAGCACACAGCAAATCAGGAACTACAAGCTGACCTTGCTGCTTAATGTGGATTATAAAATTGTTGTAACAATAATAGCTGAAAGGGCCAAAAAAATGTTTAAGGAAATTATTAATTTGGATCAGAATGGATTTTTGCCAAACAGATATATAAGAAATAATATAAGGATGATCATGGATACATTAGAATATTATGAGGCCCACCCGGATAAGCAGCTGGCATTAATGTTTGTAGACGCTCAGAAGGTGTTTGACAATCTGAACTGGAACTTTCTTTTTTTCTTCTTAAATAATTTTTATTAAACAGTTTGTCTTTAAAAACAACACAAAAAACAATCACACACATATAAAAACAAAACATGTCAAAACGTAACGTATTGAACATTACATAACATTAATGGTAATTTTACAGCAACTTTCTTATTAACCAATTGGAAATTATGAATTTGGGAGAAATTTACAGACTTAATTAGAACAATCTATTCGAAACAATCAGCCAGAATAATAATGAATGGAGAAATGACAGAGAAGATTAATACAACTAAAGGGATAAGACAGAGATGCTCCCTGTCACCTCTATTATTTATATTATCTTTGGAAATATTGTTAATACAAATTAGGAAAAACCAAACAATAAAGGGTTTGACCTTGGAATACAAGGTCCAAGCAAGGAATAAAAATTGATTGGTGGCCATACTTACAGATTAAAACAAAATATAAAAAAGATAAGGAACAATTTGGCATATTGGAGCAATTGGAACTTGATAAGATATTATTAGGATCCGGGGGGGAAATGATCACAAAAATGTATAATTTTTTGTTGAAATTTAAAATGGAAGAGGAAACTGTGAAAGAAACAATGATTAGTTGGGGGAAAAAAATTGGACATAATATTCACTTGGATCAATGGGATAGATTATGGGAGGGAAATTACAAACTAACAATGTCAGCTGCTTATAAAGAAAATCTTTACAAAATGTTCTACCGATGGCATTTGCCACCCGCGAGATTGGTCAGGATGTTCTTGAATAGGTCTCCGAATTGTTGAAGGTGTGGACACAAACAAGGGACATTCTACCACATGTGGTGGACCTGTCCTAAGATTAGGAAATCTTGGGGCAAGATTAAAAAATGACTGAATGAAATAACAGGCAGAAGATAGAAAGAAAGCCGGAACTGTTTCTACTGGGTATTCTGAAAGGGAAAATGCAGAAAAGTATACAATATATCATATTACACATACTAATGGCAAGTAGAATTGTGATAGCACAAAATTGGAAACAACCAGACACCCCTCCAGATCAAATCATAATTAAAAAAATATACGAATGTCCAGAGATGGACAGATTATCTATGGAGATGAAGGAGAGGGAGGACATCAAGTACTATTTAATATGGAATAAATGGTATTCCTGGTTGGAGAGTAAACATAAAATTTAAGGGATGTTTTTGTTATGAGATCGAATTGTAAATAGAAATCAAGATAATCTAAATAAAGATGTAAATTTAAGATAGAGATATTTAGAAGTAGAATTTGTATAAAGAGGCTAAATAGATTAGAGATACAGAAAAGTTGTTATTAGTATTGAAATTTTGATGTTTGTTTTTGGTTGTTTATATTTTTGTTTTGTGTGTGTGTGTGTTTCTTGCTTTTTTTGTATATTATGTTTCTTTTTGTACTGTGTATTTTAATCTTTGGAAATTTAATAAATATTATTTTTTTTAAAAAAAAGAAGAGCAGGAAGGGGGCTGAGATGAAGGGTTCTTTCTTTCAACAGGATCTGTATGCACTCGATCTTGAGCAATATCGCTACTCTGGAGTAAACCTGACCGGCTTCCGCATCTTGAACGTAGATAATCCTCATGTGTCTGCCATAATTGATAAGTGGTCCATGGAGAGGTTGCAGACGGCCCCCAAACCTGAACCTGGATTGATTGCAGGGGTCATGATGGTACGACGGTCACTTTGAACTCCTGGTGGTTTCCTGCTGGTGTGTAATCAGAAAAAGGTTTGCAGCTCATTTGGCTTGTGCCAGGCTGTGCCAAAAGTTTTTAGCACTCTCTGCTTTTGTCAGAAGAGGAATCTAACAACTTGCATCTTCAGGCTGAATTACACATTACATCTGAATGGGTAAAATAACTTCCTGCCCCCTTCTTGCAGGGGTTGAGAATCCTAGCAGAAGGAACTCTTTGAAGCAAGGAGGCTGCAGCAGAAGGGAGTTTTTCTCCTAATATTATCCTGGATTCAGGATTGATTCCTGGAAGCCTGGAAGTCAGGCAATGCCAGGCTTTTAGGATAGAAGCAGTGGCTCCTTACAGTGGGCTTAGCTATAGAATCAAGAGAACATTTGGGGACAGGGAGGATTGTTTTTAGAGTGGCTGCATGTGATCAAAACAATTACTGTCCACCTTCATTTTAGACAGACGCTGCCCTGTTGTATGATGCCGTCCACATAGTCTCTGTGTGTTACCAACGGGCCCCTCAAATGACGGTCAACTCTCTTCAGTGCCATCGACACAAAGCCTGGCGATTTGGTGGGCGCTTTATGAATTTTATCAAAGAGGTAAGAAGAAGAGCCCTAGACTCAGATAGATATTGCTCAGGAGGCAGTCACAGAGTGAGGGGCTGGGGCTTGGCTGTTAGAAACCCAGGCATGGACGGATTTATAGGCTGTAACACTTCATGTCGTCAGGACAATTTTTAAATGAAAGGAATGCTCTGGTGGAGCTACGCCTTGCCTGGCTTGGCTAGCCAGCTAGGTATTTATCCTGACATTTCTCAAGCAAGCAAGACTGAATCATTTCAATTGTAGACGAAGCCCACTAATTCACTTGTCACCCCTCCACCAGATGCATAATTTCAAAAGGTTCCTGACGGCTCAAGTAGAAGTAATTGCCATGAGAGCAGCAGATATGCTCAAGTACTATTCAGATTGTTGAGGAGGTCATGCAATGACCTCACAATTGTGTGCATGAAAAATTGAAGTGCTTCCTGCAGGCACGCACACAAAGACAGAAACGGAGTCTGTCTGTTCATACCTTTGTCCTTGGATTAAGACCCAGCTTCTTTTGAATGGGCTGGCCTACACAGATTCCTTTCCTGAAAATTTTCTTTTTCTCAAAATGCTATGCTTGGCTCATGTCCCTTTCATTGGAATATCAGATGACATTGCTGCCAAATCTCTGTATCCCAGGGCTCTCTCGAGGCTTTCTTGTGGTTTCTCAGGCTTGATGGATCATTGCCGAATGGTGATAAAATGCATACAAGAGCAGGCTTTAAGTGGCTGCTGGTTGCAATGGCAATTGGAATGAAGTGATTCTGGTATGTAAAACTATGCACAATGTGGAGAGAGAGACTACACTTATGTCACTGGCCAGCCAGCGGAGTTAAATGGCTCTGATTGGGAAGGAAATATTTTTGTCCACCAGCTGTAGTGCTTCTGTCTCAGGGTGGAGAGTTGTCCATCCATTTGAAAAGCTTTAAAAATAATTCAGCTGTATCATGGAGAAAGATGGCTGTGTAATTACTTGTAATGGAGGCTGTACCTATTACTTTCAGGGTCAGAAGAAGGAGGCTACTCAAAACCGCTTGTCAAGGAGCAGGAGGTGTGAGACACAGCTACCAACTTCCTTGCTACCTGGTTATGAGTGAAGCCTTCAGAATGACCTGCTGCAGGGCAGTTCTGACAGCTAGTCATGGAATGAGCCAAATAATAGGAGGCAGCTGATAATTAGAGTCTTCTTTGCTGCTTCCATCATAGAATTGAGAGGGACATTAGCAAAATTCAGGCTGATCAAGGTGCAATTCACAATCTACCCAGCAGTAAACAACGACAGAATGGACTAAAAGCCAGAAAGAAAATTCAGAGGCCTGAATGCTTTTCTCACTTTCTTCCCAATTCCCAGGCTAGATGCAAAGACTACTTCGGATGCTCTTAAAACTTGTGTTTCCTTTGGGATTATTCTTATCCCAAGATCTCCTGCTTCCTTGTGTTTTAGCTAGTCGCAAATTTGAAAAATTTGCTGCTGGAAGCAACACCATAAAACAGCCACTGCAGCAGCCTTCTTGGGAGCAGCTCTGAACAGAAGGCCTTTTTGAAGTTGGCCATCCCCTCCATGGCACAACAGATGCTTTTGACAAGAAGGGACAGTTGAAATGAACTAAAGGAGGCAGGCCAGGCCCTGTAAATTAGAGCTGGAACCAGGCAAGGCTTGCAAGTTAATCTGCTCTGCGCGCTTCAGATACCATTGAGATCTAGACTCAGCTCTGGCCAACTTATTTTAATTTATCCATTAGATAAAATGGAAGAGAAAGGAGGATGAGTGGAAAACCAAAACTTTAGTCTATCTCTTCTCAAGAAACATGTTTGGTCTGAGAGGAGAGGAGAAAGTCATAATAAGCAGTGGTGGGCTGCAACTGGTTTAACAACTGGTTCAGTGAGCATATGCACCTAAAGTGCTTGTGCGCAACGTTCAAAATACAGCAATTTGAAGCTCAGCTGCTTACCTTCTAAGGCAGCCCTGGTAAGTAGAACAGCAGAGGCGCAGAAATCAGCTGTGCTGCGCAAATCAGCTAAGCCAGAAAGAAGGAAATATAGGACAGGATAGGACGGGGGCAGGGGGTGGGGCCAGCTGATTGTTGGAACTACTGGTTCACCTGAACCAGTCTGAACCAGCAGCAGCCCACCACTGATAATAAGTACCACTTGTAGGAGGATAGTCTATCACAGCCAAAAATTGGGAGGAGCGAGGTAGTACCTTTTCAAATAACAGATTTGATTAAAAGACCTTGATTGCTGTTTGGTTGCTAAGTCATATGAAACTGTCTGTGACCCCATAGACCACAGCATGCCAGCCCCCTGCCCGTCCTCCACCATCCAAAGTGGCCAAAGGACAGTCAGGTTTGATTTTCTTCAGGATTGACTGATTGGATCTCCTTGCAGTCCAAGGGACCCTCTAGAGAAGGTGTCAGCAACCCATGGCTCCGGAGCTGCATGTGGCTCTTTTGTCCCCCTGCTGTGGCTCCCTGTTGGCTGAACCCACCACTGGTTGGCCCCGCCCCTTGCCCACCCCTCCCAGTCGCTCCTTGCTTGGCCTGAGAAGGTAAGGGTGACAGCGAGGATTGGAGACTCGCTCCAGATTCCAGAGCAGGAGCAAAGCACTCCTGTACTTGCCTCCTCTCGCAGGCGCTTCTTCTGGCCCTTGTTGATGCTGCGCACACCTCAGTCACTTGGGGAGATGCGTTATTTGCTCTCTGCCCTGAGACAGTGGCCCACCCTGGCTGCTCTCACTGCTGCTGCTCTCACCATTGCTGTTCTCGCCGCCTCCATGGCCTGCCCACTGCTCTTGCAGCACCTTGCACAGCACAGTTAAATTTAGCATGCTTCACAATGGGGGTGACAGAGTCTCCTCTTCCTCCTGGTGCCCATTATGACACGGAGCATCGGCCACAGCCGGGCCAGGCCAGTGTCTCGGGGCGGAGAGCAAGTCATGTGTCTCCCTGAGCAACTGAGGTGTGTGCGGCACTAAGGGCTGGAAGAAGTGCTCACAAGAGGAGGCAAGTACAGGGATGCTTCACTCCTGCTCTGGAATCTGGAGTGAGTCTCCATTTCCTACTGTCACCCTTACCTACATTTATCTGGGAACCTGAAATGACTCTTGATTTAAATCATATGGTAAAAAGCACCCAAAGAAGAAGAAAGAACAACATCAGCAGAGAGAAAAATCCACCAACCCTCACCTTTTTTTGGAAATAGTTCAAGAGGGAACACACACATGAGAGAGAGAGAGGAGAGAGAGACAGACACACAGAGTGAGAGTGAGAGAGAGAGAGAGAGAGAGAGAGAGAGAGATGAGACAGAGAGATGAGACAGAGAGCGGGGGAGAGAGAGAGAGAACAGAGACAGAGACAGAGAGGGGGAGAGAGAGGGAGAGGGAGAGAGGGGGGAGGGAGAGATAACTGTTTCCCACAGAAATCAAAACACCAAGAGCCACAAAACCTGGGGAGATGTCACTGGGGGGGGGGGTTATGTGACTGGGTGGGAGTGAGTGACGTCAAGTTGGCCAACTCCCACCCAGCTTTTGTGGCTCCTGGTGTTTTTTTTTTCTGTGGGAAACGGGTTCAAATGGTTCTTTGAGTGTTTAAGGTTGCAGATCCCTGCTCTAGAGTCTTCTCCATCACTATAAATTTTCAAATAACAGATTTGAATAAAAGGTATACACTTTCATAAACTGTAGCTGCCTGTCACAAAAGTTTATGCCTTTGAAAACATATGTTCAGCGGGTTCAGCGCTCTGACCCTTGTGGTTCTGCTTGTGTCCCTAGGGGGCTAGGAGTGTGGAACCCGGGACTCTGGCTGGTGTATGTTAATGCCAGGTCCATTGTTAATAAGGCTCCCCTTGTGCGAGATCTGATCGACGAGGGGGGTGCGGACCTGGCTTGTATCACTGAGACCTGGTTGGGCCCGAAGGGGGGGGGTTCCCCTCTCTGATTTGTGTCCACCAGGCTTCCATGTACTGCACCAGCCACGACTCCACAGGAGGGGTGGGGGAGGGGTGGTTGTTATTAGGGAAGGTCTTAGACCTAGGGAGGTCACTGTCCCTTAGATAGGTGGGTGTGAATCACTTCTGTTGAAATGGGATCCTGGAGTGCAGTCAGCTCTGTTGATTACATACCTGTCTCCCAGCTGCATATCCTCAGTCCTGCCCACACTGCTCGAAGTCTTGGCTGAACTGACGGTTGAGCCTGATGGTTGAGTCTGATAGTTGTGGGAGATTTTAACCTCCCTTCAACCGGTGAGACATCTGAGCTGGTTTGGGAGTTCATGGCCTCCATGATGGCCATGGACCTGACTCAAGTTGTACAGGGCCCTACTCACAGTGGTAGGCACACACTCAACCTGATTTTTGTCTCTGGGCAGTGGATAAATGCTCGGGGTAGGGGTGAACTTTCTATCCAACTCCTCTCATGGACCGACCATTCCCTCCTTAAGCTAGACTTTCCGCTGGGAGGCGGAACTGACTCGTTGGTTCTGCCCCAGGCGCCTGATGGACCCTGATAGGTTCCTGACGGAGCTTGGGACATTTCCCACTGACCTAGCCAGCGATTCGCCAGAGGCCCTGGTGGATGCCTGGGAATGGGCTGCCACCAGGGCACTGGATCGAACTGCTCCTCTGCGGCCTCTCCACTGACAGGGATCCTGCACAGCTCCATGGTTTTCCATGGAGCTATGGGAGATGAAGTGTCAGAAGAGACACCTGGAGGGCTGTTGGAGTTCGTCCCGCTCCGAATCTGATCGAGCACAGTTAAGAACCCATATTAGGTTTTATCTTGTGGCAATGAAAGCGTCAAAATGGAATTATTTCGCTGCTCTCATTGCATCTGCAGAAAATTGCCCAGCAGCCTTGTTCCGAGTGACCTGCTCCCTCCTCAATCAGGGAGCAAGGGAGGACCCCTTACAAGGCAGTGCTGAGGACTTTGCACAGTTTCTGCAAGACAAAGTCACTCAGATCCGGATGGGATTAGACTCTGACTGGGCAGGATCCGACGAGGAAGTGGGAGCCAGTCTTGAAGGTAACATCTGGGTTGACTTTGACCCTGTTTCCATAGATGAAGTGGACAGGATTGTGGGTAGATTGGGGGCCTCCACATGTTTGCTGGACTCTTGTCCCTCTTGGCTTGTTACTGCAACCAGAGAGGTGACTGGAGACTGGATCCAAGCGATTATCAATGCTTCTTTGAGGGATGGGGTCTTCTCCGCTGTACTTAAGGAGGTGGTGGTTTGACCCCTCCTCAAGAAGCCTGCTCTGGATTCAGCCTCCATGAACAACTTTCATCCCATCTCCAACCTTCACTTTATAGCGAAGGTTGTTGAGTCTGTGGTGGCATACCAACTTCCACAATTCCTGAAGGAAACTGATTATCTGGACCCATACCAATCGGGCTTCAGGCATGGGCACAGCATGGAAACGGCAATGGTCGCCCTGGTGAATGATCTCTGGTGGGCCCGGGATGGGTTTTTTTCCTCCATTCTGGTGCTACTTGACCTCTCAGCGGCATTCGATACCATCAACCATGGTATCCTACTGCGACAGCTCCGGGGGTTGGGGGTGGGAGGCACTGTTTTACAGTGGTTCTCCTCCTAACTCTCGGGCCGAACGCAGTTTGTTTGGGCAGCAGGTCAGAGTTCCTCCCCGAGGCCCCTCACTTGTGGGGTGCCGCAGGGGTCGGTCCTCTCCCCCCTACTTTTTAATATCTATATGAAGCCACTGGGTGAGATTATTCGTAGTTTTGGGATGGGGTATCATCAGTATACCCAGGTCTACATCTCCATCCCTGACCAACCCAGGGATGCCTTTTCCGTGAAGTCCCAGTGCCTGGAGGCGATACGGGTCTGGATGGGTAGAAACAGGCTCAGACTCAACCCCTCCAAGACTGAATGGCTGTGGGTGCTGGCATCTCTTGATCTAGCTGCCCCATCGCTTCAGATGGGAGGGGAGTCCCTGGCTCCCACTGGAAGGGTTTGTAATCTTGGCATCCTCCTTGATTCTCGGCTGTCCTTGGTGGATCATCTGATGGCCGTGACAAGGGGGGCTTTTGCACAGGTTCACCTGGAGCACCAGTTACGCCCTTTCCTAGACAGGGATGCCCTCCGTACAGTCACTCATGCTCTCATCATTTCTCACCTGGATTACTGCAATGCCCTCTACATGGGGCTGCCCTTGGGGTGCACCTGGAGGCTCCAGCTGGTCCAGAATGTGGCTGCGTGGGTTGTTACGGGAGTTTCTCATTACTCCCGTGTGATACCTCTCCTACGCGAGCTGCACTGGCTGCCGGTTGTTCTTCGGATCCGCTTCGGATCCACTTCTGCTGGTTCTTACCTATAAAGCCCTTCATGGCATGGGCCCGGGATACTTGCAGGACCACCTCCTACCGGCCTCCCACCGCCCTGTGCGGTCACATAGGGCTGCCCTCCTCTGGGTACCATCGGCCAGACAATGTCAGCTGGTGACCCCCAGGATGAGGGCATTCTCAGTGGCCACACCGACCCTCTGGAATGAGTTATCCATCGGGCTCCAGACGGCCCCTGACCTCCGCACTTTCCGCTTTGACCTGAAGACATGGCTATTCCAGCAATTTCCCTGATCTGCTACGATATTTTATGTTTGGGGTTTTATATTGGTTGTTTTTTAGCGTTTTTATTGTTATATGTTTTAATTCTGTACGCCGCCCCAAGTCCTACGGGAGAAGGGTGGCATATAAATTTAATAAATAATTAATAATAATAATAATAATGTTATTTGTAAAGGTCCTCCTGACTTAAAGTTCTGCATCCAAGGAGTGTCTACATTAAGGAAGAATGCAGATTTTTCTCTCATGTCAGAGCATCAGCTAATGGTCTTGTAGATCACAGGGCAACAGAGTTCAGTCACCTGGTAAAAATCAATGTTCCCCTGGGGAGCAAAGGAGAGGGGCAAATCATACCCCCACGGAAGGTTTAGAGGTGGTTCTTTAATGCCTTAATAATCCAATGCTCCCCCTCAATCACCCAAGGTGGACTCCCTTGGCTGTCATTCCAGTATCTGGAATAATAGTCGTTCTCAATTCTTCCACTACATCTTCACATTGTATAAAATCTGTCATGAGAACTGGACAAGTTGCCTGAGTTGCAGGTAAGACTGCTGTGTTGTGTGGCCTTTCTTTTGATCCCTTGCCAGCTTCCTCGGCAGCTCCTTTTTTCAGCTTCCAGCTCTCAGGTAATGGTTAGCTCTGGGTGTCCACTATCCCAGCTGAAGTCCCCTACCCACCCCAATCCAGGCCAGCTTTCCAGCCAGAAAGAGCAGAACTCTGCAATTGTCTGAGAAAAATTGACAGCTTGGAAGAGGCAATGCAGCAGCCTCCTCCTCCTCATCTCAGTATCTTGGAAATAATGAGGGATGACCAAATGGGGTTTTGTCACTTAGCTGCTTTCCCTGTACTTGCCTTTCTCATCACCTGCCCTCTGTTCAATAAGGAATTAAGAGTGATGGCCACCCAGGAGTTCTACAGGATGAAGCAGCCACCCTGTTCCAGGGCCTGATCACCTTCCACCCCACGTGCCTCTAATTATTCCTGGGGTGTCAGAGAGTGCATATAACTCACAGGCCTGGGGATAGTTGACCCCTGGCCTAAATTATGATTTAAATATGATTCCAGGGCCTTTCGTTGTATGCCATCTTAGTTACTCAAGTTTGGAAAGTCTGATTAGTTTGGTTGTGAGAGGAGAGCAGCATTCCAGTGTGCAATTTAAAAAAAAGAATACTTAGAACAGTAAAAAGTCTACTGCTCTTGCCGTCTCTCCACCCTCCTCAGTCAAGTCAACCCCACCCAGAATCCTTAAGGCCCCAAAGGTTTCCCCACTAATTTCCTTGGTGAGGAAATTTCCTGTAGTGAGTCACCATATCATATCCAGGCTGTAAAAATGGAAGACCACCACAAGAAGCCAGAAAAGAAGGGCACAACACTGTTTGCTACCATCCAGTGGTGGCCAAGGGTTTCAGCCCAGATCCAGCAGACCAAAGAGAGGAGGACTAAAAAGATTCTTCTGAACTTGGAGGGCCAGAGGATCCCCCGTAATGCACAAGCAATTAAGGGAGCAAGGAAGGGAAGGGAAACCGTTATAGGACTCAGGCCCACTTCTGCTATGGTGATAGTGAAGTGTCTCTGTCATCTCCCTCTTTCTCATCAGCCCCTTAGGGGCCACAGCCAAGAAGTTTGTCTTGGGCCACTGGAGATGAACCTGACCCTAGGGCAGAGATTTCTCATGTAGTTTTTCAAGGCTCATGTTGAACCTCTTCACACCCATGGTCAGGAACATACAGAAGCATTTGACTAGCTTGGTCTTTAATGGATGGAACAGCAGATACCACACCAAGGCTCAGAATAGTTTTTAGGTTGAGTGAGCCAGGACTGGTTGCACTAAATCTCTAGCCTCACTGCCAGTACAAAGCTTGATTTGAGCAGTCTACCCTCCACCCCACCCCCCAATCCTGGCACTCTGCCTGCAGGATGGACCCAATGAAATTGCACGATGAAGCCAGGGTGATCTTGGAGATAACATTATGGAGGGAGAAGGGGAGAAGAGGAAGCACAGGCCATGACATCCCCCAGTCCTTAATGGATCATCTGTATAACTCCAGAATGATTGCTGGTTTTGGAAGGAACATCTAGAAAAATGGCCTGGGATGGCTTTAAGGGTCTCCTTGCTTTCCCTCTAGGCTGTCTTACCCAAAGCTCCAAAGAGTTTTCCCCCTTCAGGGCTCAGAGCTCAGCAACACTTCATCATTCTCTCCAGTGAACTGGAAGCGGTGGGCATCAACCATTTCTAAGGGGCAGTGGGGGTGGTGTGAATTTCTCCAGTTTTGCGGAACAGGAAGCAGTGATGGGTTTAGCAAAGCTAAAAGAGGCAGCTCACTTCTGACTTATGCGCTTGGTGCAACATTCCTTTATGCCACATGTTCATTGCCCCTTCTTCCCTGGTGCCACACCTACCCACTGTTCCTTCCTCTCTGCCTTTCAGGCACAGTGGGAGGGCTTAACGGGACGAATTGCCTTCAACAAAACCAGCGGGCTCAGAACTGACTTTGACCTGGACATCATCAGCCTCAAGGAAGATGGGCTAGAAAAGGTCGGTGGCTTCTTTGCTTGCTCTTCTCTTTGTGCATCTCAGGAAAGTTCTTGGGAGCTGCCAGAACCACCCTCTTGAGCAGCTTCAAAGGGAGGAGGATGTGCTGGAGTCTCAACAGAAACAAATACCCCCCACTCAAGATGGTGGGCTCTACTTTGCTGTGGGTTCCTTGCATGAGTGGGGGCTGGGCCCAACTTGGGTTCAGATGCTTCATCTTTCCTTAAAGCTTTTTAAACCAATCACATTTTTTCAGCTTCTCCATCTCCATAGTTTATACTAGCCTAAAAAATATAGAAAATATTATAGAATCCTAGGGCTGGAAGTGACCTTGGAGGTCTTCTAGTCCAACCCCCTGCTCAAGGCAGGAGACACTTTACCATCGCAGTCAAATGGTTGTCCAACCTTTTCTTGCAGCTCAGGCCTTGAATCAGCAGTGAATGGTTTGGCTAGATTGGTTGGAAGACTCTTGTATGTTTCCTGGGGTGAAAGGAGGCAGCCCATCTCTCTCTTTCTCTCTCTCCCTCCCTCCCTCCCTCCCTCCCTCCCCCTCTCTCTCTCACACACACCAGTTAGTTCATACACACACACCCCATCTGGCAATCCAGCCTAGGTCATCCAGGGGAGTGAAAGGTTTCATGTGGCCACACCAACCAGCAGTTGTGGATGACCCATTGGTCCTGATTTCCCTTGTGTCCATTGGGGAACCTGTAGTGGTGGCCAAGGTAACTCTGTGAAGAGGTGTTTATGAAGAAAAAAAATCTCCCTTGTGACATTTGGTGTAGGGTCACTTTTCTGCATCTCCTTTACCACGAACAGTTTCTGAGGGCAGTAACCTGAAGCTGAAAGACTCCTCCCATCAAAAAACAAACATCATTTGTTCATTTTCCTTGTTTCCTGGTTGTTTGTGTCTCCTGCAGGCTCTCACCCTCCTCCTGAGTGTGTGTTTAGAGCTTTTTCTGAGCTCAAGGGAGGCTTTAAAGTGGCTGTGTCAAATCTCAGCAGAATGGGGCATGACGGCCTTGTCAGGATGTAATGTGAATTAATGGCATCCCAAATGGAATCAAATCCCTGTTGATACTTGCGCCTTCTGTTCAGTATTTCACATTTGCTAAGGTTTTGGGTTTAGCACTTTCTCGCCTTCTGCAACTTGCAGATTGGTAATGTCGTATTCCATGCTCTTGAGCTACCACAGTTAAAGGAATCGTGTTAGGGATTTGCAAAACAACAATGAGTGCAATCAGCTTTCTGGGTCCTGCAGAGATGGCCTCATCTTGCTGAAATCATCATCACTGAGGGGAGTGGGAATCTTGGTGTTTTGCTTCCCATCAGACCCACTAGTCTTCACCCCCATTGCTTATTGTCAGATAAAGGGGAGGGGGTAGTTCTCAGATAAGCAGCAAATCAAAAAGTGTTTTCAGTAAATTCTTTCATTGTATTGCTGTTTATTTCTTTTGTGTGGGTTACTGTATAAACAGGTGAGTTGTATAGTATTCTAAAATAATATTTTAAAAAGAAGTTTTTGAATATTCTGTGGTTTGACTGGGACTGGATCCTTCTGTCCATCTGAGGAAATGGGGAATAAATCTTTATGTTCTACTTTCTTATTTCTAAGCTTTTTTTTTATTAAAAAGTTTTAAAACATTTTACAAACAAATTTCCCCCCCCTACTCCCCCCCACCCAGTCCCTTCTCCCTTCTCCCTCCCCCCACCCCCCACCCGACTTCCCAGAGCAAAATACAGGGTATAGCATTTAACAAACATCATCAAACATAAACAAATTAATTATAGGCTCTTAACTTTCCTTCGTCCTTTAACTCCCCCTACATACCAAGATATAGAAATATAAGTGCTGACAGCTCTTTTATACTCGGAGCAGAAAACACGTTGACCAATAGAAACCTGTAAAAACTCCCACGCATGTTAACGCCGCCCTCCTGGCCAATCTGCCGGCAGCGTCCCTGTTGCCAGGCGCCGCGATCATGACGTCATCCTTCATCCCCGGATGGAACAGACGTAATCCTTCAAATATTCAGGGTGCTTGTGCACCTGTGTTGAGAGTCTTAGCACAGGCGCTGTTTCCACTACAGCGGAGTTGGCTTCCTGAGATGGTGGTGTTGGTAGCTCCTCCTGTACGTCGGCGGGTATATCTGCGACCAGTGAGTCCTGACTTGCATCGGGGTTAGCAGTTGTGGTTGGTGGTGGAACGGCAGCTGGATCAGGCAGGAGGATAGGCATGGCTTGGGGAGACGTCTGAGGGGCCTCACCGTCCTGATCCCCTGGGAGATTTAACTGCATCTCCTTAGTTGGTCCACATGCCGACGCCACACTTGGCCATCATTCAACAGTATCCTGTAAGAGCAGGGGCCAGTTACATCGCTCACTACATCTGGCAACCATCATGGTTCTCCCCCAAAATTTCAAGCAAAAACCCTGTCCCCTTCTGTGAACCCCCAGGCCCCCATCTCAAAACACCAATTTCCCTCGGGGGCATAGTCGGGGTGCAAATGGTCTAGGATAGTGCATAACCGCCGTCCCATTAGTAACTCTGCGGGGCTTCTGTGAGTGATCGGGCAAGGGGTCGTGTGTTTTGCGGTCAGGTAGACGGCCAACTTTTCCTGCCAGTCCGCTGGTAATAGCCAGGCAAGTGCCTCTTTGGCCAACCGGACGGCTCTTTTAGCCAATCTGTTACCCGATGGATGGTAAGGGGTAACCTGAGCGTGGCGAATCCCCAAACTGGCAAGGAAACTCTGGAACAGGGCGGATGTTAACTGTGGCCCGTTGTCCGTCACGACTACGTCCGGGATGCCATGGGTGGCAAAAAGGCAGCGCAACACTCAGATGGTTTCCTTCAGACGTAGTGGACGGCATGAGTTCCAATTCCACCCACTTAGAGAGGGCATCTACCACGATCAGGAAGGTCCGGCCCATATAGGGACCAGCAAAATCCAGGTGAACCCTGGACCATGGTCCCCTGGAGCTTTCCCAGTTCCGGGGAGGGGCAGAAGAGGGGCCGACCATACCCTCTGACAGTTTGGACACCCAGCGACCCAGTCCGATACGTCCCTGTCCAGCGCAGGCCACCAAACGTAGCTGTGGCTGAGCTCCTTCATGTGGACGATGCCTGGGTGGCCTGCATGTAAACAGGCCAACACCTTATTCTGTAGCTTGGGGGGTACCACTACTCTCTGACCCCACAGGAGGCATCCCAGTTGCACCGACAACTCATGTTGGTGGGCACGGAAGGGGGCAAATTTCTCGGGCACCTTTCCCAAAGGCCACCCCCTGCTCACCCAGTCGAGGACTTGGGACAGGACCCTATCCCGGCGGGAGTGGGCGGCAATGTCGGTGGCAGACACCGGCAAGGCAACCTCTTCCACCAAAAGAACAGGGAATGCAGGCGCTGGGTCCACGACTGGTGCTGGCAAGGGACAATGACTCAGGGCATCTGCATGGGGAATCAGTTTCCCCGGGCAGTAACATAATGTGTAGTTATAGGCAGCGAGGAAAACCGCCCAACAGGACATGCGAGGGGAGAGTCAATGAGAGTCAATCAATGAGGAACTTGCTTCCTTTGTCTCATTGGGCTGAAGCCTCTTGTTGATTGGCTGCCAAGCCCCAATCCCAGAAGGTGGTCATTCGAACTAGCCAGTCAGCAGCAAGCAGGAGGCCAAACTGGGCCCAAACTAAGCCTGCAGGCCCTCATGGCAGAGAAGCAGGTCTTTTACTCAGATGGGGAAAGCCGTTTTCCTTATATCTCACCTTCTTACAGCTTAATGGGCTTCTGAATAAAAGACTTTGGCTACTCTGCCACATGGGTCAGCCTCTTCTGGAGCTCTTCAAAAAGTAAGTACAGTAAATCCATGGGAAATGGGATGAAGGCTTCTCATGGCCCATTTTTGGCAGACAGAGTGCTGCTGGAACCCAGGGAGGTCAAAAACGAGCCACGCGGAGGCCTCACAGGGCCTCCACATGGCCCGGTTTTGGCTGGGAGAGTGCTGCTGGAGGCCAAGGAGGCCAAAAATGGGCAGGAGGGGGACCACAAGCACCCCCCGCCACCTATTTTGGCCGGAAGAGGCACCATGGGCCAGTCCTTTGATATTTCCAGGCTGGCCCCATGGGTCAGATTTAAGCACCCCACAGGCCGGATCTGGCCTGCGAGCCTTGAGTTTGACACCCCTGGTTCAAATCTACAAAGATGGAGTCAGGAAGGCTAAGACTCAGAGTGAACTTACAACAAACGCCAAAAATAACAAAACACGTTTCTTTCAATATGTAAGGAAAAGAAAAACATAAAGGAAACAGTTGGTCCACCAATGGAAGATAGCAAGAAGGTGACATGCAGCAGGGAAAAAGCAGAACTGTTTAATTCCATCTTTGCTTCTGTCTTTACACAAAAAGAAAAAAGAGCCCAACCTATCAAAAGTAGCACTGTGGGAGACACAAAAGGAATACAGATCAAAATAGGCAAGGAATTGATAAGAGAATACTGTCTCCTTTGCATGAGTTGAAATCTCTGGGACCAGATGGTTTACATCCAAGTGTACCAAAGAAGCTGGCAGATGTGATCTCTGAACCAATGAATGAAATCTTTCAGAGCTCCTGGAGCTCAGAGGACTGGAAAAGAGCTGATGTGTTTTCAATCTTCCAAAAGGGTAAAAAATGTTGAAGCTGCAGGAACCTTGGGGGAGGGAGTGATCATGCAATATTGGAATTTAACATTATGCAAGCACAAGCAATGAACAAAGTCAAACTAGAGTCTTGGACTTTAAAAGGCCTAATTTCAATAAACTTAGAGAGAACTTGGGAAGGATTCCATGGATGAGAATTCTCAAAGGGAAAACAACTCAAGAAGCTTAGGAAATTTTGAAAAGTGAGATTATAAAAGCCCAGTCTAGCACAATACCAATGAAGAAGAAAAATAACAGCTCTCAAAAGAAACCAGCATGGCTACATAAAGAACTCTCTGACAAATTGAAAGACAAAAAGGACAAGTATAAAAAGTGGAAAGAGGGGCACATAACTAAGGCAGAATATTAGCAAATAGCCCGAACTTGCAAAGATGAAGTGAGGAAAGCTAAGACTCACGACGAACAAAGGCTTGTGACAAAAGTAAAAAATAACGAAAAAAACTTCTTCCAATATGTTAAAATCAAGAAAAAAGTCAAGGAAACAATTGGTCCATTACTGGGAGAAAGTGGCAAAAAGGTGACTAGCAAGAGGGAGAAAGCAGAACTACTTAACTCATTTTTTGCATCTGTCTTTACACAAGGGGGAAAAAACAGTCCAACCTATCAAAAACAGCACTACAAAAAACAGATTAGGAACACAAGTTAAAATAGGGAAGAAAATGGTAAGTGAGCACCTGTCTACCCTAGATGAGTTCAAATCACCAGGACCAGGTAGATTACACCTCAAGGTTCTGAAGGAACTGACAGATGTGATCTCAGAACCACTGAACTATATCTTTTAAAGATCCTGGAATGCCGGGGAACTGCCAGAGGACTGGAAAAGAGATGATGTAGTTTCCATATTCAAAAAAGGAAAAAAATAGATCCGAGAAGCTACAGACCTATCAGCCTGACCTCAATACCAGGGAAGATTCTGGAAAAGATAATCAAGCAATGAATCAACAAACACCTCGAAGCAAACAAAGAAATAACCAAAAGCCAACATGGGTTTGTCAAAAACACATCATGTCAGACTAATCTTATTGCATTCTTTGACAAAGTGACAAAATTAGTGGACCAGAGGAATGCTGTCAATATAATTTACTTGGACTTCAGTAAGGCATTTGATAAAGTAGATCATAACCCAGTAATAAATAAAGTAGAAAAATGTGGGTTAGACAGCATCACCACCAGATGGATTTGTAACTGGCTGACCAACCGCACTAACGTGTAGTCCTCAATGGAACTGCATCTACATGGAGGGAATTATGCAGTGGAATACTCCAAGGCTCTGTTTTACTCTTCAACATCTTCTTCAGTGACTTGGACGAGAATAGAATAGAATAGAATAGAATAGAATAGAATAGAATAGAATAG
>WNWU01000029.1:14588480-14612233 GCA_012654045.1 Ptyas mucosa
CGCACTTGTGACCAGTCCTCAAACTTACGACTGTCCTCACATTTTACATTTTTGCCCTATCTTATCACCATTTCTCTCTTCCCCTCTCTTTCTCATTCTTTCTCTCTCCCCCTCTTTCTCTCTCTCTCTCCCCCACTCTCTCTCTCGTTCTCTTTCTCCCCCCTTTCTCAAAGAGAGGGGTGGTAGGTTTGAGGAGAAAGATTGCTGTACAATAAAAAAGATGAAAGGGAAGAAAACCAACCCCAAACAAATATAAAGATATCAAGATAAAGAATGAATTGTTAAACTTTAAAGAATAAAAGAGAACAAATATGAATAAATAGCAATAATTAGAAAAACACATACAAACATACAATGTATTTTCTTTGAGCAGAGTATTTGGCTGGTTCACAAATTTAAACAGTGTTTAGTCATTTCACTTAAATTTACAATTTCTATATTTCCTTTTTGCCATATTTATTCCTCATCTATTTTTTTAAAAAACCAATATTACCCTTCATCCTCATCTCTAATCTTAATCAAATTCAATTTTTCACTTCTATTCTATATTATACCCCTTCCCATTGTCATCTATTTTTATACCCATCCTCACATTGGTTAATTATGTAATATTACAGTTGTTCAATACAAATTTGTTGTGTCTTCGGCTCCCGAGCCCAGACCTTCGGAGGAAGAACCCTCCGAAAGTGAAGAGGAGGAGGAGGCAAGGCCCCCCCTCTCCTGGCCCGTCTGGTTTGGCACCACCCCAGGCCCCAGCTGAAAGCCCTGAGGAGGAAAGCTCCTCTGAGTCAGACGTTAATGAGGAGAGGGAGTGGATTAATCCCAGGTGGCGACGATCAGAGAGACGGGCTCAGCAAAGGAGTGGGTGGGGCCGAGCACGAGGTGATGAGTCACAAAGCCAACGCCCCAGAAGGTATAAAAGGAGCTGACCTTACCTTGTTGGCTTTTGTGACGAACAAATTATTAACTTGGCTGCTTGTTTCCTGAAGTACTGCATCAGATAAGTGTTTGCTAACCTTAAGACTGTTTGTTTTTGGACATACCAGAGAGCCTTATCAGGGACTGGCCGTGGCAACTCAAAATAACAGCTGTCTTTATCTCTCCTGGGCTCGCTGCCAGCTTGTTGTTTATGAATGGTGAATAAACGACTTCCGTACACTTCTGTTTGTGTGTGTGCTTGTCTGGGCTCCTGAAGCAGGGAGGGGACAGAACACAAATTCAACATTTTAATATAAATCAATTAGTTATATAACTATCTTTTTTGTATATTAATCAATATGAACATTAATATTTCAATTATTTCCATGCAATCCAATTTCTTACAAATCAATTACTGGTAATTATATTTATCAATAATAATAAACCAAATAATTTCCCCCATATATTCTACCAAACCACAACTTAACAATTTCTGCTTTCAACACAATATACAATTAATAGTATCTCAATTATTACAATTCCCTAGTTAAATAGAGCTTTTTTTCTTTTGTGTTTTAAAATCTTGAACTCTCCTCTTTTGCCATCTGCCATAAATTTCCCAGTTTGCACATACCTTTTTGATGAGGAAAAAGAAAAGAAATCTGCCTTTCCAATGTGGCAAGCAAACAGCAAAGGCAACAACCTGCTTTTGTTTCAGTTTCGTTTTCAGTTTGAATTGCACAAGGAGAAAAAAAAATGTGCTCCAGCAGGACTCTTTGCAGCTAGAAAAAGACTCCTGCCCAAAACAGCTGAGAGCAAATCAGCTGGGAGCCGGGAGGCTGTTCAAATCAGCTTATGGTAATTAACCTATACTGAAGCTGAAAGGGGCTGTTTTTTCTATTTTTGCAGACATGAGTCTACTCATTTGTTTTCTTTCTAAAAGGATTTTTTTTCGTGACTCGAATATAAGCCGAGGGGCGCTTTTTCAGCCTGAAAAACGTGCTGAAAAACTCGGCTTATATTCGCGTATATATGGTAACTAAAAGACAAAATGAAGAACTAGAGGAGAAAATGGGAATTTTAAGAGCTAAGAAAATTAAATACCTGGGAATATGGCTATTGGCAAAATGTAGCACGATAAAAGAGGATAATTATAATGTGCTGCTAAAACAAATACAAAAAGAATGGAAAACTGGAATAAATTACAGATATAACTAATTGGCAGAATTTCAACAATCAAAATGAATATATTACCCAAATTGCTATATCTTTTCCAAACAACACCAGTAGAATTAGAGATTTTTTTGAACAAATAAATAAAATAAAATCCAAATTTATATGGCCAAGAAAAAAACCCCACATCAAATTTAAACTTTTACAAGACAGCAGGAACCACCGGGGTTTTGGCCTCCCAGACTGGGAGCTTTACTATCAGGCAGCCTCCTTGACATGGCTGAGGGATTAGATTCAATTTAAAAACAAAAGAATATTAGCATTAGAAGGACACGACCTCCAATTAGGTTGGCACGGTTTTCTCTGGGAAGGAAAAAATAAAACACATTCATATTTCCAGAGACACATAGTAAGGAACTCCCTGTTTAAAGTCTGGGTAAAGATTAAAAAAACCCACTATATGAAAAACCCAAACTGGTTATCGACAATGGAGGCAATGACATACCCAAATACAATAGATCTCAGTAAAATGGTAAGATATTCAGAAATCTTAGGCAAAAAAGGGGGAATTAAAATCAGTGCAAACGTTGAAAAAGCAAGGAATAAATATAGAATGGTGGCCCTACCTACAAATTAAAACGACTAAAAAAAGATCAAGAACAATTCGGCATACATGAGAAACAATTGGAACTGGATAAAATTTTATTAGGAATGGGGGGAAAATGATTACAAAATTATACAATTTTTTACTAAGATATAAAATGGAGGAAGAAGTAGTAAAAAAATGACAATTAGCTGGGCCAAGAACTTTGGTCATAACATAGAGTTAGAACAGTGGGACAAACTATGGAAAAGGAACTATAAACTTACAACAGCAGTTGCCTACAAAGAAAACCTCTATAAAATGTTTTATAGATGGCATTTACCCCCAGCAAGATTGGCCAAAATTTACCCAAACTTATCCCCCAAATTTTGGAGATGCAAGCCCAAATCTGGAACATTCTATCACATGTGATGGATGTGCCCCATCACAAGGAAATACTGGTGCAAAATTCAAAAATGGCTGGAAGAAATTACAGAGCAATAAACAGATTTGAAACAGGAACTATTTTTATTAGGAATACTGGACTTGAAAATGAATAAAAAACTCCAATACATTACACTACACATACTCACCGCAGCAAGAATCATATTCACACAAAATTGGAAACAAAATAATATACCCTCAAACAAAATAGCAATTAAGAAAATTATTGAATGCGCAGAAATGGACAAAAAGACTATGGAGTTAAAAGAGAGGGATGATTCGGACTATTATGAAGAATGGAATTAAATCTACAGTTGGCTCGAAAATAGAAACTAAAACAGGAAATGTTTAACTTAGTACCGATGAAACTTAAATTGGAGTAATTGAACAACATTAAACAAAACTGTTTAATAAAAACTATTTTTAAAAAAGAGTTGGTTTGACCTCTGTAATGAGAGCCTCTGTACAATATATTAGCCTCTGTATCTTTCTACTCTGTAATAATGACTTGCTTCTATGAATATTGCTTCTGTGTTCCTGATATTGTATGCTGAATTCTGCTGTATGGTATTGTATATAAAGAAGTTTCTTATATGTAATTTCAGTCCTGCTGAAGTTCATTTAATTGTGTCTGATTGTGTGTGCTGCAACAAATACTGATATCTAGTCATCTAGTCCAACCCCCCCACCCAAACAGGAGACCCTACACCATTTCTGACAAATGGCAGTCCAGTCTCTTCTTGAAAGCCTCCAGTGATGAAGCTCCCACAACTTCCAAAGGGAAGCTGTTCCATGGGTTGATTGTGTTCACTGTCAGAAAATTTCTCCTTTTTTTCTAGGTTGAATCTCTCCTTGATCACTTGAAGGGCTGTTACAGGAAAGAGGACATTGATTTATTCTCCATAGCACCTGAGGGCAGGATAAGGAGCAATAGGTCAAAGGGAGATTCAACCTGGAAATAAAGAGGAATTTCATAACAGAATGATTAATGGTTAGCTTGCCTCCAGGCGTAGTGGGTGCCCCATCATTGGTTTTCTACAAGAGGTTGGACAACCATTTGTCCAGGATGGTATAAGGACTTCTGCCTTGGGCAGGGATTTGGATTAGAAGGGATTTGGATCTTCCGGTGGGATCGGACTTCCGGTGGGATCGCGACATCGCCGGACGCTTCTTTTTGAAGCGCCAACCCAGGGCTCCGTAGAACCACAAGAACAGTGACTATCAGCTGTCTTGCGGTTTGGAAACTTTCCTCCTGGTAAGAGGGGAGAAAGTGAGTAGACGGGTGGGGTAGAGCTCCCTAAGAGTGCCAGATTTTACCTATAATCTGGCACTCGAAGATGAGAGCTCCCCGCTAAGCCTGTCAGTACTCCGGACCCTGGATGTCTCTGCTTTGCAGAGCTAGATGTCGTGACCATCCCAGCAACCAACTTTAAATAAATACTTTTTGAATCGAGCTGGCGCAGCATAAGCAGCAAGAATAAAACAGCAAGTATTTTTTTTAACTCCAAACAATTACCTTCTTTAAAAGATTTTCTTTAAGCAGAGAAAGTGAAAGCAAGATGGAGTTTGAGTTTCAACGGGGTGTGAAGAAGTGAAAGTTAAAAGCAATTATTGACAAGCCCCTGTTTGAAACGTAAAACTCTTTTCTGAAAAGTGGATTAACCAAGAAAGGAAGTAATTATAATAATTGAAGCAGTAATATAAATTACAAATTGCAAAGGGTCTTTTTTTCTTTTTGATACTTTTTTTCCCCTGTCCTTTTGGAAGGGAAAGAAGAAGGGGGGCAAGATGGCTGGTTTTTTTGAAAGCAAAGAAAGCGAAGAAGGGTTAATTAACCCTCATATATGGTCTGATTTTGAGGAAGCTTGGAGCTCAATTACCTCTGCTTTATTGGAAAAAATTGATACTATATTTCAAGCTTCTCAAGCTGGAAACAATGAAATACATGGAAATACTGAGTTGCAATCTAGCAGTGGGGGATTGATTGAAGAGCTGGGAGAAGGAAAAGAACAACAACAACAGCCTACAGTTTTTTTGAGAGTAAGATGGACGCTTTGCAGAATAAGGAGCAAGAAATTTTGGGAGCTGATGAGATCTTGGCTATACAAATTTTTTGTTACAAAGTCCAACCTGCACTTAAAGAGCTGTTTTCAGAAGAAGTTATACTTTTGCAAAAATTTTATAATATGCAATCCCAAAAAATGCAAGATTATATTGGAGTTAAAAAAGGCAGAGGGATCAAAGTTAAGAAAAGAGTTCATAAAAAGGAGAAGAAGAAAGACTGGAGACAAGGAAAATAACCCTGCTTGATGAGATGATGGTCCTTAAAAAGTATTGTTTAAGTGTTTAAAGATTTTGAACTTTTGGAAGAAAACATCCAACAGCTTAATGCCAGTTAACTAAGCAATGAACGATGATGAGGAGGTAACCTACAGCTGTATTGGAATATTTTGAGAAGAATAAACAGATCACAGCAATGCTGGTGTGTTGGGTTGTGAAATAAGCCTTGACCTGAGTGATTTGGAATATTTTATTAAGGACTGTAATAAATTTGGACCTAACTGTAATTGCAGAAGTTTTATTGAATATAGTAAATTGGAGTTTTCTGTTTGAAGGTAATAAATATAAGGCAAAAGGACTATGGGCCTAGGGCAGTGATGGCTAACCTTTTTGCCATCGCGTGCCAAAAGTGGGGGGAGCACGGTGGGGTCACATGCACGCGTGCCCACATCCATAATTGTACGTGCCCCGCCCCCCCTGTGCTCCCCCCGCTTTTGGCACGTGATGGCACAGTGGGCCCGTTTTTTGCTTTCTCCAGGCTCCAGAGTCTTTCTAGGAGCCTGGGGAGAGCAAAGACGCCCCCTCAGAGCGCCTCCGGAGGCTGGAAACTGTGTGTTTCCTGACTTCTGGTGGGCCCAGAAGGCCTGAAAATCAGCTGGCTGGCACACGCATGCGTGCCGGAGCTGGGCTCGCGTGCCCACCGATATGGCTCCGCGTGCCACCTGTGGCACCCGTGCCATAGGTTCGCCATCACGGGCCTAGGGCAATTGCAGTTGATCTGGTGGTTTCCCTAATACGTCTGATGAACTTATTAATCTAATTTTTGGCTGGATTTGATGGATATTATTTGAAATACAATTACAAAGTCACTCGGGGGTTTTTTTATATAAAGAAGCAATTTTTATTTAGGTGGGTAGACGCAAATGAAGACATTCTACATGCTGTTGGAAGATGTGAAGATAAGAAGATTAACAACTGGTTTAATCTAGTATGAAGAATTTAAATGTTTGATATAGCTATTAAATGATGTTTTTAGTTGATTTGTTAATATGTACTGATAAATTAATAAGAAGTTTGATTATTATTTTTAGTTAGAAAATTTTTTTTAAGTGTTTTAATTATAATTGGACCTTCAAGGTTTAAAAGTGGAGGATGGAACAGTTTATATAATTTTTTATTTTAAATTTGGGGTTTTTGAATGAGGTTTTTTTTTGTTTTCAATGAAAGAAGTTATAAAATATCTTGTTAAACTCTACAGATCTAATAATCTGCTAAGTGTGTATTAGTTAAATTGAGTAATGATAGGTTTGATTAGGTAATATTTAACTGTTTTATTAACTGCTGCAACTATAAATGGATATTAATTCTGTTAAATTAGATGGAATAAGAAGAAAGAAGACTTGCTTTCCTTTTATCTATTTGTTTAATGATTATGATAAGTGAGAGATGGAGTTGAATTTAGGGGATTTAAGCTGTATTTTATATTTTGTATTTGCTCTGGGAAGTCGGGGGGGTGGTTGGGGAGGGGGGGAAATGTATGTAAAACTTTAAAAACTTTTTCAATAAAGAGGAGTGGAGTTCCACTCCCAGAATCCCCCCCCCCAAAAAAAAGAATAGAAGGGATCCAGGGTCCCTTCCAGCCTTAGGATTCTGTGATTCCTAATTGCTTGCTTTCTTACTTCCTTTCCTGGAGCATTATGCAAGCAAGCCTCCCCCTGCATGCCTTTTATTAGTGTGGCTGCCACATCTGCATCCATAGCGGCCTGGAGACAGCCAATGGAGAAAGGAAAGGAGAGATGGAGCTGGTTCTTCTCTTGAAGGGCAACAGTGCTGTCATGAGGGCTGAGGAGCTGGCCTGGCCACTAGCCAGGACTGCTATAAGTTGTTATAGACTCGAGCCTGTGGACACATTTACCTCCCCAATTGCTGCTGGTCTGACCCAAGTTGGAGGGAGAATGGAGGAAAGGAGTCAAAGAGAGAAGAGAAAAAAAAACTGTGCAAAACAAAGTGCTGGAGATGAAAGTTGGAGAATGGAGTTACAAATGAGCAGAGCAGTTGTCATTCCTGGTTGGAAGAAGGGAAGGGAAGTCCCAGAAAGTCAAGATCTTTGCTTAAAACCAAGATGGGAGATGCTGTTGTTGGTGAAACTGTAGTATCTGTGGAAAGACTGGGCAGGAATCCCAGAGAGCTTCTTCCCCCAGTAATGGAGAAACATGTGGTTTGGCTGAGCAGATCCAAGAAAGGTGACAAGCTGGTTTCTGGTCTTTCTCTTCTTGATAAAAAAGGAATCCATGTTCTACTCCCCCTTCTCATCTACCTCGGTCAAATCGTTACAGACAAACTATTTGCCTTCAACTGAAGGAAGTACCATCTGAACAAACATGGGTGAGCTCTCCCTTTTTTTCCAAGTTTACTTGTGTCAACATTTGAGGAAGTTTCCTGTGCCTTCATTTAAGGCTTTCAAACTATCTGACCACCTTTATTTGCCACCTGTTTTTTTTTTCAGGTGTCAGGTATGCTTCCTTCAAAGTCCAGGAAAGAAAGACCCAGACTCCATTTTTTATAGAGAAAGGTACTTTTACTGGAAGATGAAGTGAACACAACCAAAGGAAAGCTAGAACTAAGGCAATAGGCGTGAAAAGTGCATATACAAAGCATCCCCTCCCACTGTCCATCGTAAATCATCCAATCCAAAGGTCTCTCAGGGGTCAGGTGGAAGCATGTCCAGCACTATCATCAATCAGGAATGCCATGACAGTTGCCGGACCCCCCTTTCAAAAATACAATTTCATTTCTTCTTGGGTTTCATTTTGATTCCCTCCTTCAGCTTGCCTCCCCCCCCCCCTGGTTCCTACCCCCCCCCCCCCCCCCGTTACTATGGCAGCCAAAGCAGTGAAGGCAGAGGCTGACATTCGGCCCCTCTGCAGAAAAGACGTTAGTCCTGAGCATGGGAAGAGAAAACAACATATTAAAATCACATTAAAATCAGGACTTATCAGGATATTTGGTGTGAAACAACTGCACTTTCTTTGGAGCCCGAACATCACGTTTATTCACCCATTCAGCTTGAGATAATGGGAAATGTTTCCAGGCCACCAGGTATTGCACTTTACCGTGGTGCTTCCTAGAATCTAAAATTTCTTTAACTTCAAAATGTTGTTCCCCTTCTATAAAATAGGGACCGGAGGAGGATCCTGGTCCGGACACAAAGGGGACGAGTATTCTGGTTTCAGCAAGCTAACATGAAATACCGGGTGGATTCGTCTCAAATTTTTTGGCAATTCCAATTCAACTGAGACGGGGTTAATGAGTCTAATGATTGGAAAAGGACCCACATATTTGGGTCAGAGCTTTTTTGATTTCTGGGAAGTCTGTAAATATCTGGTGGACAGATAAACCTTATCACCCACTTTGTACACGTGTGCCAGGCACCGTTTTTTGTCATCTTGGGCTTTATGTGCTCTATATGCGTCATCTAAAGCTTTATGAGTTACTGCCCAAGTACCCTGTATCTGTTCGATCCACTCCATCAAAGAGGGATGCTGTGGGTCATCCTGTGGTTGTTCGGGGATCGGTACAAACTCTTGGCCAGATACTACCTTAAAGGGAGTGAACCCGGTGCTGCTGTGAATGGAGTTATTATATGCCACCTCTGCAAATGGTAATAGGTCTACCCAGTTATCCTGCTGGTAATTTACATAACATCTCAGGTACTGTTCTAACACGGCATTGGTTCTCTCACAAGCCCCATTTGTCTGAGGGTGGTGGGTGGAGCTTAGCCCCTGGGCGGAGCCTATCAACTTTAAAAACTCCTTCCAAAAGTTGGAAGTAAATTGCACACCCCTGTCTGAAATTATGTGCTCTATGTGCATCATCTAAAGCTTTACGAGTTACTGCCCAAGTACCCCATAGCTGTCCGAGCCATTCAACCAAAGAGGGACTCTAATTTGGTTTCTCCTCACTCTTAGCCTTTGTTCCCATCCCAGGTTGGAGTGTGGAGCCCCTCAGATGGGCTGAACATCACTGAAATCGCCCGAAGGCAGGGGCCCAACGTGACAGATTCCCTGACCAATCGATCTTTGGTGGTCACCACAGTTCTGGTACGTTACTTGGGAATTCAGTGTAATCCTTCTGTTTTCTTGTACTGTTTCAAATCTGAGATAAATATATTCCTCAAAAAATGAATAAGCAAAAACCTTGACCTGCCCTGGGTAACCAGGCAGGAAGGGATTCTGTAAACTCTTGCCTGTCCAAGAATTTGTCTTCATGAGTTAACAGCAATGATCGATAGATTGGCACTGGCCTGCTAGGGATTGTTGTCCTGGGACTTCAGGCTCCTTATTGAGGCCACCCAGTCAGGAGTGACTCAGGATTTCTATGAACTCATCTCAGTTGTACTTCCCCTCCCCCCCAGTCAGGCACAGTTTGATGTTCATTGTGACTGGAACTGGTGCTCTGAGGAGCTTTCTGTAATCCATCTGCTGTAGCAGGTCATTCTCTGGTCATGGTGACTGGTAGCTACTCTGAACCTCTGCAGGGTGGGAGATCAATTAAAATGGTTTGTTCCAAGCAACCCTGGATCAGGATGATTTCCTAAATATGTCTGAAAAATTTAATGGGCTGGGAAGGTAGTATTTTTCTCCTGTGCATGCTCTTCCCTTTTATTTCCCAGGGGGCTAAGTGCAATGAAGAGGATGGGGATAGAATAGATTAGGGCCTTTTTTGAAGCCTACCAGAAATCCTTCTCTGTGGCAGTGGGGACACAAAGAGGAGCTTTTTTCTTTGCTTCTCTTGCATGGCCTGGAAGGCCTGCAATCTTCTCTGGGAACATTTCTGTAATTATAGGACCTGTCCCAAATATTCCATTCAAGGGTGGGGTGACTGAGAAAGTGGTGGCCTTGAAGTCCCAGATCTGGATCCATTCCAGTCTCTTCCCTCAAACCCTGTAATGTAGTTCCAATCCTTTGTGGGTTAGCTGAAAGAGAGCCGGAGGCTGATCGTCATTATCTAACCAACATTGTTGTTTTGTGCCTGATCTCTGACTGTCTCAGAAAGGATCCTTTTACCACTGTCATTTTGAGTTTGGAAAAGCAAGCCTGTGTGGCAGGGTGTCCACAAGATATGGCCCAGAGGCAAGATGGCAGCAGCAATGATGCAATAAAGCTCTAAATGTTTGGGTTTTTTAAATAAGCATGTCATCTTAAAGTTTTGTCTGTTTAGCTTTCCCTTGGAGGGTTTCCTGATTCGTCATTTAATTTAGGAACTCCTGTTTTGTTCAGGATTAGCCTATCACTTTAGCTCCTGGTACAGGAAGAGAAGAGTGGAGGTTTTGTATGTGGATCTGTTCAAGGGATTTTGAGTGAGGCCTTACTTAACACTTTTTGGGGGTCAGAAAAAAGAGGGAAGAAATTGCAGAAAACCACAGATACATTCCTAACAAAAGATGGAATTGATTCAACTTTCTATGATGGAGAGCAGTTGCAAGAAAAAAAAATCTCCGTTGGAAGCACCAACAAGTTGGAGAACATGAAGGGAAGCTGACAGACCTCACCACCCTCTTAGAATAGTCTCAGATGTGCTTGTCACTTGCCATCTCAAATACTTTTCTGACTTTCTACCTCTCCCTTCAGCAGAAGCACAGACTGTGGCCATCCGCTTCCCATTCTATACTGTTATCCTGCTCTCAAAATCCATCCCCAAATATCCCTCTGAGTCAGCCATACATGCTAATAAACAATTATGAGCCTTAATCACAGTAATTTTTAGTCAATGCTTTTATTAAGGTCAATTTCAGCTTTAATGAACAAGATTTGAGTTCTCTAGAACTTCTCTCCAGGTCCTTTAAAAAAAAATCAAGAATAATAAATTCTCAGATTCCCATTCAGCTTCTTACCTTGTCTACAAGGCAAATTTCTCCCTTTGCCCTGCCTTTTTAAATGGAGGCACCAGACCAGATGAAGGCAGCCTCACTCCTGCATGCCTTCGCTGAAGGAGATACTACAGTCCAGATCGGACTGTCCCAGGTCCTTTGCTGCCTCCAAAGCTTTGGTTTTTCCAAATGTTGAACATTTGCAAATCTATTGTGGAAGATTCAGCCTGCTGTATTTTTAGCACAGATTCACTGTTATCAGAAATTAAAATGTGCACCCCTGAATTTTATTCTTGTTAGAGATACTGTGTTTCCTCAAAAGTAACACCCACTCTTATGTTTTGGGCCCCCCCAAAAGATGCATTAGAGCTTATTTTCAGGGAAACACGGGCAACGGGGGCAAGTGAAAGATGGAGGGACAGATTGACACCCCATTTAATGGAGGCAGGTGATTTCAATGCACAATGGCACTGGCAGCAGGTAGAGGCAGGGGGGTGGGGGGGGTGAGGCAGGTGATTCCAGAACGTGATTTTGGATTCACTGAACCAAATCTTTCAAAGCGCCAGGAGCACTAGGGAAATACCAGAGGACTGGAAAAGAAATGTTTTCCTAACAAAAAAAAAAAAAAAGGGGGGGGGAGCCACCATATATGTTCAATTGTTTTCATTTCCAAGCCAGGCATCCTCTCCTCTGCCTTCTCCTCAGAAAGAACAGAGTCTTTGTTCTAAAAAAGAATAATTAAAGAATAACTAAGCCTCTAGAACAGCACAAAGCAACAAGGTAGTCTGCACTGATATTGTTCCCAAGAAATCCCAAAAATACCTGGTCAAGAAATATCATCTAGAAACACATAAGATTAACGAAGCAGTGGAAATAACAAAGCAGCAACTAACAGTTATAGCAAAGAAGACCAGCAGTTATAAAGTTAAAATTGCACACTATAGGCAGACTACAATTTCAGCTGAATCAGAAACATTTCTACCAATCCATTTAATGGAGAGAAGGCAGCGAACCAGTCAATGCCTGACAAAAGACGAAACAGTGCAATTCTGGATGCAGCTATTGGACAACCCAAGCAAGAATGCAGCCTGGACAAAGGAGATTGATAAGAATAAGAAAGAAGTTGAAATGAGAACAGATCAAGAATTGGTCATCACCAGGTAAAGAGAAACTGCATTTGATCTGCCAAGCAGTTTAACAAGAGTCACCTGAATCATGAGATGGGCAGCAAATAAATTTGATAAATAAATAAGAAGGTGAAATTGAAGATTGGCTAACATCTGGCAAAATCTATCTGATAATAAAAGATCCAGCAAAGGGGCAGTACCAATAACTACAGGCCAATTACTTGCTTATCAGGAGCTTTGAAATTGCTAACTGGTGTGGTAGCTGATGCATACAACAGCATCTAGTTGAAATCAAGCTCTTTCCACCTGAGCAGAAAGGAACAAAAGTTCAGTTCTGACTTGGCAAGATGAGTCTGGAAAACTGCAAGAGAAGGAAGACCAACTTGAATGTAGTATGGATTGATTACAAGAAGGCATTTGACTCCCTGCCACATGACTGGATAATCAGTAGCTAGAAATAACAAGAGTCAGTAGAAACATCAGAAGCTTTGTGTAAAGATCAATGGCACAATGAAAGACACATTTCCTGGTCAATGACGATAGACTCATTCTCACCACTGCTGTTTGTCACTGCATTGATTCCTCTGTTAACAATATTGGACATGTCAGACCATGGCCATCAAACATCAAAAACAACTGCCAGACTATCCCAACTGCTTTACATGGATGATCTGAAGCTGTATGGAAAAACACTATCTGAAATAGAATAGCTGCTCAACACTGTCTGAATATAAAAATAAAATATTGCAATGGAGTTTGGAGTGGACAAATGTGCCACCTGTACCAATCAACAGGGGGAAAATAATGAAAACTGAAGGAATCAACATGCTGTATGGAAATAGAATTAGGAGTTTAGGTAAAGAAGATCACAAGAAATATCTGGCTGATAACATCAAACACACTGCAGTCAAAAGATAGTAGTGAATAGATCAGAAAAGTGATGATTTTAAACTCCAAACTCAGTAAACGAAATACCATCAAGGCAATTAACACCTGGGCCAGTCATTAGCTATACAGGTCGAATAGTGGGCTTGACTCAAGCTGAACTAGAAGCTTTGGATAGGAAGACCATAAAAATAAGGACAATGAATCCTGCCCTTCACGCAGCAATGTTGACAGACTTTATTTACCAATGAAAATAGGTGATCATGGAATGTTGAAGGTACACCACACAGTTGAAGAAAAAAAGGGCATTGGAAAAATACCTGAAGGATAGGAAAGAAAATCTTTGAAACTAGTGTACCGTGAAGGCTTACTGAATAGCAGACAGTCCAAACTAGTCTACATAGGAGACCAAATGAATAGAAAGGAGACATGGCAAATCAAATAATACATGGACATTACTTTAAAAAGAACTAGCAGGCAAAAGAGATAACAACAAGACCTGTCACTGACTAAAATGGGAAAGTTGAAGAAAGAGATACAAGGGATAATTCTGGCTGCACAAGTCAAGTCTTAAGAACAGATGCATAGAAAGCCAGAATTGAGAAGATAGCAACAGACAGCAAACACCAACTTGGCAGAAAAGCTGAAAAGACAGTGGACCGTCTGGTTAGCTGCTGCAAGAAGATCGCACAGACTATCTACAAACAACAGCATGACAAAGTAGCAACAATGGTGCATTGTTCTGCAAGATCTACAAGAAATATCATGTGCCCTCAAGCAAGAGTTAGTGGAACTAAAGAGTAGGCAAAGTCATAGAAAATAAAGAAGCTCAAGTGCTCTGGAATTTAGAATTCAAAGACCTGCCACATAACACATCAGACCAGTGGTGGGTTTCAAATAATTTAACAACCGGTTCTGTGGGTGTGGCTAGGTGGTCATGTGACTGGGTAGGTGTGGCCAACTTGACATCACTCACGGCAAAGTGGGGCAGCATCTTGCTGTGAGTGACTTTGGCCACGCCCACTCAGTCACATGACCAATGCTGCAGAGACAGGGTGATTTCCTACTGCCCCCCCTCCACCCTTGGGCTGGCAAAATAAAAGCCCATTTAAAGAGTATTGCCTGCCTGCTGAATACCTGCAAAATCTTCTGCGCATTCCCCAAGATGGCGACGTTCCGTTGAGTCGGCGATCTTGGGGAGGCTGACTATGGCTCCAAGGGGTGTCTTGAGGGAGGAATACGATCTCTATAGCCCCAGCCCAGCTAGAGGAATGTGTGAGCTCTCTGTTGAGGAGTCTCTGGCTTCTTGAGACACCCTCGAGGCTCGCAGAGATCACGGCATGGCAAGAGCAAGCCCGATGAAGGAGGGGCGGCTACTGGCTCCCTTGGCAAAGGTGGCGAAGGCGGCTAAGCCGGCTAAGCCGGGATGACGGTGGTGGCGGTGCGGCGGTGGCACAGCACCCTTGTCAGAATCCTTGCTGACTCAAACCGCCCTGGAAATGTTTTACTGGGGGCGGAAGAGGGCGAGGTGAGGACGGGGATGCTGGCGGCGGTGGCGGCGGCACTGACGGCATGGAAATGGCAGCTGCCGGGACGAGGAAGAAGTAGCTGGAGTTGGTGTTCGGGAGTGCTGGAGATGTTGGGTGGCAGCGGCTGGCCTGTTTGCTGGACCTCCTGGGCGATGGTGGGGTGCTGTTGGCCCCTTGGCTGTCCCAGAGACCTCCATGAGGATTTATGGAGGTTAGGTGAGGAGAGCAGTATGGCTACAAGGAAGACCTGGGAGGGGCTGGGGAAGCCAGATCAGGACTGAAGGGTTTTCCCCTGTGGCGCTTTTGCTGCCTCTGCTTCCTCCCCCATTTCCCATTTCCCTGAAGCCCGCTTAAGGCTTATCAGGGACTAAGCCTATTGGCGATGCCATGCTGCTCATGCTTGCTGAACAATATCTTCTGATTTAGATTCATCTGATCTCCCTGGATTTATGGCTGATTGTGGTCTCTACAGTTGAATTTGGCTTGACTCTGAGGACTGACTTGATCCCACTCTCTCCCTCTATTGAATGGAGGGTTACATTTGGGGATGCAAGTCTGATGGAGTAGGTCGGCTGCTGCTGTTTAATTTTGGTTTTTGGACAATCTAGGTTGACCAGCTTCCGTGAGAGGGGGGCTGGGTCACCCCTTACCAGATCGAACAGTGTTTGCTCCTGCCATTGCCGTGAGAGGGCAATGAGGTCCCATGAGTCCCATTGAAGTTCCATTGAAGCGCAACATCACACTCCTTCCAACTGTTATAATATCAAACTTGTCCCCTGGTTATTAGCCATGGATCTTTACCTCCCCTTGATGCTAGATGTATTCAGTGAACGAGCTTTATCTTCTGCGAGATTCCCCCCTCTCGCAGATTTGGCCCTCCTCGTTATCGAGGGTCTATCTTGATGATGGGTTCTGGAACCCCGAGAGATGGCATGCGACAAAGAAGAACTTGAGGGGTTTTTTAAGTCGGTTTTTAACTAATATTTTAAGGGGTTTGGGGGGGACCAGGATGGGTTTGGGGGGAAATCCACCAGGCTCATGACCAGGCCTGGCACAGGGCTATGACACTAGGGACATAGAATCAGAGGTCAGGGAGTTCCATTTAAGGAGGGCTGTTCTATTATTACAATGAGTGGGAGGGGCAGATACGGCGGAAGTAGGGGGCCATATTATGTTCAGGGAGTGCACAGTCGCTATCTTAGAGCGATTGCGCACTCCGGTCCCCAAGGCTTTACCTGTTCCCCAGGTTGTTCAGATTCTCAGGTCCAGAGCTTCTGGCTGATGTTGTGCAATGCCAGGTCCATTGTAAATAAAGCCCCCCTCATCTACGATCTCATTCAGGAGGGGAGAGTGGACCTGGCAGGTATCACGGAGACCTGGTTGGGCCAAGAGGGTGGAGTTCCCCTCGTGGATATGTGCCCACCAGGCTTCCATGCATTCCATCAGCCGAGAGCTCAGGGCAGGTGGGGGGGGAGTGGCGGTTATTATAAGGGAAAGTCTGGATCCGAGGGAGACCACTGTACCACAGATAGCCGGATGTGAGTCCATCTGTGTGAAGTGGGGTTGTGGGGTGCAGATGGGCTTGTTGATCACGTACCTGGCTCCCTGCCACGTGGCAATGGCCCTGCCTGAGCTGCTCAACATCATAGCCGAGGTGGTGGTGGATACCCCCAGGCTTCTAGTCATGGGGGATTTCAACCTGCCATCCATCGGCAAAACGTCTGAGGTGGTTCGGGAGTTCATGGCTTCCATGACAGCCATGGACCTGACTCAGTTAATTCACGGCCCCACTCACACAGGCGGGCACACTCTGCACTTAGTTTTTGTCTCTGGTCAGTGGTTGAGTGGCCTCAATACAGGGGATATAGTCATCGAACCCTTGTCATAGTCTGACTACTCGTTCCTTCGACTAGACTTTCTAACCGCTTCACCCCGCTGCAGGGAGGCGGAACCAACCAGGTGGTTCCACCCCAGGCGCCTGATGGATCCTGATAGATTCCAGATGGAGCTTGGGCCATTTCCTGAGACTCTGGCTCATGACTCGGCTGAAGACCTAGTGGCTGCCTGGGATAGTGTGGCTGCCGGGGTTTTGGACCGTGTCGTGCCTTTGCGGCATCTGACCCGGCACTGAACTCACTTAGCTCCTTAGTTAACCGAGGAGCTGAGAGAGATGAAGCGCCAGAAAAGACGCCTAGAGAGCGGTTGGAGGGCCAGCCGATCCGAATCTGACCTGACACTAGTAAGGTCTCATATTAAGACCTACCTAGTAGCAATAAAAATGGCAAAATCGAACTATTTTGCCGCTCTTATCGCGTCATCAGAGAATCACCCAGCCGCCCTGTTTAGGGTGACCCGCTCCCTCCTTCATCTGGGAGCGCGGGATGACCCCTTGCAGGGCCGAGCTGAGGACTTTGTACAGTATCTGTATGATAAGATCACTCAGATTTGGGAAGACTTGGCCACTGACTGGGTTAGTTCAGACGGGATGACAGAGGCAGGTCTTGAGAGTGTTATCTGGGAGGAGTTCGATCCTGTGGCTCCTGAGGACATGGACAGGATCTTGGGACGGCTGAATGCAACCACATGTTTATTGGACCCGTGTCCCTCCTGGTTGGTGCTGGCTTCCCGGGAGGTTACACGAGGCTGGCTCCAGAGGATTATCAATGCTTCCTTGAGTGAGGGTGTCATACCGGCCGCCTTGAAAGAGGCGGTGTTGAGGCCCCTCCTCAAGAAGCCCTCTCTGGATCTGGCTGTTTTGGCTAACTATTGTCCAGTCTCCTACCTTCGTTTTATCGCGAAGGTTGTTGAAAGTGTGGTGGCACGGCAGCTTCCCCAGTACCTGGATGAAGCTGTCTATTTAGATCTGCTCCAGTCTGGTTTCAGGCCTGGATACAGCACGGAAACGGCATTGGTCGCATTGGTGGATGATCTCTGGAAGGCTCGGGGTAGGGGTTATTCCTCTATCCTGGTCCTGTTAGATCTCTCAGCGGCTTTTGATACCATCGACCATGGTATCATGTTGCACTGGTTGGAGGGATTGGGGGTGGGGGGCACCATTTTGCGGTGGTTCTCCTCCTATCTCTCCGACTGGTCGCAATCTGTGTTGACAGGGGGGCAGCAGTCGACCCCGAGGTGCCTTGTTTGCGGGGTGCCACCAAGGGTCGATCCTCTCACCACTCCTGTTCAACATTTATGTAAAGCCGCTGGGTGAGATCATCCGTGGTTTTGGGGTGGAGTTCCATCAGTATGCTGATGATACTCAGCTGTACATCTCCACCCCAGACCATCCCAACAATGCCGTGGAAGTGATGTCCCAGTGCCTGGAGGCCGTGTGGGTCTGGATGGGGAGAAACAGGCTTCGACTCAACTCTTCCAAGACTGAGTGGCTGTGGCTGCCGGCGTCCCGGTATAGCCAGCTGGTGCCATCGCTGGTTATTGGGGGTGAATCACTGGCCCCCGGGGAAAGGGCTCACAACTTGGGCGTCCTCCTGGACTCACGGCTGTCTTTAGAAGAGCATATGACGGCTGTGGCCAGGGGGGGTTTTCTATCAGGTTCGCCTGATACGCCAGTTGCGTCCCTTTCTAGATCAGGACTCCTTATGCACGGTCACTCAGGCTCTCGTCACTACTCATCTGGACTACAGCAACACTCTGTACATGGGGCTCCCCTTGGGGTACATCCAGAGGCTCCAACTGGTGCAGAATGCGGCCGTGCGGGGGATTATGGGAGAGACGGGGCACTCCCATGTGATTCCTCTCCTCTGCGAGCTGCATTGGCTTCCAGTGGACTTCCGGGTGCACTTCAAGGTGTTGGTGATCACCTTTAAAGTGCTCCATGGCCTAGGGCCAGGGTATTTACAGGACCGCCTTCTGCCACCAATTGCCTCCCACTGGCCAGTTCGCTCCCACAGAGAGGGCCTCCTCAGGGTGCCATCAGCCAGACAAGGCTGGCTGGCGACCCCCAGGGGGAGAGCCTTCTCTATGGTGGCACCCACCCTCTGGAACAATCTACCCCCAGAGATACAAGTGATCCCAGACCTCTGGACTTTTCGTCGGGCCCTGAAAACTCATCTTTTTCAGTTAGCTGGGCTGGCCTGATTTTATCTTGTTTTTAAATTGATATTGATCTTAAATTGGAATATTTCAAATTAATGGGCCAAACTTTATATAATCTATTTTAAAACTATTTTAACTTTTATGTACAACTGTTTTATTCTGGCTGTTCACTGCCCTGAGTCCAAAAGGAGAAGGATGGTATAAAAGTTTGATAAAATAAATAAATAAATAAATAATAAAAGGCGGCTAGGGGGGGAAAAAGAGAAGGACCCATGGAAACACCCTGTTTTCCACACCATGCTGGATCAGGAGGTGGGGGGGAGCAAAAAGCCTACTCAGTCTATATGTACTCACCAGCATGGCAGCGAATCTCTCTTCCTGCTTGTCAGTTCAAGCATTGGGAGCTTGGCCAATTTTCTTCCAGCGCTCATGCAGGAAATCCCAGGAGTGGCAGAATATTGCATGCTTTTCACTCCAAGCAGCCCGGACTGGAAAACACATGGCTAGGGTGGAGGAGCAGTCCTTCTTAACAAGCTCAAAACTGTTGCTGCAAGCCTGAGTTCCCCACACAAGAGCTGCAAGCCCTTCTCTGGCTGCAGACATGCAATTGTGAGGGCAGGTTTTTTCCAAGGCTGGTCATAGAGGGAAACAGAGATGAGTGTGCCAGAGTACAGGACTTCCAGCTCTCATGCGGGGAACCCAGACTTGCAACTCAGTTTTGAGCTTGTTAAGAAGGATTTCTCCTCCACCCCAGCCATGCGTTTTTAAGTCTGGGCTGCTTGGAGTGAAAAGCATGCTGTCAAGTCCCAATTCAGGGTTTGCCATACCTGGGGGGTGGGGGGGAGGCACAGAGCTGCAACCATCGGAGCTGGCATGTCCAACAGCAAGCAAGGCTGCGGCTCCGGTTGTGGCAGGACACATCAGCGCTGGCCTGAAGCTAGCACGGCCCTGCTGAGAGATACTTGCCCCACTGATCAGGAGGCTGCTCACCTGCCTGGCCAATGTCAGAAGAGAGGGAGGCAGAAAAGTTCAGCCAAGTCTTCTCCTCCTTCTCGGCCTCAAGCAAACAGGCACATGCACCTCACAGTGTCGGGAACTTCTGCGAGGAGATGGTGCATGCCCACGCACCATTTCCTCACAGAAGGTCCCAACACTCTGAGATGTGTGCATGCTCTCTATGTGTTTCAGGCTGAGAAGGGGACGACTTGCCTGAACTTTTCCTGCTTTGGAAGCTGCCTTTAAGTAGCAAGGACAGGCTGTGGCAGCTGCCTTCCGAGCAGCTTCGGCCAGCCCAAAGAACAGGACGGTGACAGCGGTGACAGCGGTGACAGCGGTGACAGGCCAGGAGAACATCAGGACACATCAGGACAGCACCAGCCTGAAGCTCATCAGCAGGACGTCCTCTTGGCTGGGTCTGGCCACGAGTGGCACCGGCACTGGCAGGCAATGGGGTATGCAGCCAGAACGAAGAACAGAACGGGACTTCTGACAATGTGGTCAGATCCAGCCCACGGGGCCATCCTGGTCTACCCAACGTGAAGAGGAAAGATGGGGCCAACATGGCTTCAGCCTGGTCTATTTTGTGACTCCAACCCACGAGTCCATCTTATCGGAGGGAGAAGGCTTCGAAAGTGAAGGAGAGGAGTTGGCCAGGCCTCCCTCTCCAGGACCCTCCTCTCTGGCAATGCCTCAGGTGTCTCCCAAAGGAGAAGAGATTGGCCAGGAGCCAGGTATCCCTGAGCAGTCACAGTCAGACAGTGACGGAGATAAGTCTTGGCTGGATCCACGCCAGCGTCGGAGAGACAAGCGCACGCAACAGAAAAGGAGGTGTGCCAGACATTAAACTGAGTCACTGGACCACACCCCACAGAGGATAAAAGGAGGTGTGGTGGCCATTCAGGCTCTGTGATGGACAAAACTAAACAACTAGCGAGTTGCATTGTATCTCTGAAACTACGTTATCTGCCTGCCTTGGATTTAATACAGACTGGACTTGACAATTCTTTGACTTTGTGTATTTGTTTTGGTTTATCTGACAGAGGAAGAACACTGTGAGTAAAGTTCTTGGCAAGCAGCTACTGCCAATCCTGTTAGCGAAGGAATTTATTGTCTGCAAGTTTTATTTAACCCCTGGCTGACTGTTTGTGTATGTGTGTGAGACGGGGACAGAACAGTCTATCCAATGTGAAGAGGAAACATGCCAGCAGTTTGGGGAGTAGTGTCAAGCTGGCCACACCCACCCAGTTGGCCACGCCCATGCAGTTGGCTACACCCACCCAGTCGGCCATGTCCGCCCAGCCCCCCCGACATCAACCACAGCCCTGATGCGGCCCTCAATGGAATTGAGTTTGACACCCTGCTTTAACACCACAATCTTTAACACCACATCTGCCTATTTCAGATCCTTGGGAAGTCCTCCATAGGTGGATAAAAATGTCAATTCCACTCTGACCATCTGGCTGACTGTGTGACCAATCATGTAAATAATAATGCTTTCTTTTTAAAAAATTGGATCTTGATGCTAGTTCTTGTGGAAACTTCTGTGGAAACTTATGTTTCTGCAGCACACCCAGTGAAGTGTCTTCCTGGGCCTTTGTTGATGAATAAGAAAACTTATCAAAGTGATGAAAAGGGGCATTGGAAGGGAGAGAACTGACTTGGGTCTGGGAACAGCTATGGAAAAACCTAACAGACACTCACCTCACCCCTGCTAGGTTTTTTTTCTTTCCTTGGTCCTGTTATTCAAGCCCCTCAGAGGCAGTTTCTAATGGAAAAGCCTCTGTGTTTGCAAGATTTGAACCTTGATGTTTGTAGAGCTTGTTTTTCTTACATGAGAGCAAAGACAATTTTGAGGGGGAGGGGAGAGAGAGGGAGGGAGAGATGCTCTCTTGTTCTTTGCTATTTTGTGTGTAATAATGTTGCTGGTGGGAAAAGGGGAAGAAAGGAGAAGGCTGCCTCCCTCCCTCCGTCCCTCCCTTTCACACCCTTCTGCTCATATATTGCAGCAACATGTTGGGAAAAGCCTCGTGTTGCCCAACAGACGGTTCTGCTTTCCCCAGGCCCTAGAAGAACTGTGAAGATCTTGAAATTGAGGGCACTTTTGCTGATAAATTTATTAGCAAGCATTGAAAGCTTGCAAATTGAATGCCTGTCCATTTCCACTAATAAATTGTAAAACAGCCTCTGAATATGTGCCTTGCAGAGTTCAGGAATGACTCTGTGTTGGAGAGTGCTGAAGGAAGAAACCTTTTTGCACAGAGCCATGGCTGCTTTGTTGGGGGATAATGTGGGCGCCTTTGGAGTCTTCTGGGGTTCAGGGGGCTGTCAGGTGCCTCCAGGTGCCCCCAGACATGGGCTACAAGTCTGACCATTTTGCCAATTTCATAATATGTGGGATGTGTTCCTGATACTGTCCACATTTTTCAGTCATATTACTCTTGAGACAGACTCTGGTCACAAACTTTTGTCATCTGGTCTGGACACTAATATTTTAACACTATTGGATAGTGCAAACCATTGTTTTTTGAGTTGAGTGTTGACTTCTACATAATGTGGAGAAAGAACAGTTCAAAGTTTCATGGATGCAGAAATCTGTATATGTGAGGAAGTGCTCGAATGGACACAGAGAGAATATCCACCAGCAACCTGGTCTTCTGCCATATGTTTGAGCACTAAGAGCCAGAATCCAACGTAAGAAGCCAGTGTGCTTTTAATGACATTTCAGAATGCTTAACTTTGCTTGAATCTGATCAGCCAAACCTGCAAACTGTAGCTAATTCTACATATGCTAATACTGGAATGTGGGGATTTTAATGATCAAGTTGGTTAAGAGGTTAATGCCAGAAAATGTTGCTGCAGCCATTCCAGCTGGCCATATGCTTGGGGGACACAACTCCCTGGCTCAGGCGCTGTGTGTGTGTGTGTGTGTGTGTGTGTGTGTGTGTGTGTGTTTTGAATTCAATACCTGTGTACTTCATGTGATTGTGTTATCTTTTCTGGCCATTAGGAAGAGCCATTTGTCATGTTTGCAAAGTCGGACACGGTTCTGTCCGGGAACAGGCGCTTTGAAGGTTACTGCGTGGACCTCCTCTCAGAAGTCTCCCGCATCCTTGGCTTCTCCTATGAGATTCGACTGGTGGAGGATGGGAAGTATGGAGCTCAAGATGAGAAGGGCCAGTGGAATGGCATGATAAGGGAATTGATTGACCACGTAAGTGAGAAGCCTTTTCCATCAGGGGAACTTTCTCTCATAGCATCCTTCTTTTTCTCTTTCTCATTTGCTTCTTAAAATACTTGTTTAAACTGGCATGAAATTCCATGAGAAACCATACTCAGTGCAAACTATGAAACCACTAAATGTAAGCATAGTAGGTAAAATCTGTAGCAATGGTCAGATATAAACAAGAATTGGGGAAATTTTGCTTTACCCTATCTTTCTTTCCAACAAACTTTGGCTGTGGAAATTCAGGGTCTATGGGGAAAAAAGAATCTGATTGCACAATTTCTGCCATCTCACTCACACACTATGGTGGGGGTTGCACAGGGCACTAAATCAAGGGCTGCTGTCAGACTCAAGAAACCAGGAGCCACCACGGACTTCAAAAGCACTGTGAGTTTATTCCATGTCACCTATATACAAGAATTGGATCTACTAACGGTCAATGTGAATTGGCACCAGATAAGAATCAATGGACTTCAAGGGGGACTGAAGTTGGGTCTCTTTTGGGGGTGTACAACTCCAAACTGATGATGCATTTGACCTCTCCCTCAGGCTCAGCCTAGTCATCTCCTGCAGGCATACTTACATGACTTAAGGCCATGCTGTCTGGCTTCACCGAACATACCAAGCAGGGGTGAAATGTAAAATTTATTACTACCAGTTCTGTGGG
>WNWU01000029.1:14612333-14626159 GCA_012654045.1 Ptyas mucosa
GGGGGGGGGGGGTAATGTGACTGGGTGGACGTGGCCAACTTTTTAAAAAAAAAAACTTTTCAAAGCATTTTTTCTAATGCTTTGAAAAGCCTCTGCCGATCAGGGAACTCAGCTGGGATCATCAGAGACTTTTCAAAGCATTTTTTTACCACCTCTTCGGCCAAGAGGTTGCAGAAAAAAATACTTTGAAAAGCCTCTGACTATCCCAGCTGAGCCATACGATCATCAGAGGCTTTTAAAAAAACTTTTAAAAGCATTTTTTTTGTCGGAAGAGGTTGTAGAAAAAATGCTTTTAAAAGTAAAAAAAAGAAAGCCTCTAATGATCCTGCAGCTCAACTGGGCATGGTGTGTGTGGGGGGGAGGGGGGGTGCAGGGATTTTTGCTACCGGTTCTCCGAACCACCTGCTGCCATCGCTACCAGATCAGGCGATCCGGTCTGAACCGGAAGCATTTCACTCCTGATACCAAGCCTTTATCAGACCACTCATCTGCTCAGGACTGGGCTTGACTTGATCAATGCTTGAGTGAAGTGCCTCTTTGCAGTTGTCCTGGGAAGCAGTGAAGTCCCCTCCCACACCTGATCCAAAGAGCAAAGCAGGGGACTTCCGGTGGTGATGTCATCGTGAACAGGGTGAAGAAATGGAGCTACCGTTTCTGAAGCCCAAAACTCTCTAGTAATTGCTCTTTAAGGGCATTCCCAAACCTGGAGGGATTGGGAAATGAAAGAGGACCTCACGAAGCCTCCTGGTGTTGCGCTGTCGCCAGAGAGGACAAGCGATCAACCTCTTAAATTGATGGAGAAGAAGTCGGCCTTTCAGGCGGACAAGAGCGATGGCGCCCATCTAGACTGAAGCAGAGAGTGTAAGCGGTTTCAAGTGACAGACAGAAAGATCCCCCTTAATAAGAATGGTTAACGGGAGACGCACGACCAAATAGGAGGAAGAAAACCGGAGTTACATAGCGGCGGCATAGGAGAAAAGGAAACGTGGAGATAGAACAGCGCGGAAGAAAAGGAACCCATAGAATGACAATGCAAAAATAAGAGACGGAGAAGGAGAAAGATTGCCTTGAAAGAGACGAATGTAGTGGAATTCGATCAAAAGGAATAGCCTGCAGAATTTGTGAACACAGAACGTTTGTGGGGACTCTGGATTTAAGATTGGGAGATCGAACGCAGAGACTGAAGCACCGGAACCCAAACGGAAGGAATAAGCGCTGAAACGTGTGAGCACAGAAAACTCGTTGGGACTTTGGAGTTATAGAAACTAAATCTTGAACATTGAAGGGAAAAAAAAATGTTTTGAAAACTGAACGCAGAGAACAAATACTGGGACTGGAAAAAGTGGCGCAGTTGGCCAGAGAGGGAAGTGAATATTAATTCTGAGCTATTGTGGGGGAAGGGGAAAAAAAAGAACTAATTTTAAATGCCAGTATATTAATTACTTTAATGCTCAATATTTAAAACCAATAAGAATTATATATAAGTAAGAATATAATTATATAGGTATAAACTTAAATGTAAATTGAATTATAAGGAATTAACGTTAGAGTGATTAATTGAAATCTTGTTATGAAATAGTTGATGAATTGAATTATATTTTTGATACAGTCTAATTGATAAATTGAGTGATTGAATAGTTGGAAAATTAAGGAAATCAAAACAGTAATTGAGAAAATAATCATAAGTAAATTGACTTGTAAATTGAAAATAAATTAATTACCCAAGAGGGGCTAGTGGGAAGTAACAAAAATACTTGGAGGGGTGAATAAGCGGTTGGGTGGGGGGGGAAAGAAGGGGAAATACTAAGAAATAATCTTTAAAAATTTATGTTAAGATTGGAAAGTTTCACACGAATACTGAAGATGTCCACATCCACCATAACAAAAGCAGAAAAAAAAACCACAATAAGCACCGCAGTAATGACCCCCCCCCCCACCTTTACAACAAAAAAACAATTGATAGCATGGTGGGAAAAGAAAAAGAAAAAGTGGAAATGTCACCAAATATAATACAAACTATGTTTCAAACGATTCAGGAATCAATACTTAAAACTCAAGAAAAAATAGCCGAAAATCAAGAAGAAATGAGAACGTTCTATGTAGAGATTAGAAATGAAATAGGAGAAGTTAAGGAGGACATTAAGACTATGAACGAAAAAATTGGGGGTATTCAACATTCTATAGAAGAAAATAAACAGAGAATTAGGAAGGCTGAATTGAAAATAGACCATGTAGAATCAAAGCTAGAAGCAATGGACCAAAAAGCTTTATATTTAAATAAAGAAATGTCAGATTTTTTGGCCATGCTGGAAATGGAAAAAGCCTCTTATTTTCTTCGCTTCCAAAATATCCCAGAGGAAAAAGATGAAAACCTAGAAGGAAAAATGGTGGAGATTATTTCTGGAATGACCCAAAAAGACCAAAAAGAGATAAAAGGACAATTGGAGGAAACATACCGAGTACAAACTATATAAGAAGGGATAGACTGGCAAGAGAAGTTCATGTAAAATTCTCCAAAAGATCCATCCGAGATGAAGTTTACAGGAAATCCAGAGAAGAAACAGTGACCCATAAGGACAAAGAAATTATAATCTTGAAACAGATACCCCGAAGAATAAGAAACTTACGACAACAATATCAATTCCTTACATCATTACTGATTAAATACAAAATAATGTATAGATGGTTGCCAATAGAAGGGATTCTAATTACATGGGAAGATAAAAAATATAAAATAGACGCTCTAGAGAAAGCGAAGGAATTTCATAGTACTCATTTTAGGTTGGAAGAAGAGCAAGAAAGTAAGGAGGAAGCTGATAGTAGAAGCCAAGAAGAAGAACAAACTGAAACAAATCAAGAAAAAGAAATACGAAAGAGGCAGGAAAAAGAGAGAGAGGAAAGAGAGGGTGCAAAGGCAAAGAACCAGATGGAAACAAGATATACCAAAAAACAAATACAATAAGCAATGGACGAACCAATTAAACTCTTTTCGGTAAATAATGGACTTAATGGATTTTTGAAGCCATTGGAAAAGCCAGAATACCAAATACATGGACAGAAGCAATAATTACAATCATTCCAAAAGAAGATGCTGATCTCCAACAAATTCAAAACTATAGACCCATCTCATTACTGAACACCGACTACAAAATATTTGCTGCAATTATGGCTGAAAGAATGAAACCAATACTAAATGCATATATACACTCAGATCAAAATGGATTTCTGCCGGGCCGCCAAATAAAAAATAATATGAGAATAATACTCAACACTTTAGAATATTATGAATCCCATCCGGAGAAGCAGGCAACGTTGGTTTTCCTTGACACCCAAAAAGCTTTTGACAACCAGAATTGGAAATTTATGATTAGACAACTACAAAATATGCAAATTGGGGAAAAATTTGGGAAAATTATAGAAGAAATTTATACTAATCAATGAGGAAAAATAATTATGAACGATGATATAACAGAAAAATTTAACATAACAAAAGGAGTTAGACAAGGCTGCCCACTCTCTCCTTTACTGTATATTCCATCATTGGAAATACTGCTGAAAAAAATTAGAGAAGACCAGGGAATCGAAGGTTTAAAGATTAACAAAGAAGAATATAAAGCCCAGGCTTTTGCCGATGACTTAGTGTTTATAACAGAAAACCCTATGGAATCTATATCAAAGTTGTTTAAAAAAATAGAAGAATTTGGAGAAGTGGCTGGGCTAAGAATTAACAAAAATAAATCGAAATTAATTGTTAAAAATCTCACGAAGAATCAGGAAAAAGAATTAACAGATAGTATACAAATTCAAATAACAAAAAAAAAATACTTAGGAATTTGTTTGTCCACAAGAACCTCAGCAATAAAGGAAAATAACTACGACAAATTAATAGAACAAACAAGAAAAGATCTTGAAAAATGGAAAAATTTACACATCTCACTTTTAGGAAGAATTTCGGCCATTAAAATGACAATATTGCCCAAATTTCTATACCTGTTTCAGGTTATCCCAATAAAAAAATAAACTGTTTTTCGAAAACTTGAACAAAATGACAGCAAATTTTATATGGCAAGGGAAAAAACCTCGAATAAAATTTAAATTGCTCCAAGATACAAAAGATACAGGAGGAGCTGCGCTCCCAGATTGGGAGACATATTATCAAGCAGTAGTATCGTCTTGGATCAAGGACTGGATGGAATTAGAAAATTCTAGGACTCTAACAATTGAGGGACACGATTTGCAAATTGGCTGGCACTCCTTTATGTGGGATGAAAAATATAAAACACACTCATATTTCAAAAGGCATACAATAAGGAATTCACTATTACAAATTTGGCTTAAAACTAAAAAACAGCATTATACGAAAATACCAAGTTGGTTATCACCAGTAGAATCAATTAGACATTCAAATTTAACAGATAAAACCAAAATAATCAGATATAAAGATATAATTGACCACCAAGGAAAAATGAAGACAAAACAGCAATTGGACACAGATCTAGATAGGGAAACAGACTGGTGGACCTTTACCCAATTACAATCCAAACATAGAGAACATATGAAAACATACGAGATCCAGAAACAAAAACAAGAAATAGATAAAATCATATTAGACTCAGAAAATAAATTAATCAGTAGAATATACAAATTCCTTTTACGTTATAAAATGGAAGAAGAAACAGTTAAGGAAACGATGATCAAATGGGCTCAAAATATTAAACACACAATAAATTTGGACAAATGGGAAAAATTCTGGCAAATTAATATAAAATTAACAAGAGCAGTGGCGTACAAGGAAAATCAACTGAAAATGTTCTACAGGTGGCACATGTCTTCAACTAGATTGGGAAAAATACACCCTAAATATAGCTCGATTTGTTGGAAGTGCAAAAAGACACAGGGAACTTTTTATCACCTATGGTGGACGTGCCCGGCAGCAAAAAAAAATTGGTCAAATATTAAAAAATGGCTGGAACAAATAATAGAAATGCAGATAGAGAAAGAACCAGAAACGTTCTTATTAGGAATCTTTAACAAATCATATCCTAAAGACACCAAATACCTTATAATTCATATATTAACGGCAGCAAGAATATCATACGCAAAAAATTGGAAACAAGAAAGAACCCCAAATGAAACAGAGTTAATAGGAAAAATCTTAGAATCCACTGAAATGGATAGGCTAACCAAGGAAATACAAGAAAGAGAAGAATCAGACTACTACAAAATATGGAGTAAATGGTATAATTGGCTAAAAACCAGAAACAAATTTAAATCCTAGAGGGCTAACATTACCAGTATAGAAAATGTTATTAGAATAAGAAGAGGTGAAGAAATATATAATAAGTAGAATGTCACTTTGAAATAGTGCTTAATAATAATGTTTTTGTTTATATGTTGTATAAATATTTGTTATGTGTATGTCATGTGTATGTTATGTTATGTGTTTTTTAATATTTATATTCTAATAAAAAATTATTAAAAAAAAAACAGAGCAAAGCAGGGCAGCTCTCTCTCTGCTCTGGACTGCTTCCAGGGGACTGGAAACACAGCATCCTGGATGCTCTCTGAGCTTAGTTGTTTTCTTGCAGATGTTTCATTACCCAAACTAAGTAACATGATCAGATCTATTTTATTTATTTATTTATTTTATTCGGCTTATATGCCGCCCTGTCTCACAATGGATTTAGGGTGGCTCACAACAATAAAACACAAGCCACAATATAAATAAGACTAAAATCTAAAAAATTTAAAATTAACCCTTAAAACCCCATCATCAGTCCAGGTCGAGAGATTTAAAAAGCCAAATTTTTCATTAGATGTTGAGCATAGATTAATTCCAAGATTAAGATCAGTCCATCAATTAAGAATCAAACAATCAAGAAACTGTCAATCAAGCTAACATTAAACAATCCAACCAAAAAACCTCCAAGATTGCTCCCACCAATACTCACAGGGTAAGCTGCTAGAATATAAATTGAGAGCAAACCCAATTTCTTACTAATACCGATGAGTAACGAATATCTGCATAAAAACTACAAAGCTCAGAAAGCACCAAGGATCTCTCATTCCAATCCTGAGCTACAAATATTCTCCTTTATTAAGGAAATGCTTCAGGAAAGCCCCAGCAGAAGTGCCTGGACAACACAATATGAAGCCAAGCAGAAGTGCTATTGCTATCTTGCTTCCAAACACTTTGTGGCAGGTGATGTTTCTGAATGCTTGACAGAAGTGAGGAAGGAGTAAGGGAGAGCAGTTCTCCAGTCCATCACAATCAGATTTTATATTTTCAAATATGGGCACAGCTGGACATACCAGGCCAAAGAAGCAAGGCACTTCTGGCCATCACTGAGGCCATGCATTTTTTTTTCCACAAGAGTCAAGCAGAGATCGGGTTTACTTCTTATCTCTTTTCTTCTTTTTCTGATCCCTTTCCTTGTTTCTCAGCAGCCAGTTCAGTTCTTCACTGTGGCTCCCATTGTATCCAGCAAGCTCCAGCTATAAGCAACAGTTTCCCTTCCATGGCTTAGCTGTTCCCATGTAACACTGCCAGAAAAATGTTGCACCCCAAGATATATGCTGCTAGTGGGAGATGCAAACTCGTGGAGAATGAGCTCAAAAAGGCAGTCACCCTTTCACGGGAATTGAAGCATTTGGAATTCTGACCCAAAGGTGCTTTTTCAAGAGGCAACTGGGCTCTCTTTGTTTTTCCTTGAAGATGTTTCACTTCTCATGCAAGAAGCTTGGACAGAGGCAACTGGACAGTTCTGAAGAAAGTCCAGTTGCCTCTTGAAAAAGCACCTTTGGGACAACCATGACCTGAATGACTGAGTACCTCCATAGACATTTGGAAGTCTGATCTTCCTCTCTTGAAGACATGGAATGGATCTTGGTGAGGCTGTTATCAAAATAAGTCCTTCATCATGAAATCAAACTCTGATGTTGCATCTCCCACGCTTATGTACGTGGGAAGATGAATATGCTTTATGGGGATAGATGATTGGAACCCAAATATCTGGTAGCCCTAGTCTGATACGCTACACTATGCTATTTATTTATTTAGTGAGGAAGGAACTCAGCCATCCATCCTTTGCTTCTCCTCTCTCCCTTGGAATAGTGGCTTATCCTGTACAAACATGAGCTAAGAAGTCATTTTCCAATAGAGAAAAGGCTTAATTTAAAAGTAACACACTTTTAAGCACACTTTCAGAAAGTAATCACCACTTACAGTTATTGAAAGCATTTTTTGAAGTCAAGTTTCCCCCCCCAAACAACCTTCAAGCATTAATTACCCGCTCTCCCCCTCCACAACGCTAAGTGGGCTCCCTTTTAATTGAAGCTGTAAATGATTTTGCTCAGAGTTGCACGCTGCATAATCAGGGGAAGATCGATGGAAGTCCAGAATCTCAGCAAGCCAGAATCTGGATGCCCGAGCTGCAATGGGACTCACTTTTGTCAGTTTCTACCAGCCATTTGAAGAAAAAAAAAATCAGTTGGCAAGGTAGGATAACCTCAGAGCAAATAGAGCTTGTTAACCTTGATTACCTGCGGGAGACATATCCTTCTCCAGCCATCTCTTTATTAATAGGGCCTCCGCCACTGACAGCATCTTTCATTCATTTGATGATGAACCTGAGCTCCAAGAGCAGAAAGTCGTAGGAGGCCCGGCCGCTTCCTGGACACTCTAATAATTGCATGTAGAAATGCATGGAAGGGCTCACTAATCTCTCATCCCATTCTGTGTTTTTCATGCAAATTCAAGGCACAGCTCTCCTCAGACTGAGCCTGCAGAGGAGCACAATGTAATTAATGGCATAATTACCCTCAGAATGCCATTTCAAGAGGACCATGAATGGCAGAGCAAGGGAAAGGAGCAGATTCTGCCTTCTTCAGAGGGCTTCTGTCCCTCATGCCGCTGTAGCTGCAGGGGAGCTTCTGGGTGTTTTAAGGACCATCAGGGACATGTAATGAGGACCCTGGGCAATATCGGGCTGGGAGTGGGGCAGGGAGCGAGGCTCTCCTCAGGACTCCCAGCATTCTGGGTCAGGAGGAGAACCAGCTGGAGAGGCTTCAGGCTACCTCCTGCAGGGAGATATGGGACTTTAGCTTGCTTTCTGCCCCAGGCAGGAAATGGCTCCCTTTCAGCCTTAGATCTGGACTGGGGCTTCTCAATACCGGTAGGGCTGAGGAATCAAAACAAAAGGGAAATTGAGTGAGAAATGTGGAAAAGAGAAATCAGGTGCCACATTGCAAGCATACACAAGAGAGCATCACACAAAGCTTCAGAAGGCCAAGTCTGATGGAATTTAACCCAGAGTCTTGTTTGCTTAGTTGGTTTAATTAAATTATATAGCTGTCCATTTCAGCAACAACTCTTGGTGACAAACAGTGATAAAAAATAAAATCAGATCCAGTACAATCATTAAAATACACAGCAACCAAGAAAACCAACTATTACCTGCATTTTCTTCAGGCACTTGGGGCTACAGGCCAGACCCAGAGATGGGTCTTCAGGAGCTCACAGAAGGCCAGCTGGATTGGCCATCCTGATCACCATTGGAAGAATGTTCTCAAGAAAGGGCTCTTTCTGGGCCCAGAGTTGCCCCCAGACTCATATAACTGAATTGGCATAGAGCTAGAAAGAACTGCCCCCACCATCACATTCTGCAGGAGTTGAAGCTTCCAAACACTCTTCAAAGGTAGCTCCATGTGAACTGCTTTGCAGTAATCTGGACGAGAGATCATAAGGGCACGAGGAGCGAGACTTCCCAGTCCAGGTATGGGCAGAACTGATGCAGTAACCAAAAGTGTGCAAAGGCCTCTTCTATGTGTCAGTGTTCCAAGTGATGTACCCACAGAAAGGAGAACTCTGAGGCAGGCCAAGTTCCTGAAAGAACAGTTTATTGGAAACATCATATTGGCACAACTGGTGAAAGCCGACTCTGAAGTCCCCACGGCTTTCACCTAATTAAAAAGTAAAAGTTTTCCCTTTCCCCCAAGTCACCAGTCATGCTGTCCAATCCAGTTGCTGGCTGGTTGCTTGGTTACTCACTCCTCCCCTGGCCAGCCACCTGTGTGAATGTCCTTGGTTTCCACAGGAAAGCTTTATTGTTTTGGCTACAAAGCCCCCCTCCCTCTACTGTGTGGCAACCCTGAAGTCTCCAAGATGGCCTCACCCAGGTGGCAACTTGAAAGCGTTGCTTTCTTAAACTTCAGGGTTGACTCTACACTCTTGAGCAGGAGCCATGAGTTCAGGAAGACCCCCAGATTACACATTAGATCTGTTTGGTACTGTGCCACCCTATCTAGAAAAATGGAAGATCTCCAGCAGAAGGTCTAAACACTCGAATTCACTTGGTCTTGTTTGGGTTTAGCTGAAATCTGTTGCTCGCCTTCCAGGCCCCAACATCCTCCAACCACTGGAATGGGACATTCAAGGCATCCTTCAGAGGCCTAGAGTGAAGATAAAAAGCTGAGCATCATTAGCATACCAATGACCTCATCCGATGTCTTCATGTAGATGTTAAACAGAAGAGGGAGAGAGAACTGAGACCCATGGTACCCCAAAAAGTAAAGGCCATGGCTGGACCTCTCCTCCCATCCATGCTGACGGTAATCAGCCCTGGAGGAAGGAGGAAAACCAGTGTAGCACCCCAACCCGTAGAATCACCCTAGAAGCTTTCCTAGGAATGAGGCAGTAAATCAGAGAGAAGCCCAACTTAAGAGACTGCATTGTACCAAATTGAATGGGGGAGGGAGGAAGAGGTTCAGAATAGCCACAACCTAGAATTGCTCAGGATATATTGAGGAGGTTAGAAGGTTTTAGCTTTAATGTGGCAAGATTCTGTCCTTTAGGTGAAGCAAATATGGGATTGGATTCAGCTACATATCAATGTTTCATCACTTGGCTTGGACCTGGCAGCATATCATTTTGTAAGAGCCCTCTCTCAGACCTTCTCTGACTTGGTCCTTTAGGCAAGAAATTTGTACTGAAAGGTATACTTTACTAAAAGCCAAGTGGTTTATAGTATAGCAAAGCCAGAAGTGAAGTTCATGTGCCAAACTTTCCCAGTTAACTTTCCTCATCCACTTCTTCTCCCTTGCTGGTACAATGAGTAGTTAGCCTTTTCTCCTCCCAATCAGCTCCCCCCCCCCCCATAGTTTATGGCAGACTGGCAGCTAGCTAATGCAAAGCTCAAGCATATGCTGGCAGTCCTGACAACCTCTATAGCACAATGTAAATTACAATCCTTTCAGCCACATATTTTCTGCCAATGCCTTTGGATTGATTCCAACCCTGTTCAGATAGCATGCACAATAACCCTGGTCCTTGAGGCTGTGGTGTTTCTCCCTAGGAATCAACAGGGAGCCCTTCTGGCATCTCCTAAAAGTCCTAGGAATTCTGAGTGCAAGGCTGATCCTGCAACCAGACCAAGACTGGCTGTAACATTGCCCACAGGAAGTGGATGGAAGCACCTCCTTGAGCACTATCACTTCCAACTATCATTGACATCTCTCAGATGACCTGGATCATCTTTGAAGATGATACAGTCTTGTTAAGTAACATCAGGATGAGTGAAGTGCAAGTATTGCCAGCTTTTTGCAGTGGCCAATTTCTGATTCTGTTTTTACAAAGATCATGTGGTTAATGGGGCCATTTGTCCATCTCATAGTGGAAAGTTAGGCTTGAGAGTGAGGGTACCAGATCTAGAATGAGGAATAAAAATTGCATCTAGGTGAGAGGAGAGTAAAGCTGTGCCAAGACCATCTACCTCTTGTTTGAATAAAGAGGAGGTTACTTGAACTTTTAAATAACTTTCATCAGTGGGATTGATCTATAATGAAAGGAGAGGTTCACTTTATCTATTACCTTAATCAGTGGTGTCAAACTCGATTTCATTGAGGGCCACATAAGGGTTGTGTTTGACCTCGGAGGTCTGGGGTGGGCATGCCATGGTGGGCTTGGCCATGGTGGGCATTTGATACAGGCTCAAGATGCATTTTCCCCTTCTTTCTTTCCACAGTTCTTTACTATAACCATTTTCCTATCTCTTCTACCAGATATTATTGGCAAACATTTATTGCTTATTCTTCATACTCCACTAAACTTTTTATTTATAAATTTTTACCCCATTGTTTAATAGTAAATTGCTTTTCCAGGCAGAAAAGCTATTTATACTATTGTATTTTTATTATTCAACTAATAATAAAAATACAATAGCATAAATAACATGATAATACAAAATCTAACAGCAGAGGTAAATTTCCAGGATAGTAATTTGAAATGGCTGTCAATTATAGATTGTAGATTAAATGGACCTACAGTATGTAAAATCTGGCATTAAACTGTAGTATTAACATAGGATGTTGCTTGTTTTCTATCCAGATATCCACTTACTTGAGGCCACATAATTGTAATCCAGTCCAATCCAGTCCTCCTGCAGCACAGCAAGCCATTTTTGGCCCGTTTTTGGGCAGCAGAGTGCTGCTGGAGGCCGGCGAGGTCAAAAACTGATCATGCAAGGGCCGCATGTAGCCCGCCCCCTGCAGCCCGCTTTGGCTGGCAGAGGTACCATGGGCTAGTCCTTTGATATTTCCAGGCTGGCCCTGCAGGCCAGATTTAAGCTCCCCATGGGCCAGGTCTGGCCCATGGGCCTTGAGTTTGACACCCCTGACCTAAATCATAGATGTGGGCACATATTTATTTATAAATATGAAATACTGTTATCTTTCTTTTTAACAAGTCAAGTCAAATCATGGGAATGTTGTGTGAGAGTTCATTAGAGAATAGAACATAGAATAACAGGATTGGATGGGACCTTGGAGGCCTTCTAGTCCAATAGAGCAGGAGACCTATTTTGGACAAGTGGCTGTCCAATCTCTTCTTGAAAACTCCAGTGATGGAGCATCCGCAACTTCTGAAGGCAAGCTGTTCCACTAACTAATTGCTCTCACTTTCAGAAATTTCCTTCTTTATTCTGGATTACATCTTTCTTTGATTAAGTTTCCATCCATTACTTCTTATCTTGTCCTCAGGTTCTTGGGAGAATAGACTGTTCTCTGTGGCAATCGCTCAAGTATTGGAATACTACTATAATGTCACCCCTAGTTCTTTTCTTCTTTAGACTAAACATAACTATTACCCTCAGTTGTTCATTGTATGATTTAGTCTCCAAGGTCTTGATCATCTTTGTTGCTCTTCTCTTTACTCTTTCTATGGTCTCAGCACCTTATTTGTATTTTGGTAAACCAGAACTGGATGCAGTAGTCCAAGTGTGGCCTCACTAATGCAGTATAAAGCCAAAGACCACAGTTTCTTACCCAGATGATCACCTCGTTCTTTTTTCCTTCTCTTCTTGCATGTAGCCACCCAGCTTTTGACAGCTCCTAATGACTGTCTTCCCATGCTGCTGGGTCAGAGGCTGATGCAGACACTTCAGGGAACTTGCGACTTCCCTGTTCATGCCTGCCTGTGCCTCTGTTCTTCACTGTTCCTACAGGACACTATGATCCCTGGGGATCCCCTAAAGCAGCTGAGATATCAGCATTTTCCAGGAGCCCCGGAATTTGCTTGTACCGCCACTGGCACTGGCCACACCATTCTCTCTTTTGGCATTTGTAACACACTGCTGACTCATACTTAACTGATGATCCATTAGGACATCTATATCTCTCTCATAGTTTCTACTATTGAGCAAGGTATCACATATTCTATATCTGTGCATTTGACTTTGGATAGGACCCAGTGCTCAAGTCTGTCAAGATCCTTCTGACTCTTGGGTTTAATCTTTTAAAGTATTGGCAATTCCCCCACCTTGGTGACATCTGCAAATTTGATGAGTTGCAATTTTATCCCTTCATCTATATTATTCATGGCAATATTGAAGAGTACTGGGTCAGAAACTGAGACAGTACCCCACTGCATGATTCCCTCCATGTAGATGTGGTTCCATTAAGGACTACACATTGAGTGTGGTTTGTCAGCCAATTACAAATCCATCTCATGATGGTGCTGTCTATCCCACCTTGTTCTGTCTTACAAAGAAGTAGGCTGTGGTCTACTTTGTCAAATGCCTTATAGAAGTCTAAGTAAACTATGTCCACAGCACTTCCCCCATCCACTAAATTAATCACTTTGTTAAAGAAGGTTAAAGAAGGGTTATCTGGCATGATCTATTTTTAACAAACCCATTAAGAAGAGCACCAGAAGTGCAGCCTCTTCCAGTTTTAGGTATTGGTGTACCAAGAATATGCAGGATTCTCTTTAAACTCAGGGGCTTCAGCTGGTGCAAAATGCAGCCACATGGGTTGTGATGGGAGAATCCTGATACTCCCATGTTACATCCCTCCTGCACGGTTTGTATTGGCTACCGGTTGCCCTCCAGGTGAGATTCAAGGTGCTGGTGATGACCTATAAAGCCCTACATGGCTTAGGACCAGGATATTTGGTGGACGACTTACAGCCAGCAACGATATCCCATCGCCCGGTTTGCGCCCATAGAGAGGCCCTACTCAGGGTGCCATCAGCTAGACAGTGGCAGCTGGTGGCCCCCAGGGGTAGAGCCTTGGAGCTCCAATTAGCACCTGACTTTTGCACCTTCCGCTGTGAATTAAAAACTTGCTTTTCAAATCCCTTGACCTGGACTGATGATGGGGTTTTAAGGGTTAATTTTAAATTTTTTAGATTTTAGTCTTTATTTTATATTGTGGCTTGTGTTTTATTGTTGTGAGCCGCCCTGAGTCCATTGTAAAATAGGGAGGCATATAAGCCGAACAAAATAAATAGATAGATAGATAGATAGATAGATAGATAGATAGATAGATAGATA
>WNWU01000029.1:14626479-14654661 GCA_012654045.1 Ptyas mucosa
TTTCTTTCTTTCTTTCTTTCTTTCTTTCTTTCTTTCTTTCTTTCTTTCTTTCTTTCTTTCTTTCTTTCTTTTGTCTTGCAATCTTCTTAGCAAGAAGGTATGTGTGTTAAAGAAGAAATTAAAGAATCTTAGGGGTCCTTGTGGTAATTTTTGCCATTTTTAATCCAATCTGTTCCACCACCACCTTCCCATAATGTTACGGTTAATACCAGAATACTTTTCTACACAAATATTGGAGCAGTTTGGGATGGGAAATTTGACATGATGATAACAAAGCTTCAGGCTAACCACTGTGCCTTGCCTGTGATTCTCATCTTCTCAGAAACTTAAACCCTTTGTGTTACCGAAAGCATAAAAGTGTGCCTGAAAATAAAAACCCTCCAGGCAAGAGAACAGAAGGCTGCTCCACTTCACCTTGCTCCTTACGTGCTGCCAGATTCTTTGTAGCTACAAGGGATTACGAGGCTGCTCAAACCTAAAAGAAATTCAGAGAGGTATCTGAAAAATGATGCGCAGGATTTGTTCCTCGCTCATTAATCCCACTTTTCAACACATTTGAGGAGGAAAGTTTGCCCCTGTTCTGCTCTGCTATTTGTATGCCTCCCATTCAGATCTTTGAAGACTGCATATGGTTAGCAGCTCATTCATTCATTTACTCATTTTTGGTGCCTTCAAATCAGTCTTGACTCTGGGATTGCCTGGACAAGTCCTTGCAGTTTTCTTGACAAGATTTTGGAAGTGGTTTGCCCTTGCCTCTTCCTTTTGGGGCTGAGAGAAAGGGATTGGCCCAAGGCCACCCAGCTGGCTTTGTGCCCAAGGTAGGACTAGAATTCATGGTCTCCCAGTTTCTAGCCTGATGCCTTAGCCAATGGGTCTCTATCAGGGCTATAGGGCTGAAATCTGTTAAAATAGAAGGCTTAAGTGAAACATGGCGATTAAGTGATTGTGTGCATTATCTTACCTTAAAATTACTATCCTAGCACTTTGGGAGGTGCTATAATCCAGATGGTAGTCCTTTTTCAGGGATACCTGCATTATTGGTATGGTTGAATAGCTCACACCGTGCTTCCCCTGGAAGGGAATTCTGATGGAATTAGTCCACCTTTTGCCAATCACCAGCTTCAATTTGCTGGAACAGCTGCTTATTCCTTTCACCACACCCTGCCGTCTTCAGTAAAATCAGTGAAATATGCATTATTTATCTTGTTTTCCAGGGACACAGACAATTAGGTTATGAATTAACTAAAGTAAATCTGTCTAACTCTGTCCTGGCTTTGGGGACTATTGTCACCTGTGGGTTTAGACGTCTTGTTTAATTTGTTCAGTGCCTGTTGTACAAATGCATTAATTGTGGAGCCAAGGAAGTCTTTGCTGACAAAGGATTGAGGTATTTTCTTTCCACCCTTATCCCAACCTTCTCCATTAGAAAGTGCCCCTTCCTTCTCAGCTGCTTTATGGATGATCATTCTGTAGTTTGAAAGCTTCTGATAGGACATCCAGTGGGTACAACCAAAACTCCAATAAAGGGGGATATTTGTGGCTCCTTGATGCTCTCTGAGCTTGGGTGTTTTCATGCAGACATTTCATTACTGAAACTAGGTAACATCAGCAGTACTGGAAAAGAGGAAGGGGAGCAGCAGCAGCAGCAACTGTGAGGTCCTTGCTGTTCTCTGAACATAGTTGTTTCCTTGCAGACTTTTCATTCCAAGATGATGTTTACCTAGTTTGGGTAATGAAGCATCTGCAAGAAAACCACCAAGCTTAGAGAACACCAAGTGTCCCTCATCACCAAGACAATCCTGGGGATCCTTACCTGCTAGTAAAAGGGATCAGAGTATCAGTTTATACAGCTAAAATAGATCCAAGATACCACAATCCATCATATTAATTGCATGGAAAAATCAGTACAATTTCTCTTTAGGTTATGGTTTTTCTTCTTTGCAAAGAGAAGTAAAGTTGGAAGAGATATTTGATAGTACCAAGATCCATAATCTTCTCCATGTTATTTGTTTTATATTTGCATCACATCAAACAAAATGAAAAAAAGGATTGCACACATAAACAGTGTTACAAAATTTAGAGAAATGAAAAAAGACAACAGAAAAATTTTGAGTTGCGAGAAGCCTGTATTTTGACTATGTAAATTCAGAAATGCTAAAGTATTATTATTTATCAACCAGGATTAAAAAGTTCTTTTCATCTGATACTTTCTACACATTGGGAAGTACAATTTACATGCACCTGTACTATTCAAGCAGGAAAAAAGAAGAGTGCAATAAGAAATCAAATTTGCTTCCTATTTGTAAAAATGTAAGTAACAGTTTGATATACTTAGGAGCCCTCAATCCCCTAAAATGATAGAAAAGAAATAGCAATTAAACAAGGATTTGAAAGAAGAAAAAAGGCAATTGCAATACCCATCTTAAGTACATGCTTCACAACAGAAGCATTCCAGCCTCCCTCAACCATGATGCAACATTGCCAATCTGAAATAGCCCTGTGGCTGCATGAACAGATCTCAAATATGTTTTAATGTGTGGATTGCTTGGATCTACTCTGAAGCTGCTCAGGTGGAATCTGCCTTCCTAAAACCTAAGCCCACCACTCTGTATGTGAAAAGTGTTAACTTTATTAGACCTTCATTTTTGCTTAGCTTTGAGAAGAAAAAATTAATTCCTTTAACTTAGTTTCTAATCCCTTGACCATCCCTGTCCTTCCTTGACCCAGTTCCAGGTTTTCTATATTAAAGAATATATAATGTCCCTAAACTGATGGGAACTCTACTCATGAGTCTGAGCAATGCAGAATGGAGTGGAATGATTCTGGAATTATTCTTTGTTGCCTAAACATTAGGCTCTGCTTTCCTTCCTGCCATAAGTTTCAAGTTTCAAGTTTATTTAATTTGTATACTGCCCTCCTCCTGAAGGACTCAGGGCGGTGAACAGCCATAAATAAAACATATAAATACAACATTTAAAACCCACTAAAATCCAATTAAATAAATTTGGCCATAGAAATATTAAAACCCCCATAATTTAAAACAAATTAAAATTTATAATATTATCAAAGAAGGGGAATCAGGCCAGGCCTGCCTGGAGAAATAAAAAGGTCTTAAGAACGCGGTGAAAGGTGCGTAGGTCCGGGATTCTCCGAATCTCCGGGGGGAGCTCATTCCAGATAGTAGGTGCCCCCACAGAGAAGGCTCTCCCCCTGGGGGCCGCCAGCCGGCATTGTTTGGCCGACGGTACCTGGAGGAGGCCCTCTCTGTGAGAGCGTACCGGCAGGTGGGAGGCCACTGGTGGCAGTAGGCAGTCTCGTAAATAACCAGGTCCTAAGCCATGGAGCGCTCTAAAGGTAGTAACCAAAACCTTGAAGCGCACCCGGAAGACCACCAGGAGCCAGTGCAGCTCGCACAGGGGTGGAGATGCACAACTGAGTATCATCAGCATACTGATGATACTTCACCCCGAAACCATGGATGATCTCACCCAGCGGTTTCACATAAATGTTGAACAGAAGGGGCGAGAGGACCGACCCCTCTGGTACCCCACAAATGAGGTGCCTCGAGGTCGACCTCTGCCCCCCTGCCAACACAAACTGCCACTGGTTGGAGAGAAAGGAGGAGAACCACCTCAACATGGTGCCTCCCACCCCTAACTCTTCCAACCGGTGCAGCATGATACCATGGTCGATGGTATCAAAAGTCGCTGAGAGATCTAATAGGACCAGGACAGAGGAGCAACCTCTGTCCCGAGCCCTCCAGAGATCATCAACCAACACAACCAATGCTGTTTCTGTGCTGTACCCAGGTCTGAAGCCCAACTGGAATGGATCCAGATATACTGTTTCATCCAGGTACTGGGGGAGCTGCTGCGCAACCACACTCTCAACAACCTTCACCACAAAGCGAAGGTTGGAGACCAGACGATAATTAGATAACACTGCTGGGTCCAGGGAAGGCTTCTTGATGAGAGGCCTCACCACCGCCTCTTTCAAGGTGGCGCGGAAGACACCCTCACTCAACGAAGCATTTATAATCCCCTGGAGCCAGCCTCGCATCACCTCCCAAGAAGCCAGCACTACCAGGAGGGACACGGGTCCAACAAACATGTGGTCACATTCAGTCCACCCAGAATCCTGTCCACATCATCAGGAGCCACAGGATTAAACTTGTCCCAGATAATATTCACAAGACCCACCCCAATCATTCCCCCTGAGACCACCCAGTCGGAGTCCAGGTTTTCCTGAATCTGAGTGATTTTGTCATGCAGATACTGTACAAAATCCTTGGCTCTACCCTCCAAGGGGTCCTCCCACGCTCCCCGTTGGAGCAGGGAGTGAGTCACCCTAAACAGGGCAGCCGGGCGGTTATCTGATGATGCAATAAGAGCAGCAAAATAGTTACATTTTGCTGCTTTTATTGCCACTCAGTAATTCTTAATGTGAGATCTTACCAGTGTCCAGTCAGATTCAGAAAGATTGGCCCTCCAACTACTCTCTAGGCATCTTTTCCGCCACTTCATCTCCCTTAGCTCCTCAGTAAACCGGGGAGCCAGGTGAGATCGGCACCGGGTCAGAGGCTGCAAAGGCATGACCCAATCCAGAGCTCCAGCGGCCGCCCTATCCCAGGCGGCCACTAGGTCTCCAGTCGAGTTGTCAGCCAGAGCCTCAGGAAATGGCCCAAGCTCCATCTGGAACCTCTTGGGTTCCATCAGGCGCCTGGGGCGGAACCATCTTACCGGCTCTGCCTCCCTGTGGCGAGGTGCAGTGGTTCAAAGATCAAGATGGAGGAGGAAGTGATCCGACCATGACAAGGGCTCGGTGACTATATCTCCTATTTCAAGGTCACTCAACCACTGTCCAGAGACGAAAACTAGGTCCAGCGTGTTTCTCCCCCATGGGTAGGGCCATGAATTAGTTGGGTCAGGTCCATAGCTGTCATGGAAGCCATGAACTCCCAAGCCACTTCAGATCCCTCACCTGCAGATGGCAGGTTGAAATCCCCCATGACCATAAGTCTAGGGGTATCAACCGCCACCGCTGCGATGACGTTGAGTAGCTCAGGCAGGGCTGCCGCCACGTGGCAGGGAGTCAGGTACGTGATCAGCAAACCCATCTGTACCCCATGGCCCCACTTCACAAGGAGGGACTCACAGCCAGCTGTCTGAGGAACAGTGGCTCTCTTGGTCTAAGACCTTCTTTAATAATAATCGCTACGCCCCTGCCCCTCCCCTGTGGCCTCAGCTGATGAAATGTGTAGAAACCTGGTGGGCACATTTCAGTGAGGGGAACCCCCCTCCTCATGGCCCAACCAGGTCTCTGTAATACCTGCCAGGTCTGCTCCCCCCTCCTGAACAAGATCACAAATGAGGGGGGGCTTTATTTACCACAGACCTGGCATTGCACAACATCAGCCGAAGGCCCAGCCCCTGAGAGTCTGTGCTACCTGGAGAATGAATGGAGTCTTGGGGACCGGAGCACGCCACTGCTCATAAACAGTGAGCGCGCGCTCACCTAACATGATATGGCCCCCTACTCCTGCCATTTCTGCCCCTCCCACCCACCATGTTGATGGAAAAAACACTATCTGGACGAGTTCTGACTCCCCACTCAGCCCCGGAACCCCCACCTCCCATGCCACGCTGCACAGCCCGACCTGACCCACCCCTTAATGGGTTATCCCCCATATCCCAAATCCTAGTCCAACCCTCCCCCCGTGGAACCCCTTAAAAATTTATCTAAAAAATTATTTTAAAAAAAACCCTTAACCCCCTCTTCGCGGTATGCCACCTCTCGGGGTTCCAAAACCCATCATCAAGGTAGGCCCTCGATAACGTGGAGGGCCAAACCTGCGAGAGGGGGGAGTTTCGCAGTTTAAGGAGTTCTGCCGACGAATACATTCGGTAATTGGGTATAGTCTATGGCTGGGGGGCCAATCCAATGATCTAACATAATCAAAGATATTTTTCCTTATGGCATTGCAAGGTCTGTTGTCCCCTATTCTATGTATCTGTATGTCATTTCTGTTTTTTAAAAGTATAAATTTGTTTTTCAACCTTTTTATTATCAAACAGAACACTATTAAACAGAGAAATGAGAAAAAGAAGAAAAAGAAAAATATACAAGGGCACCTTGTGTATATACACATGAAGACACGCAGACACACACACACACACACACACACACAGAGAGAGAGAGAGAGAGAGAGAGAGAGAGAGAGAGAGAGAGAGAAATTTGAGTCCATATACAGTAAAGGTTGGTCATATTACATTATTTATATATATGTGTGTGTGTGTCTATATATATATAGGAAACTACAGACCAATCAATCTGACATCAGAATCAGAATAGAGCTGGAAGGGACCTTGGAGGTCTTCTAGTCTAGCCCTTTGCTCAAAGAGACAGTCCTATACCATTTCAGACAAGTGACTGTCCAGTCTCCTCTTAAAATCCTCCAGTGATGGAGCACCCACAACTTCTTTTTTTTAAATAAAGTTTTTGTTTTTATTTTTCATAAACACATTTACATGTACAGTTATTTCCATCATTTTTAATTCATCTTTTCTTTTAACTTTCATTTCTAATTTTTACTTTTTTGGGGCTGCTCTTTTACCCTTTACCTTTACTCCAACCTTTCTTCTTCTCCTCCCTTTCTCTTCCTTCCTGTTTCTCCCCTACTTCCTTCGTTCTTCCTCTTCTTCTCTTTCCTACTTCCCCTTCTCTTCCCCCACTCCTCTCTTCTTCCCCCTTCTAACCTTCTCCTCTACTCCTCTTTCCCCTCCCTCTTCTTCCTCTCCTTTTCCCTTTCTTCTTTCTCCTGTACAAAGAAGTTTGTAACTTTAAAAAAAAAATAAAGTATGATTTTATTTATACCTTTCCAGATTAGTCTGCCTGCTAAAGGGGATGGGGGATGATTTCAGGTTTAAAACTACAGAAGCAGGAAATGATGCTATTGAGTTTATTTCATTATTTTCTTTATACCAAGGCTGAGGGAGCTCTACCTCTGTCATCCACTCAAATTAGGAATAGTGTCTCAGGTGAGATGCCCTCCCAGAAGATGGCAGGTAACAGCAGGAACTAGGGTGTTCAGAGCCTTGAGGGAATGGAGGAGATGGGGGGGGGGGGGTTGGAACTGCCAGACTTCAATCCTGCAGGCTTGGCCATGTCACTCTAGTGGGCAAACATGCCCTGCTATTTCTAGCATGACACATTGTGGAGCATTTGTGGATAAAGGTAAAAAGTAGGCCTTCTCATGAAAGAAAAAAAAGTGGCCTTAAAAAAAATCTGGATCAAATACAGGTAGTGCTCAACTTACAACCATTCATTTGGTGACTGTTGGAAATTACAATGGTACTGAAAAAAGGGACTTATGATTGTTTTTCACACTTACGAACGTTGCAACATCCCCATGGTCACATGATCAAAATTCAGATGCTTGTCAACTGACTCACATTTATGACAGTTGCAGTGTCCTGGGGGTCATGTGATCCCCTTTTGCAATCTCCTGTCAAGCAAAGTCAATGGGGAAGCCAGATTCACTTAAAAACCGTGTGGCTAACTTAATAATTGGAGTGATTCATTTAACAATTGTGGCAAGAAAGGTTGTAAAATGGGGCAAAATTCATTTAATAAATGTCTCACTTAGCAACAGAAATTTTGGGTTCAATTGTGGTCATAAATCAAGGACTATCTGTAAAGGCTAAAGTGGATAATCTACATGTTTGCTTCTTAGGAACATAAAGAAAAGTTCTAGATATTCTTTAATATGCTACTTCTCAAACAATAGTCCCTCCCCAATTCCTTTGTGATGATTGTTAAGAGAGACTTTTGTTCCCTTAAGAAACTGCTCACTAAGACAGTTCGATATTTTAACTAAAGAGGGGCACCTCAACAGATGCCTGGCTAATTTAGTCAGGATCAGATACTAAGCACTGCCAGGACTGGTTAGTCCTTGGACAAGAGATTCCCACAGAATCCTGGGGCTGTAGGCTGCAGTGAAGTTTTAAAACATCCCTGAAGGAGGGGAAAACACTTCTGTATGGTTGCCAAAAAACATCATAGATGTGGCATCATTAAGAGCTGAGTACTTTACATAAAGGAGATGCAGTTCTAAGATCTACCCAGACCTCTGTGGAGATTCTCAATCATCCAGGCCATGGTTGTCGCAAAGGTGCTTTTCCAAAAGGCAATTGGACTCGTTTTTCTTTGAAATTGTTATGTTTCTCATCCAAAAAGCTTCTTCAGTTAAGTGAAACTTTTACAAAACAAAAAACAAAAAACCAAGAAAGGCCAGTTGCCTTTTGGAAAAGCACCTTTGGGACATTTACCCAGATCATATTCTTTTGCTCCACTTTCCTGCTTGTCTCTAACCACTGCTTTCTCTCCCTGTACTTCTTGCCAATTTGCTTTGCAGAAAGCTGATCTGGCAGTCGCTCCCCTCACCATCACCCACATTCGGGAGAAAGTGATTGACTTCTCCAAGCCCTTCATGACTCTTGGAATCAGCATTCTCTACCGAAAGGCCAATGGAACCAACCCCAGTGTCTTCTCCTTCCTGAACCCATTGTCTCCTGACATTTGGATGTACATCCTCCTTGCTTACCTGGGAGTTAGCTGTGTGCTTTTTGTGATTGCCAGGTAAGGAACTTGCCAAAAATAAGCCGTGGGTACATAGTGGGAGCTATCCCCTGAGCCCCTGGATCAGCCTCTGTACCATATCAGACTCCCCCTTCCTTTCTCTCCCTCACTAGAAGGGGATTTCACTCATATTTTACATGGCTAGAAGAGAAGAGAAGGGCTGCACCACTAGCTCTCACTCTCTGGCTAATAATTCTATGCCACAGAACTATCTCACTATCTCATAAAGTCCCCCCTAATCTTTAAGGAAGCAAACACAGTTCATGTTCTGACAAGGGATTTGGTCTAGTAGTTTCATCCATTTCCATCAATTCAGCCGCTGATGGCTTTGCTTAGAGTCTCATTGAAATAATTTGCCCTGAATCCTTGCTCTGCACTTAATCATTTATGGCAGGTGTCTCCAAACCTGGCAACTTTAAGACTTGTGAACTTCAACTCCCAGAATTCCTCAGCCAGCACGAGCAACTCCTAGTCAGCATGGAGGAACTCCCTCAGCCAGCAGAATTCTGAGAGTTGAAGTCCACAGATCTTAAAGTTGCCAGGTTCGGAGACCCCTGATTTATGGGAAGACCCAGTACAAATATGGGTGGGGCTGTAACTTCTGCACTTCTTCAACACCACTACTAGAGAAGGTGCAGGATCCCTTCTCCCTTGCATGTACTCCCTGACCATGCTTGGATGCAACCTGCATTTTGGCTCTCCCCGATAATTGTTTGTTCAATCTAGGCCTGGGACTAAGTGGCTCCGATAAATTCTCTACCATTTTTACATGTGGGGCTGGCATTTCAGCTGTTGGGAAGAGGCATGAGAACTTCCCCAAGACTTAGTGGGTGACAGCTGCCTTTCTCTTTTCTTTCCCAACAAATAGCACCACCCTCAGTCTGATCAGGTTCACTTCAGTGCTGGTGGTCTATAAGAAGTGACCTTGACACGGGATACATGAGCTGCTAGGAAATGAAAAACAGCACATCACAGAGCCCTACATGTCATAGGGCCAGGTTATCTATGGAACTGGCTTTGCCCCATTACACCAGCTTGTCCCACTCATTGAGGGAGGGAAGGCAGGGTCTAGGACAGGGGTGTCAAACTCTATTTCATTGAGGGCCACATCAGGGTGTGTTTGACCTCAAGGGGGGCATAGCCAGGGGCGTGGCCAGCTCATGTTGGGGGCACCTATGGTGGCCAAGTGCTAAGGCAGGACTTCCCTCAGACCCTCCCTCCCTCTCATTATAATCTCATTCCTTCCTTCCTTCCTTCCTTCCTTCCTTCCTTCCTTCCTTCCTTTTCTTCTTTTTCTTTCCCTCTTCATTCTCCTTTCTTCTTCCTTCCCATCTCCCCATCTTTCCTTCTTTTTCTTTTTCTTTTCTCTTTCCCTTTCTCCTTTCTTGTCCCTTTTTGGATGCTCAAATGCAAACGGGAAAAAATTTCTCCTTTTGTTTTAATTTCAGTTTGTTTTGCTAGTCCTCTGCCAGCAAAAACAGAACCCGGGGAGCCATGCACAGCCCCCCCCACCCCACCCTGGGCCCTATTTTTGGCTGCAACAGCCTCCTGCAGTCCTCTCCTAGTGAAAATGGAGCTTCCATTTTCCCTGGCAGAGGGTTTCAGGAGGTCATTGCGGCCAAAAACAGAGCCATCCTGAGCTCCATTTTGGCTGGCAAAGTCACTGTGGGCCGGTCCTTCACTGTTTCTAGGGCGGCCCTATGGGCCAGATCTAAGCACCCCTGGGCCTTGAGTTTGACACCCCTGGTCTGGGACAACTCACTGCAGGACAACTGGCCACAGCCAACACACCGTGAGGAAAGAGTTACAATAATATCAAAGAAAGGGTGGGATATTAAAGAAAGGATGTCAAAGGAGGGACAGAATGAAATGTGAATGATAAAATTTTTAATAAATAATTAAATTGAATTGCTGAATTGTCCTGCAGCAAGTAGGCCATGATGAGTTGTCTCATTCCCTGGAATGCAGGACAATTCAGTCAGTGACTTCTGACTGGCTGGGTTAAGAAAGAGAGCCTCTTCTGCTGCTGCCCCTGCTTGGTGAAACATCTTGCCCAGAGGCAAGATGGGGGTGTGGAAAGCCCCCAATCTTCTGATCTGTATAAAGGGGTCAAAACCTGGCTTTATCACCTTGTGTGGGGGACACAGAGGCCCGCACAGCATGGGGCTGGATGGCCTCAGGAGATCCCCCCCCCCCCCGCACCAGTGCCTGTATTAACAACTTTTGATCTTCCCATCTTGGATCTCTCCATCTCTTGCAATTTTATAATGCTGTTTTACATTTTTAAAAAAATAATCTTAAATTATTTGCTTTTAATGTTTTATCGTATTGGTTGAATTGTACACCATCCAGAGCCCCTTGTAAGGAAGATGGGGAGTTAATAAGTTTGATAAATAAATAAATAAAACTTTGCCATCATCATCATCATTAGGACCAAAAAACAGACAATTAAAAAGATAGGCTGTGTCATGAAACTGATTTTGTGAATCTACTCAGCACATACATGCAGAGACTTGCAATACTCCCCTCCCACAAATACACACACACACCAGGGGCGGGTTCCAAATCCCGTCACTACTGGTTTGCTTGTGCACGTGCATACAGTTGCACATGCGCACAGCACTTCTGCGCATGTGCAGAAGCATCTGGGCAGGTGGGCAGAGCCTCCCGCCGCCGCCGCCACTACCAGTTTGCCTGATCTGGTGCGAACCGGTAGCAGCCCACAATTGATACACACACACAAACACAAACAAAGAGACAGATTTTGATAAAACAGTTGTACCCTAATGTAAAACTGCTGACGTCTGAGATGCAAAGAGGCTGATTTGGTTCAACTTCACAAAGTATTTCTACCTGTAAGTGCAGGTAGTCCTGAATCCGCCCAGCTTGAAAAGGAGGATGAATCGGTTTGGGTTGTCAAACCTTTGAGTTTTGCCAGGCTCCCTGTATCTTTAGAGATTTGCATCCTAGATTTCTTGAATTGGCTTTCCATTGATCCCAATCGTGTCTCAAGATTGGTTTTACTTTCCTGAATGGCCCTGACTCTCCTGTCAGTAAGGACATAGATTCAGCTAACCAAATGGTCCTGATTCCCAGTGAGGAAGTGGCCATGCTGACCCACCGAGGTGGGAGAAGAAGCAGCTCCTTCCCAGGTTTAGATCCTCATTCCCTCCCTCCCCACCTAATGAAGATCCCTTTTCATTGAAAGGGAATTCTAAACTTCTGGCAGCAGCCAGAGGCAGCCACAGACACAGTCTTAGGTTGCAAATCATCCAAACAGACTTTTGTGGCTGCAGACCCACATAGAACCAGCGATGGGCAATTTGGCTGCCTTTGCTGCATCTGTTAAAAAGAGAGAAGTGTCACATACTCAGTATGATCATCTCTCTCTTGCTGAACAGCAGGTGGGGAAATGGCTTCCCATCCTTCCTGCTTCCTGGGGTTGGGTTAATGGGAACTAAATGAAAGGTGGGAAACCTGCTGAGGACTGCCTCTCTGTCAGTTTAGCCAGAGCCTGTCCAGGTGGAGATTAGAGAGAAGAGACTTGGGATGATTATCTCCATCAGCCTCGGGGCTGGGGGAGGGGTGATGATGCTGTGCTGGCTCCCCGGGGCCATTACAGCATTTGGAGGTGATTACCTGAGCTTAGTGCCTAATACCCTAATTTTGTATAATGTGCTTGTCAAAATTAGCTCTGCGGGGAACAGACCAGCTCCTTGTTTGCTCTGGCAGATCTGGATTGGCTAAGTGGTTACTGCAACGGGTGTGAGGTGATGAAAGCTTTAGAGATGCCTTTTGCCAACACTGAAAGGAGATTTTAAGAAATGCAAGATCTGGGCCACCATCCTTCTCAGTCAGGGTCCCCTTGCAAAAACACAATTCATGGGAGGGGCAGTGGGCTTTTAGTAGCTATGCCTTTCTCTATACTCAGACAATTTTACCATTTAATTGCTCTAACTGGAGGCAAGTGAAGCTGGCTTTCGGAATACTTGGCAGTGAAGCACAGGAGTCCTCTGTTGCTCCCCTGCTGCCATATGTCTTTCTCCCTCATCCAGTGATGGATCCATGACTTTTAAAACTCATGAAATTTAAACGCAAGCCCACATTGCTGCTGCAGCTGCTGATTTCCTATCTATGCCATTTTCCATACCAAGCATTCCCAGCATTATTATTTGAGAGACCTAATAAGATTATTGAAGAATGAGCTATACTGCAGGCCACCCAACCAAGCAGAAGAAATAGACGAACACTTTGCTAAACAACTAACAAATATATGCAGGAAACATACCACAGTAGTAATGGGAGGATTTAACTACTCTAATATCAACTGGGAGACAAACTATGCAGCAACTGGGAGATAGAACAAATTCCTTTCCAACCTACCTGATAACTTTGTCATCCAAAACGTAGAGGAGGGAACTAGAGGAAAAGCTATACTGGACCTAATTCTACTAATAGAGAAGAAGTAATAGAGGGAGTTGAAGTTATGCAACCTTGGGTGAGAGTGACCATGTCATAATACAATTCAATATAATGCAAACAGAAGCAATAGAACATAACCCAACCCAACCAGTGACTTAAACTTTAAAAGAGCTGATTTTAACAAATTCAGAGAGAGCCTAAGAAAAATTCCATGGATAAAAATCCTAAGGGAGAAAACAACTCAAGCAAGGGAAACACTGAAAAATATGATCATAAAAGCCCAATCCAACACAATACCACTGAAAACAAAACATAAGAAATCCAAGAAGAAGCTAGCATGGTTGCACAAAGATCTCTCTGATAAACGAAAGACAAAAAGGACAAGTACAAAAAATGGAAAGAGGGTCACATAACTAAGGCAGAATATCAGCCGATAGCCAGAATCTAAAGTCAGGAAAGCAAAGACTCAGAATGAACAAAGACTTGCAACAAAAGTCAAAGATAATAAAAAAAAGTTTCTTTCAAAATATAAATAACAAGAAAAAAAGTCAAGCAAACAGTCCATCCACTAAAGAGAGAAGATCACAAGGAAGTAACAGACAGTAGAGAGAAAGCAGAGCTGTTTAGCTCATTCTTGGCATCACTCTTCTTGCAAAAAGAAACTATAGCTCAATATACCAAAAACAAAACTGTAAAAGACAGACTAGAAATAAAAATTAAAATAAGCAATAAAAAGGTAAGAGAACCACCTGCTTGACCTTGATGAATATAAATCACTGGGACGTGATGGATTACATCCCAGAGTTCTGAAGGAGTTGATAGATGTTATCTCAGAACCATTGTATTATATTTTGCAAAAATTCTGGAGCATCGGGGAACTACCAGAGGATTGGAAAAGAGCTGATATGGGGGAAGACAGTGATTGAGAGGGCAGCTCCATTGGCCTTGGAGGAAACCGGGGAAGGGCAGAGTTAGTCCGGGCAAGGCTTTATGGAATTAGTAAGGCCTGCAGGCAGGGAGGAACAGAGGCAGGATGAACATGAGACACAGAACTCAGACGAGGAGCAAGGACCACCCCTCCTGATCCAAGGGCTTGGAGAGTGCAGAGAAGGCATGATCAGCACAGCAGGCTACTTGGGAGGATAGTGCTCCACCAATCTTCACCAGGCACACCTAGGGAATGAGACTTAAGGAGATGCTGTGGGGAGGGGCATTTGTCGGGAACAAATGCTAGGTTCCTGAAGTGTTGCATGCTGACATTTGAACTTGCCAAGAGTCCTTGCATTCCTTTTGGCATCCTGGACTAATTACCTGGATCTTTTGCTTCCTGAACTCCTTGATTTGCTCTTGATTTGCCAAATACATTTGGATTTATTGCCGTGCAGACAGTGCTGAGCTGGACTAATTGCAGCCAGAGGCTGCTTGAGGTTTGTATGGGGGTTTGTTATCACTCTGCTCTGAGACTTGCCAGAAATGTGGGAGCATTTGGGGAGATTTAGAGCAATAAAAGAGCAGTATGAACTGCCTGCTGTTTGTGTTATCTCTGTGCCATGCCATGGGTCATCACAGCATTTAACAAAGTAGACCACAACCTATTGCTTAGTAAACTAGAAAAATGTGGGATAGATTGTTGTGGATTTGTAACTGGGTGACAAATCATACTCAGTGAGTAGTCCTTAATGGTACTACATCCACATGGAGGGAAGTAAGACAAGACCCTGTCTTAGGCCCAGTTCTCTTCAATATTTTCATAAATGACTTAGATGAGGGAATAGAAGGGGAACTCATCAAATTTGCAGATGACACTAAGCTGGCACTGTCAACATCCCAGAAGACAAGTTCAAGATCCCAAAAGATCTTGGCAGACTTGAACAATGGGTCCTTACATGAAATTTAATGTGGAGAAAAGCAAGGTTTTATACTTAGGAAAAACCAAAGGTGCAAGTAAAGATTAGGTGAAATCTGGCTCAAAAACTGTAACTGTGAGAGGGACCTTGGTGTCATAGTGGACGACCATTTAAACCTGAAATACTGCATCCAGGTTTGGTTACCCCATTACAAAAAAGATGTTGAGGTTTTGGAAAAAGTGCAAAGAAGAGCAATTAAGATGATTCAGGGCCTGGAGACAAAAACATATGAAGAACAGTTGCAGGATTTGAGTATTGTCGGTCTAGAGAAAAGAGCAGGACAGACATGATAGCAGTCTTCCAGTATTTGAGGGGCTACCACAAAGAAGAGGGGTCAACTTATGTTCCAAAGCAACAGGTGGCAAGACAAGAAACAATGGATGGAAGCTAATCAAGGAGAGAAGCAACCTAGAACAAAGGAGAAATTTCCTGACAGTGAGAACAATTAACCAGTGGAACAGCTTGCCTCTAAAAGTTGTGGGTGCTTCATCACTCAAGGTTTTTAAGAAAAGACTGGACAACAACCTATCTGAAATGGCATAGGGTCTCCTAGCAGGGGGTTGGGCTAGAAGACCTCCAAGGTCCTTTTCAGCTCTATTTTGATAGATTGATTGAACTCAGGGAAGGAGAGAATCATACAACTTTTATCATACCCAGCAAAATATGTTGGATGAGGACAAATTAGCACCATCAGGACTAATCAGAATCAGAATAGAGCTGGAAGGGACCTTGGAAGTCTTCTCGTCCAACCCAGTCCTTCTTTTCTGTAGACTGGCAATACCCAAATCCTGCAATTGTTCTTCATATGTTTTTGTCTCCAGGCCCTGAATCATCTTAATTGCCGTTCTTTGCACTTTTTCCAAAACCTCATCTTTTTTGTAATGTAGTGACCAAACCTGGATGCAGTATTCCAGGTGCGGTCTAACTAAGTATTTATAAAGCAGTACTAATACTTCATTTTTATTCTATGCAGTGAGTGGGTGATGGAACAGGTTTCTGACATGCCTAGCTGACAGCTTTGTCACCCAAAAGGTGGAGGTGGGAACTAGATGGTCAGCTGTACTGAACTTAATCCTAACTATGAGGCTCTCCTCACAGTCACTCATGCCCTCATAGTTAGATTATTGCAACGCGCTCTACATGGGGCTACTCTTGAAAAGTGTTCGGAGACTACAGTTGGTCCAGAATGCAGCCGTGCGAGCTATCGTGGGTGCGCCTAGATATACCCACATTACACCAATTCTCTGCGAGCTGCACTGGCTCCCTATTGGTCTCCGGGCACAATTCAAGGTGTTGGTTTAAAGCCCTTTAAAGCCCTACATGGCTCAGGGCCAGGTTATCTTCGAGACTGCCTTCTACCATATAGCTCCCAGCGACAGGTAAGATCCCACAGAGTTGGTCTCCTCTGGGTCCCGTCAGCTAAACAATGCCGGCCGGCGGGCCCTCAGGGGAGGGCCTTCTCTCTGGCTGCCCCAGCTCTCTGGAACAGTTACCTCCTGAGGTCCGGACCATCCCCACCCTATTGGCCTTCCAAAAAGCGGTGAAGACCTGGCTATTCCAGCAGGCCTGGGGCCGTTGATCTCGCTCTTGCGATCGTGTGAGATCCGGCCATGAATGGTATGAATGGGTTTTAATGTTTTAATTTTTAAATGTTTTTATAATGGTTTTTTTAAAAAATGCATTGTAAGCCACCCTGAGTCTTCGGAGAAGGGCGGCATATAAATCAAATTAATTAAATTAAATTAAATTAAACTAATAGGGCTGAAATGGTTGAGGGAGTGGAAATTATAGGAGATTTGTGGGAGAGTCACCATGTCATACTAGAATTTGCTATAATGAAGATATAGATATTTTAGACTTTAAGAGAGCTGATTTCAACAAACTAAGAGAGACATTAGGAAGGATCCCATGAATGTAAATCCTAGAAGGAAAAACAGTTTAGGATCCATGGTAAATTCTGAAAAACAAAATACTAAAAGTTCAAACAAAAACAATACCATAGAGGAAGAAAAATAGAATAGAACAGATAAGAATAACAGAGTTGGAAGGGACCTTGGAGGTCTTCTAGTCCAACCCCCTGCCCAGGCAGGAAACCCTACACCACTTCAGACAAATGGTATCCAACATCTTAAAAATTTCCAGTGTTGGGGCATTCACAACTTCTGCAGGCAAGTTGTTCCACTTATTAATTGTTCTAACTGTCAGGAAATTTCCCCTTAGTTCTAAATTGCTTCTCTCCTTGATTACTTTCCACCCATTGCTTCTTGTTCTATCCTCAGGTGCTTCGAAGAATAGTTTGACTCTCTCTTCTCTGTGGCAACCCCTGAGATATTGGAACACTGCTATCATGTCTTCCCTAGTCCTTCTCTTCATCAAACTAGACATACCCAATTCCTGCAACCGTATGTTTTAGCCTCTAGTCCCCTAATCATCTTTGTTGCTCTTCTCTGCACTCTTTCTAGAGTCTCAACATCTTTTTTACATCGTGGCGACCAAAACTGAATGCAATATTCCAAGTGTGGCCTTACCAAGGCATTATAAAGTGGTATTAACACTTCACATGATCTTGATTCTATCCCTCTGTTTATGCAGCCCAGAATTGTGTTGGCTTTTTTGGCAGCTGCTGCACATTGCTGGCTCATATCTAAATGGTCCACTTACAGTCCACTAGGACTCCAAGATCCCTCTCACAGTTACTACTATTGAGCAAGGTACCACATATACGGTACCTGTGCATTTTGTTTTTCTTCCCTAAATGTAGAACCTTGCTTTTTTCACTGTTGAATTTCATTTTGTTAGATAGTGCCCAGTGTTAAAGTCTGTCAAGATCCTTCTGTATCTTGACCCCATCTTCTGGAGTGTTGGCTATTCCTTCCAGCTTGGTGTCATCTGCAAATTTGATGAGTTCCCCATCTATCCCCTCGTCCAAGTCATTGATGAAGATGTTGAAGAGCACTGGGCCTAAAACAGAGCCCTGGAGTACTCCACTGCATACTTCCCTCCATGTAGATGCAGTTCCATTGAGAAGTACATGTTGAGTGCAGTTGATCAGCCAGTTACGAATCCATCTGGTGGTGATGCTGTCTAACCCACATTTTTCTACTTTATCTGGTAGTATGTTATGGTCTCCTTTATCAAATGCTTTATTAAAGTCCAAGTAAATTATATCGCCAGCATTCCTCTGGTCCACTAATTTTGTCACTTTGTCAAAGAATGCAATAAGATTAGTCTGACATGATCTGTTTTTGGCAAACCAACGTTGGCTTTTGGTTATTACTTGGTTTCAGGGGTGAAATGCTCCCGGTTCGGACTGGATCGCCCAATCCAGTAGCGATGGCGGCGGGTAGTTCAGAGAACCGATAGCAAAAATCCCTGCACACACACCCCCCATGCTCAGCTGAGCCGCACGATCATCAGAGGCTTTTTTTTTACTTTTAAAAGTATTTTTTCTACAACCTCTTCCGATGAAAAAATGCTTTTAAAAATAAAAAAAAGCCTCTGATGATTGCGTGGCTCAGCTGGGATCATCAGAGGCTTTTCAAAGCATTTTTTTCTGCAACCTCTTGGCTGAAGAGGTGGTTAAAAAATGCTTTGAAAAGTCTCTGATGATCCCAGCTGAGTTCCCTGATAGGCAGAGAGGCATTTTTTAAAGAGCCTCTCTGAGGATCCCAGCTGAGTTCCTGAACAGCAGAGAGACTTTTCAAAGCATTAGAAAAAATACTTTGAAAGGTTTTTTTTTAAAAAAAGTTGGCCACGCCCACCCAGTCACATTACCCCCCAAGCCACACCCACAGAACTGGTAGTAATAAATTTTACATTTCACCCCTGCTTGGTATGTTCGGTGAAGCCAGACAGCATGGCCTTAAGTCATGTAAGTATGCCTGCAGGAGATGACTAGGCTGAGCCTGAGGGAGAGGTCAAATGCATCATCAGTTTGGAGTTGTACACCCCCAAAAGAAACCCAAGTCCAGTCCCCCTTGAAGTCCATTGATTCTTATCTGGTGCCAATTCACATTGACCGTTAATAGGTGTTCGGTGATTCGGTGTTTGATTATCTTTTCCAGAATCTTCCCTGGTGATTCCCAAGGGAATCAACCCTTGAGGTCAGGCTGATAGGTCTGTAGTTTCCTGGATCTATTTTTTTTTCTTTTTTTGAAGATGGGAACTACATCAGCACTTTTCCAATCCTCTGGCAGTTTCCCTGTGCTCCAGGATCTTTGAAAGATATAGTTCAGTAGTTCTGCGATTTCATCTGCCAGTTTCTTCAGAACCTTGGGGTGTAAAAATAAGAGACTACAGATGAAACCAACATGATTGCACAAAGAGCTCTATGACAATCTAAGGGACGAGAAGAACAAATATAAAAATGGAAAGAGGGGCATATAACTAAAACAGAATGCCAGCAAATAGCCCCAATCTACAGGGATAAAGTCAGGAAAGCTAAGACTCAGAATAAACTAGAAATGTACTCAGACTGGGGGAAATGTTGAAGAAAGGAGGGGAAAATTATGCATGCATACATATTAATAAGTAATAACATAATAGATCTCAGGTTGCTTCCTGCCCTTCTTTTATCTTCAGAGAACAATGGCCTTAGAAGAAACTTTTGTATCTTGAGATTCAGGGGTTGCAAAGGGGGATGTTCTGATAAAAACTTACAAGGACCTCTGCAAACCAGAAGTTACAAAGCCACATTCTTTTTGTTTTAAATTGTTCCATTCATCTGAAAACTGATTTTGCCTACAAAAGGAAGGGAGGAAAATTTCCGATGCTCCCTGCTAGCTTCCCACAAGCAATATCAGTGGGGAAGCCTGCAGGAATTCAGAAGTCATTCCCAGTCTCATTGCTTTTTTGCCCATATAATCATTCTGTTTCTCTGTCTAGGAAAGGAAATGTCTTTGAATCAATGACCCAACAGGGCATGGCTTGCCTAGTTATTAACAAACCCATACTAGGACCTGTTAAACAATTTTTAAAATTTATTTTCAACTTTTATACTTATACTTAGATGGGGTTGTTTTATATTTTAATGTTTTATTGTACACTGCCCAGATCCCCTCTTTGAGGGAAATGGGTGGTATAGAAATGTAAAAAACCAATAAAATAATTTTCTAAAGGATAATAAACTGACTGTTCAATAATCCACACTTTTACCTGGTATCAATGTCAAGTTGACCAATCTAGTTCCTCCTTTTGGGCTCCTATCTTGGTGCATCTTCCCCCTATTTTGTGAAGATAGGATTAATATTCATTGTCCTTTAATCCCTAGAGAAGTGCTCCAACATGCAGTGACATCTTCATGCTTTATCTTAGATAAAATGTATTAGACTCAAACTAATAGCTGGTGAAAAGGTTGTCACTCCTTCCTTTTACTACTGATACAGCAAAAAAAAAAAAAAAAAAAAGGAACCAAAGGGGGTGGGGGGAGCCCCTTTTGTACTTCCAGTATTTTACTTTGGAGTAGATTCACCCACCCTTAAACTTAAGAATTTCCATCCGTGGGATCCCACCCAGTGTATCTCTAAGATTTTGCAGCTGCACCTCCTGAAATCTCACTTTCATGTATGACTTTGTTTCTGTGACTAAAGGAATGAAATGAACATAGGAAGCTTGTTTTTTGTAGAGATTTTGCAGGAACAGAGGCTTTTGGTCTCCAAGGAATATTTCCCTCTTGGTTGGAATCAGTTCTAAAACAGAAAATATTGTTTCATTTTGCTGGGGAATGGAAGAACCAGCCAAACCACTGAGGATGTGGGGGGGGGGGGGGGGGGGGGGGGGGGGGGGCTGTTCATCCAGGTTGAGTTGGTTTTCCAATGAATGATTGGGTACTTGAGGTGTCCCATCATTGTATTCCTGAAATGCTGCAATAACTATATATGAATTCACCTACAATATTTCTTTCTTCCACAGAGCTGTCCCTTGGCTTTTTTTTAAAACATATATGGAAAAGATTTTAATTTAAAATTTCCAGTTGGCTGGCTGGGAGTGATTCCTGCAGTTTGAGATACCCTCTAAAGTCCCTTTTATGCCTTTTTCCATCCTTTGTATGTACCTGTTCTAGCAATATAATCAATGTGTACAAAAGTTGTGAGGAGAAAGATTTTCCCAAATGAGGATCTTTTTCACAGCTCCCAGGGCAGAAAGATTTCTATCACCAGCATGTCTGTTCAGAACCTCAAAGTTGCCTCTGCTTAAGTGGAGACACGATTCGCACCCGTCGGAGGATGGGATGCTAGCAAGAAAATTGGTCTCACTGCATGGATGGCAAGTTTTGCTTAGTCTTGCTTCCATTTTATTCTCCTAACAGGGCCCCAGTATTTTCCCTAGCTCTCCTCCTCCTTCCCTAGCTCTCCTCCTCTCCTTGGTGCCAGCTTGTTTGCTTGTAGAATTTGTATCCTGGTTTTCACTGTAAAACACTGTAAATCATACTCTCTTTAGTACAAATTGTTGCCAAGAAAACAACCTGGATCTGTTCGCAATCACTGGGAATGAAATTCAATTTAAAGCAGGCTGCAGTCCATCATTTCAAATGTTTGTAAGCATTTCTGCACTAGGCGCATACATGTATATTGTTATGAATACCATTCAGGACATAAAAAGACTGTATGAACAATTTTATTTTTATACACGTCAAAACATGTTTATGCAAAGCCCTTCCTTTTACTTATTCAAATTGAGTGGGGTCTCTTTCCTCAGAGCATGCAACTTTGCAAAATAAAGGGAGAAAGACATAGGTAAATTAAACTATAAAAGCTACTTTCACAATTCATCCACATCTCACTGTCGAAAGATTATTGTTGCTACGTGTATCAGCCAGTTTCACAAAACCAACAGTAATGTACTGCCATAGGCTGTTTCTCCAGTGATGGTTGGGGAAGGCCAACTTCTGAATTCCACTTTTGCTCGAACCTGAATGGGGAGGCCAACCTGATTCAAATTGCCCAAGTGGTGCCCAACCCATGGCATTTCTCTCCTGCCCATCCATGCCTGTCCTTTCTGCAGGAGTGTGACCTCCCCTCTTTCCACATGTAGGTTCAGCCCTTACGAATGGTATGATGCTCATCCATGCAACCCTGGGTCAGACATTGTGGAGAACAACTTCACCCTCCTCAACAGTTTCTGGTTTGGAATGGGAGCCCTGATGCAGCAAGGTAGGTCCTGCTCCTCCTCCTCCCTCCTTCTTGTATTGCTCTATGCACATGTAGTATGCTTCTCAATTGACAGGTGCAAGATGAATGTTGTTGTTAGGGGGGAGAAGCCTTGGAGCAAGAGATATAATACGGTGTCTTCTCTCCTTCATGGTTACAAGCAGCAGCAGAGCACCAAGGAGTTGCTGTCATCACACAATGACAAGCAAAGACATTGCTTTTAAAATGGGGGGAGAGGGTGTCTTTAGGCAGTCTCTGAAGAGCTTGTCAAGATCAGCTTCTCTGTCTCTTCACCTGGGAGGATCTTTAGAGCAGAGGTGAGACCTACTTCTCCCTGATAGAACTACCCAGTCCAAGGGGTCCCAGGGAGCGAGACTTCCTCTGCTCCACACGGGACCTACTCACCAGCCCTTCCTGCCAGGGAGAACTAGAAGTCCAGGGGCTTCCACAGGTCTAAATAGCTAAACTAATGGAAGGCCCGGAAGCCAGAAGGGTTCCAGCAAGCAGTAAAATTCCCTGTGCTCAAAGCCTGACAAGGATTACTCAGCATTTGGTCTGGATATTTTTTCATTCGTGAAAAAAGAATAAAGATCCAAGGAACACAGGGAGGCCTCAGACCAGGGCCAGAGGGCCCAAGCTGGGGAGAGTGAAAAAGTCACGCTGGAAGTTGCAGCTGCACCCTAGAAGACTTTTGCATGCAGGGGTGACATTGACACATAAACAAAAAGAGGGAGGCTGTCATCATGTTCTTGTTGAATGTCTATGAATGCCACTGATCAGAGCCTGAGGTTGCATAGGAAGCTGCCCCGTCATAATTTTTAAAGAAATTTACTTCCCTTCTTTCTGAATATTAATCCGAGTCTCTAATTTGCCATGCTCTATGTAGTCACATTTCTGTTCTGAGAGTCATAGCCATACTGAAAAATGGCACAGAAAGAATGCAAGTGTTTGAGTTTTCAAGAACTTTGCATCAGGCAGGAAGTTATCCAGTGGGGGGGGGGGAGGAGTGTTCTCCTGAAGAGAACAAAAGCCAGATCTACATCCCTCAGACCTGTAGGTGGAAGGACAAGAAGCAATGCGTGGAAACTAATCAAGGAGAGAAGTAACCTAGAACTAAGAAAAAAGGCTCAGGAAGTCTTTCCATGTCTGTGAATTGTAGTATTGAGGAGATTCACCAGGAATCTGGCCAGCCAGCACAGAAAAAGGCTCCTTGGATGAAGCAGACTAGATGTTCTGTCCCCGTCTCACACACGCACATACACAGCCAGCCGAGGGTTAAATAACTTTTTCAAACACCCAATTGTTAGTTATCAGAAATTTGGCAGCAACGCAGTAGCTGCCTGCCAAGAGCTTTTACTCCAAGAAGGAGGGGTTGTTCCTCCACCAGATAACACAAAAATACAAACAGTTTGAATCAGTCCAGTAAAATAAACCCACAGCAGATTAGGCGTTGTTTTTCCAGAAGTGCAAAGTGACTCACCAGAAGTTTAGCTTTGTCCATCACAGAGTTTGAATGGCCACCACACTCCCTTATATAGCCTGTGGGGTGTGGTCCAGTGACTCAGCTTAATCTCTGGCACGCCTCCTCTTCTGCTGCATACGTTTGTCTCGCCGACGCTGGCGTGGATCCAGCCACAATTTATCTCCGTCGTCGCTATCCGACTAATTGGAGACACCTGTCTCCTGGCCAATCTCTTTTCTTCGGCTGACACCTGAGGCATTGCCAGAGAGGAGGGTTCTGGAGAGGGAGGCCTGGCCGGCTCCTCTCCTTCATGTTCGGAGCCTTCTTCCTCCGATAAGAGGGGCTTGGGGATCGGAGCCACAACACTAGATAGCAGCAAGGCGCCAGGTCCCCCAAGTTTTCAGACCTCCTATCTTGAGTATTCTTCCCCTCACAACTGCTGTCATTTTTCAGCACTGAAGCACAGTGGGGATATGGTTTCAATGTCTTTGAAGACATGCACTTTTTCATCTCTTAATTTTCAGCCTTCTGGGGGACAGGTTTCCTCCACTTTTAAACCTGGTTCCACCTGGAATCAGGAGCAGAAGAGAAAAAACCATCCATGGATGTCCTTCTCTCTTTGGACAAAGTCACTGTAGGCCTATAACACATTTTAAATGGTGTTTGCTACCCTTGGCTGCTATTTACAGCCCTAATCATTTCTTGCCCAGAGGTTTGGATAAAAAAAAAAGCCTGTATATTTGAAGAATGTCCTCGGAGTGAGCTCTTTTGAAAAACAATCCACAAAAAGGAGTTTCTTTTTATTTTAAACGATTGAACAAAAGAGACATAAAAGTTCACAAATGGCTTGCTATTCAAATCACATAAAAGCTGCTTAGTTAATTACTCTGATTTGCAGCTCCCCATAAATTACTGACTGTGCCCAAGGTCAGCAGGAATGGGCTGGGAATTTCTGCCAACAGCAGAAGGAAAGACCGGAAACAGCAGGATGGTTTTCTTAGGCGTTGCTCAGGTTGACCTGGTGTAATTGGGGTGGGGGTGAGGGGTTGTCCAGCCTGTGACCATTTCCCTTTTTTTCTCCCTTCTTTCCCAGGCTCTGAGCTGATGCCCAAAGCTCTGTCCACTCGGATCATCGGGGGAATTTGGTGGTTTTTCACCCTCATAATCATCTCTTCCTACACGGCAAACTTAGCTGCCTTCTTGACAGTGGAGAGGATGGAGTCCCCCATTGGCTCTGCAGATGATTTGGCCAAGCAGACCAAAATCGAATATGGAGCAGTCAAGGATGGAGCCACCATGATCTTCTTCAAGGTGAGCTTGCAACCTTTGTGACTTTCCTCCATAGTGGCCCCAGAGCATCTGTCAAAGCCGAATGAGTGAACTGTGTCCATGCAGACCTGCCATTGGGATGGCTGCTTCCTCTCTTGGCCTTCTCCTGTCTGCCCATCCCAAAGGGGGGCCCACTGCAGTCGTGGGTTGCCCCCAGTTTAGACCGGTTCACAAGAACCGATAGTAAAACCGGTGGGAGGCCCTGCCCACCACCACGGATGTCATCATCGGCGATCTGCTTATGCGCAGAGGCAAGGTGTGTGGCTGGGCAAAGCGCATGTACATGCACAATCCCATTGCGGAGTGGTAGCGAAGGTAAGTAGAACCCCCCCCCCGGCCCACTGCCTCCCCTTTCAGCTTCCCTCCCCTTTCCAAGGGCCCTGTCAATGTAAGCAGAGAGCCATTTGCCCATGGAAGCAGGCAGGGGAGCCCAGCAATAGGCAAGGGTCCCAAGGCAGCCAGGGAAGAGGGTGCCTGTGGTTGAGAAGCTCACCGGGGCTGGGCATTCTTGTTCTTGCTGAAAGGAGAAGGCTGGAGGCTGCCATTTGAGGAGGCATCATGGTGGGATTTCAGCTGCTAATCAAATCTGCAGGTCCTTGTCTGCGAAATACATTTGGGCCTTCCATGCAGCTGAGGCCCCAGAGACAGCAGGGGCTCTGGAACTTGGTATCAAGGGGTTTGGTGGCTGTGAATGCCAAAGAGGATCCTGGCACAGGCCAGGAGCATTGCCAAACTCCTGATCTGTGATCTCCAATAATGACTCCTCAAAAGGGACCAGAGCGGGAGCATCACAATGGGAGTTGCCTAATTTGATGGCATCTAGTTTTCCTGGCCAGGATTGATGGGTTAGGAACCATTTTGTACAGTGATTTCCCTACTTTGCAATATGTGAATGTTGCTAATGTTGCTCTCAATTAAGTGTGTAGTTGGGCCTGACAAAATGAAACGGGAGGGCAGCAGGAGTCTCAGTCAAGAAATGTAAGCAAGGCCTGTCAGGCCCCCCAAAAAGTGGTGGGTTGCTCCCGGTTCGGACCGCTTTGCCGGACCAGTAGTAAAACCAGCAGGAGGCTCCACCCACCAACCCGGATGTCATCATAGGTGATCTGCGCATGCGCAGAAGCTTCTGCGATCCCATTGTGAACCAGTAGTTATGGTAAGTAGAACCCACCCCTGCCCCAAAAGCCCTTGCTGAAAGGTGGGTTGCTGGGGCAGGAACTCCCTGATGGGGGGATTCCCCGCTCAGAGAACTGTGGGATGCCGTGCTAGCTGCCCTATGTCGGATTCGCCACCTGCAATCACTTGGATGCTGGCAGGATGGAATGACTGCTCAAGCCAGGAACCCTGGAGACTCAATCTGGAAACAAGCTCTGGACTGCTAGAACAGCAGGAGCATGGCTGGAGGGCCAGGAGAGTCCCATGGATGCTTCTGCAATTACAGGTAGTCCTTGATTTACAACAGACCATTTGAAGTTACAGCGGCACTGTAAAAAGTAATTTATGACCGTCTTTCACACTTATGACCATTGTAGCATCCCCATGGTCGTGTGATCCAAATTCAGATGCTTGGCAAGTGTTCATATTTATGACGGTTGCAGTGTCCTGGTGTCACGTGATCACTTTTGTGACCTTCTGACAAGCAAAGTCAGTGGGGAAGTCAAATTCTCTTAACAACCATGTTACTAACTTAACAATTGTAGTGATTCATTTAAAAGTGTGGCAAGATAGGTCGTAGGATGGGACAAAACTTACTTAACAACTGTTTTGCTTAGCAAGATAAATTTTGGGCTCAATTGTGCTCATAAGTTAAGGACTACCTGTGCCTCTGTGCTGAGTGGTTGCTCTGATGCAGCCAAAAGAAAAGCTACTGGGATGGTCTTAGTTTCTTATGTGATTGCACCTGGACCCTCTCTCCACTTCCAAGGAAGCCCCACTGCCCAGCCCAGGTTACCTGGGCCTTCTGCCAGCCAAGCTGCCCTTGGCCTCCCTTTCTGGGCAGGAACAAAGCAACTGATGGTGGAGTCAAGAGAGTCAAGGGCAGCTTTGAGTTGTAAATAAAGGTAAAGATAAAAGTTTCCCCTATCCAGTGACTCTTCTGACTCTGTGTGTGTGCTCATCTCCATTTCTTGGCTGAGGGAGCCAACCTTGTCCAAAGACAATTTCTGTGGCCATGTGGCCAGTATAGCTATATAGCCAAAGGCAAACAGAATGCTGTTACCTTTCCACCAAAGTGGTACCTATTTATCTACTCACATTTGCATGCTTTCAAACGGCCAGGTGGGCAGGAGCTGGGGCAAGGAATGGAAGCTCACCGCCATCACATAGTGCTTGGGTCTTGAACCCAGATTGTCAGTTTTCCAGCTGACAAGCTCAGCATCTTTAACCATTGGGCTGTTGTGCCTTTCCAAGCCACAAATCTGAGGGTTTAAATGAACCAGAACTCAGAGGTGGGGATGGTGGGCTGTGTGCCTAGCAAAGGATGATCCCAGTTTCGAAAGCTCTATGCCCAATTTAGTCAGAAGATGAGGCAGCTCCTTTGAAAGGGAGACAAGCCAGGCCAGTTCTCTCTTCCTTGCAGCAATTTTGGCCATCCCTTTCACCCCATCTACCCACCAGAGGAAGCATTCCAAAAGACATTCCAATCTGGACAAGGACAACTATGTTAATAAACCATAATTAATAATGGTTTGTTTCAAATGCTGGCTGAACCAACCTTGCTATAGATTTTTTTGGCATGTTTTTGGTTTCTTGTTGCAAACTGCAAACTTGTAGGTGGAGGGCCTTTTCCCACCAGCACACTTATCCCTGTAGAGCAGGGGTGTCAAACTCAAGGCCCGCAACTCATTGCGGATCCAGCCCACAATGAGGTCAGATCCAGCCTGCATGGCCGTCTTGGAAACTGTAAGGGGCCGGCCCATGTCACTTCAGCACTTTCACCACTGCTCTCAGGTGAGCCCCACACCCACTGCCTTGCTTCATCCTCCACCCATCCCCCACCACCTCATTCCATCTTCCACCACCTCAACTTGCTTTGTAGCCACTGCACCAGTGCGTCGCTCATCCTCCTGCTCCATTATGGCAGCAAGCAAGGAGAAGAAGTGGTGAAGAATTAAGATTGAAGCAAGCCGGGGTGGGTGGGTGGAGGATGGATCAGCTGCAGTCCACTGTGGAGAGCATGGTTAGTGCCGCTGCTATGGGGTGGGGTGAGAGAGTGAGAGAACAATTGATTAAACCTCTCTCTCTCTCCCTCTCCCTCCCTCTCTCTCTCTCTCTTTCTCTC
>WNWU01000029.1:14655061-14683588 GCA_012654045.1 Ptyas mucosa
TCTCTCTCTCTCTCTCTCTCTCTCTCTCTCTCTCCCTCCCTCCCTCCTTCCCTCCCTCCCTCTCTCTCTCTCTCTGCGGTGGCAGTGGTGGCGCTTCAGTTCCTGGCTGTCAGGGCACTTTTCACTTGCCCACTTTCCCTTTCTTCTCCCCATTCCTCCTTGTCCTTCAGACAAAAGCTGCACTTTTCGTCTTGTCCATTGCAGTGCAGTGCAGTTCCCCAACCCCACCTGACCACCACAGGCACCCCCCCACGTGAGCGAAGTCAAGATGGCCACGCCCCCAGCCACACCCAGTCGGCTGCAACCAACCTGGCCATGCCCCTCCCCTCCCAGTCCCAAGAGGACAACAACAATGCTAATCCAGCCCTCAATGAAATGGAGTTTGACACCCCTGTTGTAGAGAATCCTGTGGCCATTGTGCTATCAGAAGTTTTTCATTGTCAGTGCATGTTGTGGTCTGCCAGCAGCCTGTGGAGCTGGCAGCCAAGTCGGACAGCGATGAGACTGAGGAAGAACATAGGCCAGTCCTGAAGGCTGGGGAAGGCCCGGATAAGGGCTCTGCGTCAGAGGCAGAGATGGGACCAGGGCCATCGGGGAGTGAGGTGTAGACTCCAGAGCCTCTAGAGACCGATAGGAGTGAGGCAGAGGAACAGGAGGAGCCTGTTCCTAATGCATGCATGAGAAGAGCTGCCAGAAGGCAAGGGCAGCTCAAGCAAAGAGGATAACTCGGGAGTAGGACCAAGAGATGATTGGCCCCTCCCATAGGGCTTAAAACAGACCAGCAATGGCGTTTGGGCTTTGCCGGAAAACAATGTTAGTAGCTTCGTCTTCTTCTTCATCTACATCTTGTATTTATTTTTGTATCTGTGACTTCTGAACCTTCGTCGTGTGCAGCAGTCACCAAGAAACCAATGCAGTCCTAGGCTGCATTAATAGAGAGATAGAATCAAGATCACATAAAGTACCACTTTAGAAGGCCTTGGTAAAACAACACTTGGAATTCTGTATCCAGTTTTGGTCACCACGATGTAAAAAAGATGTTGAGACTCTGGAAAGGATGCAAAGAAGAGCAATAAAGACAATTAGGAGGCTGGAGGCTAAAACATATGAAGAAGGATTGCAGGAATTGGATACATCTAGCCTAGTGAAAAGGAGGACCCTGGGTAACAGGATAGCAGTTTTCCAGTATTTGAGGGGCTGCTACAAAGAAGCGGGGGGTCAACCTATTTTCCAAAGCACCAGAAGGCAGGACAAGAAACAATGGAGGGAAACTAATCAAGGAGAGAAGCAACCTAGAACTAAGGAGAAATTTTCTGACAATTGACCACAGTCAATGGAGATTCTCATAACCAGTGGAACGGGTTGCCTCCAGAAGTTGTGGGTGCTCCATCACTGGAATTTTTTAAGAAGAGATTGGACAATCATTTATCTGGAATGGGGTAGGGTCTCCTGCTTGTGCAGGGGTTGGACTGGAAAACCTTCAAGGCCCCTTCTGTTATTCTGTTAAATTGTGTATGTGGAAACAACCCAGAATCTTGTGCTTACCACAGAGGTACATGACAAGCTGCACAAAGGGTTTTCCTTTGCCAAAAGGAAAATGGATTCCAAATCAGCAGCTTAAATGGCTGCAACTGCAAGACGCTATCAATTTGAGCAAAAGAACTAATTTAAAGTGCTTTTCATTTGCTTGAGGGTGGAGAAGCATTAGAGCACCCAGTCATGTTGTAACAAATGTGGGGGTGTCTCGATAAATCTTTTGTTTGCTATTTTCAAAATGCTGTGTGGCAGTTCAATCAATATATGCCAGATAACCGATTAACTTCAAAAGCTGATATTGTTAACCATCTATTGTATTGATGTCAGCTTCTAATTGCTACTGTAGTAATATACGTAACCTCCTCAGATGCAAGGTAAGGCTGGAGCAAGCGTACATACCCGTCTGTCCTAATTGTATATTGTCTTCCCTTAGACTCTGGTAATTTTTCTATCAATCAGTGAAAATTCATAAAATGTGCTTTTATGACACATTGGTTCTCCGTGTATACACACACACACCAATACAGAAAAAGGCTAGCTTAGCATGGAAAGTACAAATTTTTGTAGGTGCCCTCAAAATTTTCTGGAAATCAAAGGCAATGGGCTAGCGACAGATACCAAGGGTCTGTGTAATTGTGGTAGGGTGCAAATCAAACAAACAAATAAAAACTTAGCTTGAAAATGGTAGCATTGAAACTCTGTTTTCTATGAGATACAATTTGCTTCTCCTTCTGAACTTGGCAGTGAGAAGATCAGAGGAGCTACTTTGTTTTCTGTGAGCTTAGCTGGTTGCTCCATCATCTTGGATTTATGGAGCATCTGCAAGTTCAAAATGAGACTAAGAAGCAGAAAAAGGTGAGGGCCTCAAGATGAACCTCCTGAGAAAAGGTTGATGGGTCTTAGTACACCTTAAATTGCCTTAGAGATAAATCAGAGATAGCATTTTGGAATATTGGAAAGGCTGATCCATGAATGATGAATCAAACTGGTTCCCTGTTATAATGCAATGGGGTTCAAGGTGGCCAGGCAGGGTGAACTCCTGGAAGTGGTGTTGGCGTCCTCTGAGGAGATAGACTCTTTCTTAAGTTAATGTTAGCAGAGACTAGATAGGTAGACTGGTTTACTGCCTCAGCATGGGGATGGGCTAGATTACTTTTGATGTCACTTCCAACCCAGCCACTGTGTCATGATTTAAACACTATTGTCTAGGGCAGGAGTCTCCAAACTTGGCAACTTTAAGACTTGTGGACTTCAACTCCCTGAATTCTTCAGTCAGCATGGCTGATCTAGGATTATATATAAGCACAGCCAAATACTTCTTTATTTGCTTTTGTTTTAGAAACAACTGAAATGGATAGCTTTATTTATTTGTTTGTTTGTTTTATTTATTTAATTTTTTAAAATTTTATTTCATGTTATTATTTTATTTCATATTTCTAAACCTCCTTTCAAGCCATGTACAATGTAACATAACCAATAAGCAAAACAATGTAGAAAAATTAGCATTAAAATTAAAAATTAAATTAGGATTAAAAATTTGAAAATTATAGAATAGTGACAATTAAACATCAAAAGAAGAAAAAAAGTCCTAAGATGGCTATTTAGCATCCAATAGTTTGAGGGGGGGGGGGCTCTCAAGGAACTACCGAGCCGCACAGTTGGTTTTTCCTCTGTTCCCCCCACCACCACCACAAAGCCAAGGCCAAGTTCTGACCCCTTTGTGGAAAGTCAATTGGAGGGTTTCCTTCCTTCTGGGGGTTGGATGTTCAATAAAGCGGGGGCAGCGACTGAGAAAGCTGCCTTCCTAGACTGTACTAGTCAAAATCATTTGACTGATGGGGTCTACAGCATACCTTCCCTGCCTGATCAAGTGAGACAGGCTGATGAGATTGGGTGAAGCTGGATCTGTAGATAACCTGGTCCTATGCCTTGTAGAGCTTTATAGGTGATGGCCAATACCTTGAATTGGACCCAGAAGCAAACTGATACCCAGTGCACTTCACTGAGCAACTGGGAGATGACCAGGGCACCTGGAAGGGTACAATTGGTGTGCAACACAGAATTAGGCAAAGGACCTCCTGGCCATGGCTGTCACCTGCTCTTTGAGCAGGAGCTGTGAGTCGGGGACCCCCAAGTTACACATCAAGTCTGCCTGGGATAGTTCAGCCCCATCCAAGACCAAGGATTATAACCACCTGGGATCTCTCCTAGTTGAGAGATGTATTATCTATCCTGTTTTACTTTTTAAAAAGAAACATTCTTATGCCTGTGCCGTTTTCTAATCTTAATGATCCTCTTTCTTTACATCAGTGACAATCATCCAGTGGAACAGCTTGTCTCCAGAAGTTGTGGGTGCCCCATCAGGTTTTTAAGAAGAGATTGGAGAACCATTTGTCTGGATTGATATAGAGGTTACTTGTTTGAGAGGGTGTTGCATTAGAAGACCCCAAGGTCCCTTCCAACTCTTCTACTTTGTAGTTCTGTTCTTCTCCTCCAGTACTTGCAAACTTGGAAAGAGTCATGCTAGCTACCTGCTAGTCAGAGCTTGTCTGCCTTAGTTACAGGTTGCCAGTCTAACCAAGAAACCGGCCATCAGGTTATGTGTTACTTGCCTGCCATGAACAGTCCTGCCAAAAGCTCTTTGAATTTTGGATGAGTTTTCTGTGATTCCACCCGCTCAAGCTCTTCTCATTCATGATTTTCATGGAACACCATCCATCACCAGAAACAGTAGAGTCATCAAAGTGCCATGTGCATTATGGAGGAGCTGGAGTAATTTAGCTCATGCAGAATTCTTCTGTGTAATGTAAAGGAAGAGTGTTTTTGCTTGACCCCCTTTTGACTGCTGGCCCATTTTGAGCCCAAATCTCCTGCTGTATGACATTTGAAATGAAGGCAAGGGCTGGGCAGGAGCTGGCCCACAATGGCTTTTGAGTGAAGTCTACTTTATCCCTCTTGCCTTGGCTTAAAATACCTCCCTTCTTGTTCTTTTGTTTTCCATTGATCTGCCCTTTCAGAAGTCCAAGATCTCTACTTTTGAAAAAATGTGGGCCTTCATGAGCAGCAAACCCTCAGCTCTTGTGAAGAACAACGAAGAAGGGATCCAGCGTGCCCTGACTTCTGATTATGCTCTGCTGATGGAATCCACCACCATTGAGTACATCACCCAACGAAACTGCAACCTAACTCAGATTGGGGGACTGATCGATTCCAAGGGCTATGGGATTGGCACTCCCATGGGTGAGAACAGCAGGGTCCAGAGAGAACAAGAGGCTAAAGGGTGGGAAGGAGGGGGGCGGCATTCGATAAAAGCATGCAGGAATTTGGGCTCTGTAGACTATGGCTTAAACCAAACGGGCTGCTATCAAGGCACAATTGCAAAGCTTGTCTTGGACCAGTCTAGTGTTAGAGATAATCCCTGATCATCCCACATGTCTACTCTAGCAATCAAACAACCAATAGAAGAGAATATTTGCGGCTCAGAGTTGAACTGTGGAATCCTTGGTGTTCTCTTTGTTGTTTGCTAGTTGATGTTTCTTTGGCCAACTACATAACATCAGTGCACTAATGATGTTACCTAGTTAGCTAAAGAAAACTCTGCAAGAAAGCAACCATACTCAGAGAATACCAGGGACTCCACTATCAAAGAAATCCTGGACAGCCTCCTGCACATGCTTTAGAATCACCTCTGAAACTGCCTTTCTCGAGCTGACTTATCCTGCACCAAGAATGTGCAGTGATTCCTTTGAGGCAGAGAAAATTATTAGTGCAAGCAGATAGGAAATTTATGGCTGTATCAATTATGTCTGACATTCTAGTCAATAGGAATGTCTGCAAAAAGTGTGTTGCTTTTCCAGGTTTGCGGGAGTCCACAGATCTGACTGAAAATTCTTCTGTAGGTTTTGTGTACAGCAATCTTCCTTTTAGCTTTATCACCTGGGTATCCTGCCTTGTCCCCTTCTGCCTTGTCCACTTATAGGTTCGCCATACCGAGACAAGATCACCATCGCGATCCTCCAGCTTCAGGAAGAAGCAAAGCTGCACGCCATGAAGGAGAAGTGGTGGCGAAGTAATGGCTGCCCGGAAGAGGAGAGCAAGGAAGCCAGTGCCCTTGGCATTCAAAACATTGGTGGGCTCTTCATTGTCCTGGCTGCTGGTCTCATCCTCTCGGTCCTCGTAGCCACTGTGGAGTTCATCTACAAGCTGCGTAAGACAGCCGAGCGGGAGCAGGTATTGGCTTCCTTCTTCCTCTTCCTTTTTTCTTGGACCATCCCAAAGGGAAGAGGCGCCCCAAATATCATGGTTTTGCTAGATCAGAGCCAACCCACAGGTGAATTCCATAGTGTGTGTCTGACTCTTCTCCCCCCTCTTTTTTTACACTGATATAGAGAAGATTGTCCTGAGAAGGAGGGGAAGCAGCTTCCCAGGCACCTAGCTTGAAATCCCTCCTTCCCTTTAGCCCTGGGGAAGCAGTGATGAGGTCTCTATGGAGATTCTCAATCATCCAGGTCAAGGTTGTCCCAAAGGTGCTTTTCTTCAAAAGGCAGCTGAACTGTCTTGGGTTTTTTTTCCCTTTGAAAATGTTTCGCTTCTCATCCAAGAAGCTTCTTTGGTTCTAACTGACTGGTGGGGAATAGAAGGATTTATATTCCTTGCAGTTATCCAGTCGTAGCACTCGGAGAGTCGTTGAGGCCACTTGGGGGGCTGTCTGTATCCTCAGAGTCACCTGAATCAGAGTGAAAATGGTTGTGGAACCTTCTTGGCACTGCTGAAAGGACTGTGTTGTAGACAGGAGATAGGTCCCTCTCTGCTAACAGGGAGCCAGGAATCCAAAGCAGGGAACTGGGCAGTTGAAAGAAATGCTGTCTGGGGAGGTGGAGAATGACTTTCTCTGTCACCTGATGAACTGATGGTTCTCTTCAGGGGTTGGGGGAGCAAACACTGTCTCAGGGACAATACTAGGTACACTAAACTGAACTAACATGCTCCAGATGGGCAAAAGTCTGCTTTACTTCTAAACTTCCCAACACAAAACAACACATTTGGCTTGCTGGCCTTATTGGAAACATTCCCCTCCCCTTTCCCAAAAGCACACAACTTCAGGGTGGGACAAAGTATCAATGTGCTGGTATATAACAAAGAAATTGGTAATCAATTAGAAGAGCCAGAGTCTTAAAATCATAGAAATGTGTGCTGAAAGGCACCATAAGCATCATCTAGTCCAGCCCTCTGTAATGTGCAGGAAAACTGCTTAATCCATCTGGCTGTCCAGACCCTTAAAAAGAGTTGGAGATAGACTGCTCCACTCTGGTATAAAGGAGACCATCAGAAATTTCTTCCTTATATTTAAACGAAGTCTAGGGAGCTGCAACTTATCCCTTTCATTTCTGATTCTGGATGCTCTGGGAATGGAAGAGAATTTCTGACCATCTTCCTTAGGCCATCTTCGACATATCCGAACACAGGTATTCTGTCTCCCCTCCATCTTTGCCAAACAGTCCCCATATCCCCTTAGTTACCCTCATCTGACTTTCCTAACTCATCATTAGCCACATTCACATCTGCTGCTGCATGGAGAAGAGGAGGGACTTCCTCTGTATGGCTCCCCTGCAGCACCATGACGCTCTGTAGGTGGGCCTTTTGGGGTGCTGGGCTTGCTTGCCTTTGAATGAGCCAAGCCCTGGCTCTAATGTCTTCTTCCTCTGGCCTCTCTGCTTCCAGCGGTCCTTCTGCAGTGCCATGGCTGAGGAGATTCGGCTGTCCCTCACCTGCCAGCAGCGCACAAAGCACAAAGCCCAGCCTCCCCTCATGGTGAAGACCGACGCCGTCATCAACATGCACACGTTCAACAACCGGCGGCTTCCCAGCAAAGACAACCTGGCCTGTAACACGGGGTTGACCCCTGCCTTCCCCTAGCCAGCAGAGGGGTGAGGACTGGGGCGTTGAGGAAAAGGCTCCCTGAGAAGTAGCCCACTGAGCAGGAGGCCTGTGGAAGGACTGACCCACAGCAGGTGGCCCCACTTCTGCAGTCTTATTCTTCCCTTGCAGGCCTCACAACAGCCAGCCCCCCATTCCTCACCTGGACACCTCCAAGAGTCTCGATGTTTACATATCAAGAAAATGTAAAAGACAAAGCAGGCACCTCCCGCCATCTGAGATCTCGGATCCCACTCTTTGGATTAAGTATGGCAATAAGCAAAAGGGCCTTGGGTCAGGGACATGGAGCCCCACATGGACCAGAGGTTTCAGAGACAATCGAGCAGAGTGGGCGGGATGAGGGCAATGGAGGGGTCCTGGCCAGAGCAACCATCCTTGCTGGGAGGAGCAGAAGTGTTGTCGCCAGATCCAGCTGGGCAGAGTTCCCAGGAAAGAAACATGCCAACATCTGCAAATAGGAAGCAATGACAATGTGGATTTGTGGGGGGTGAACAGGGGACAAAGTTGGGCATTTGAGAGCTGTAGGACCTAGTGACATTCCATACAGGTGGACGGACATTCCCCCATGCTGGTAGCAGTGGCAAAGCTTGTGGCCGAAATGAGTGCATGGATGCTCCTGGTTAGCCACTCTGGGTACAGTTCCTCAAAAGTGCCATGGTGCCCAAGGATACATTTCCAAGTAAGGTCCCAGGTAATTTCCAATATTTGAGGGGCTGTCACAGAGAAGAGGGGGTCAGCCTATTCTCCAAAGCACCTGAGGGCAGGACAAGAGGCAACGGATGGGAACTTACCAAGGTGATCCAACCTAGAATTAAGTCATGAGTTGCCAGAAGGGTTCTCCTGGTTGTCCCTAGCTGTTCCCAAAGGATGAAATTATTCCAAAGCTTGGCCTTGACCAGGCACCACAGAGAGCACATGGTTTGCGTTTTTCTTCCAAGCAGGGTTTTTCTCTCCCAATGACCAAAGACCATCACCACCTGCCATTTGGAAGGAGCCAGGGGTGGGGCTGCTCTTTCCCACCCTCCTCTTTCTAGAATTGCCAGGTGTAGATTCTGTGCCATCCCCTGGCCTGGGAAGTTACTGGTAGATAAAAGGCTGATGGTGTAGTGGCAGCCAGAGCCAGATGACACATTTTTATTCAACATCAGCATTTAGCATCAGCATCTTTGGCTAAGCTTGCCACATTTCTGGAATGGATACCTTTCCAAGCTGAAAGCAGTTCAAGAAAAGCATGCCCGGGAAGGCATAGCTTCCCTCCATCATTCTGAATCCTTGCATCAGTGGATGGCCAAAGTGGCAAGAGGGAGAAGGCTGTTTCAAGGCTGTCCTCTAAAGTGCCTTTTGAGAGCTGTCCCCTTGGCCTCTTCCACAGCCATCTGGCTGCTTCACCAAGGTCACCCAAGAGGTCTGGGCACAACAGGTTCAGCTGGCCCATTAGCAGCAGAAGCAGAGCTTGGCCTGGAGACTCATCAAGAGTTGTGTGGAATCCTTGATACTCTCAGAGCCTGTTTGTTTGCTTGTGGACACTTTATTGCCCTACTAGGTAGCATCATCAGTGCTATTGAGTGTGGGTTGGCTCCCTGTTGGTGTTCGGCAGCTTGCTGAGTAATACCAATAGTCCTTTATCCTTTTCCTGCTCTTCCAGCAAAGACCTAGCATGTGAGGCTGCAACCAGAGAGACATAGTAACCCAGGGGTTCAAGTGTGGGGCTGAGTTGGGTCCAGCTTCTTTGGGAAACAACAGGCTAGAAGAGAGTTCAAACATAACTGCAGCCCAGCAAAGGATTTCAGTACGCCCTTTCCATCTCATTTCAGCTCCAAGCAGCTGCTTTATGATGAGAAGCTGGTGAAGAAAATATTCTCAGTCACTTCCTATCTTGGGTTACTTATATCAGCGGTGATGGCAGGAGGTAGTAAAAGGGAGCCAAGAGTTTGGAAATATTTCTCAAGGTGTTCAGTCACATCCTGAAAGAGAAGATATTTGACTAGGAGAACATTAAATGTTTTAGCTCATTTTAAACAGGGCCCCTTGGGACCTTGAAAAAAGAAAATGGAATGGGGGCTTCTCCGTCCTTTAAGGAGGGTCTTAGGGCAGAAGAGGAGGGATGCTCCTTAGCTTAATCCACTCTCCCCGCAGAGTCTTTTTTGTACAGCAATGAATGTGATGATAAGTAAAGCCAGTTTTGTGTATCTATTTCATTTACTCATTTTTAATTACCAATTCGTTTCTCCCGCTCCAGGAAACACTAATGGTTTAGTACATCAGAAGCAAGCTGTTTTAGTCAGCACAGAATCCTTTCAAAAGTCAGGAGTTCCTCTCTTTGTTTTGTGTTTTGGTTTCGCCAAGTTACACAAGTCTAGAAGAGCTCCCTTAATCTGATCTCTGAATTGTAGGTGAAATTGACTCCTTTTCTTTTCAGTTTTAAGCATGGTAGCAAGCTCTTTTTTCCTTTCTGTTGTCTTTCATCCTTCCCAACCAGTCTGCTTATGCAAGTCTTTTCATTTTGTGTGTAATGATAAAGAGGAAGCTTCCAAAGGCTGAACTTGGAGGAAAGGCCATCAGAAGAGGTCACCTGCCCACTGAGGGAAACCAGGCATCTGAATCAACAACCAGTTCTGTTTTTTTCAGCTTTCTGAGAAGAACTAAAAGTAAACCTGAGGTATATCTGAAGACCATGTTTCTTACACAAAGTGTTGCTGGCTGAATGTGCACAGAGAGCCATGGAAATGGTTGAGGTGGCTGTTCCTTCATTAGAGCAGCTGAGCTTTTCCACAGCTGAGACCCAGGCCAGGGCAGTGCCCTGGAAGTCTAAGATAGCCCACCTGCTTCCCTGGCAGCCAGCAAATGCTGACCCACCAGACCAGATGTACAAGGCCCTCCGTCACCTTCAACATCTTGGCTAGAGGAAGACCAAACAGCTTTGGCTTGGGACATTGAGCTGTTGGTCTGTCACAAAAGTTGCTGTGCAAGGCCAGTTGCAAAAGTCCACATGCTCCAAACTCACAACCATGCAACTCATTCTTTATCCTTAGTAGGGCTTCTTTGGCTTTCGAACAATATCTCTGCACAAAAAGAGTCTATTTGCAGTGATTTTGGGGATGGCAACTGAACTGCCCTTCCATCCTCTCTCTCTGGACTGATTTCCTAACAACAGCCACAGAACTGGTCTCTGTGACATTCAGGGGAAAAATTCCTTTGTGGACATGCAGAAATTTCTATAAATTTAGTTTTTTGTAAACATTTTGTAAGAATTTTGGTTTCATAGTAACTGTGTTACTTGCAGGTCATTCTAGGCAGATGTAAATAGAATTTCAAAAAAGAACTAAAGTTTTAAAACAAACAAAAATGATTATTTTCCTTTTTAAGACACTGTGATATATCAAGTGCACAGTTTTGCTGTATGCGGTAACATTGTTAAAATTTTAAATAAAACATTTCTACAAAAGAAATCTCCAAACATTTTGCATCTTTTAATTTTAAAAAAGCTTAAAAGAAGCCACAATGTCTGCAAGAGAAAGAGTTGAACTGCTTTATGTGCCCAAAAAATTCCACCGATGAATGAAAAATCACCAACAGGAACTTAGATGAGATGGGAGAAGAAATAAAAGAGGAATAGAAGCAGAATCAGGAAGTTGGAAAACATTTTCTTTGCTATCAAGAGTTTTAAACACCATTAAAGAAACCAAATTTTCATTTTAATAAACTGTTGAAAGGGTTAGATTCTTCCTCTTTCCAAGGAGCCTGTTATTTGCTCCTTATTGACTAAGACCTGTACAAGGAGATGGAGTTTGGTGTAATGGTTAAGGCATCAAGCAGGGAATGACAAGACTGTGAGTTCCTGTCCCTAAGCCAGGCACTTTCTCCCAGCCCTAGGAGGCAGGTAATAGCAAACCATTTGCCAAGAAAATTGTCCAGGCCATGAACAGGAATGAAGACTAACTTTGAAGTTCCAAAACAACAACAAAAGTCTGTACAACCACATAGAATACACACATATATTTGATATAACAATCCCTTTTATAATAAATATGTAAAGAAATAAATCTAATTTCCATCTCCCTAAGAAGCTATCTGAATATTAAAAAAATCTAACACCAAGCTTTACTTGGTTTTTCCAAGCATGCTAACAGGCTAATTCTGGCATTAGCATAATTGCATATGAAGTTGTGAACTAAGTTGTGAACTTAATCCAACCCCCCCCCCCAAACAAATAACACCTTTATTCCTTCCCTCCAAATCCTTTAAAAGTTCCAATTCTTTGAGTTTAATTTTTGTAGGAATCAACTTCAGTTCTGAATTTAAATTCTGGATTATTTTTGGGAAGCCTTGTATCTTGAAAATCATTCTAAAAATATTGTAAACTGGACTCATCTACCAGAAGTGAGGCCCCTTCCAAATTGGCTCTTATTTTGAGATTCTCCGATCCTGTGATGGGGGAACCTGTGAGAGGCTGAACCTAAAGATGGGCTGTTTCTGAGAATGAGTGGAAATATTGAGCTGTGGCAAGAACCAGTAGCCACACCTTGAAGATGGCCTCTGGTTTGCAAAAGAATAAAGAATGACTTCTCTGCACGAGACGACTGTCCACTGATATTTAGGGAGTGGGAACAAGTTGTTTTAAGTGTAAGATTATTCTGTGGAGGCAATTCATACATTCAACTACAAGCAATCAGAGGATAGCTTTCATTTCAGTTGTTCCATAATTCACATAGTCCAATTGTGATAAGCCTCTAAGCATCCCTGAGGTGAGGTGAGGTGAGGTTGGGTTCCCCAACTTCTCTACAACTTTCAGTAGACACAAGCTTTTACACAAGAGAAACATTCCTGCCTCCTTGCCAGTTCAAAACACTGGCAATGTTCTTTCTCATCTTCCTTTAATCTACCTAAATATAATTAAAATTTCTCACTAGTGATCCCAACTCCAAAAGCAACAGTTGGAGTTTATTGTAGTTTGGAAAGGAGAGCACAAAAGAGATCTCAATGTGAACAGTAGCTGGAGAGTGGTGATGATAAATCGTCATATGACCAGCATTCATTTCCACTTTAGAATTGTCGGGAAAAAAATACTCAACAATTCAGTTCTGAACTTCTCTTCTCAAAGGATTGCTGTTCGTTAAGAAATAAAGTGATCAACTTGAAAAATTATCATTTGGAAATCACATTAAGGTCCAGTTTCTCAAAAAACTGAGAAAATAGGCAAACCGACTTTATGGCAGAGTCTTGATGACCCCTCAGTGCCCAGCCCCATGTTCACTTAACCTGGTGTATCTCATAAACTAGTGGGATTTGTGAACTGATCTTCCAGGCACTCCTCTAAAATGTAATTCCTGCTTTGGGAGAGAAAGAAAAGCTAAAACCTCTTCCTCATCAACTACTGTACAATTTCTCCTTCGGATGTGCAATTTTTAAAAATCTCATGGCCAAAGGGTTCTTCTGCATTTCAGGTTCTTTGTAACACAGACTCTACCCTTGACTGGAGCTCCCTATGTGAGGTATGTCACAAATAAGGCAATGTCGTGTTTATTTAAAACAAAAAAAGATAAACTTCTTAAAAATGACTAATTACTGACTTGAGTTGGTTAGTCACATAGTCATCCAGAAATTTAGACTGTGTTTGGCATTTTTAATCCACTTAATCAAGTCTTTCCCAAGGACCTGGGATAAGCAGATGACATTGTTTGATAGTCTTAAAGGTACTATCAGAGGATGTAGTCTGTTCCGCATTAAACTGCCTTTTGCAGTTGATTAATAGGGATTTTGTCAATGCTGATAGGGTTCAAGTGGTGCTCCAGATGTTTTAGAATTGCACCCAAGGCACCTATTATTATTGGTACTATTTCACCTTTTTTTGCCTAGTTGTTTTACATCTATCTGTAAATCTTTGTATTTCATTATCATCTCCATTTCCTTCTCTTTTATTCTGCTGTCTCCAGGTACTACCACATCCACTATCCAGATTTTTTTGTCTTTCTTATCAACAATTGTTAAGGTGTTGTGTGTCAGGTCCTTCTCTGTTCAAATTCTAAAGTCCCAGAGCACTTTAGCTGCTTCATTTTCTATGACTTTTCTCTATTTTGTGGTCTCACTATTTCTTGCTTGCAGGCAAGTTCAGGGGTGATATTTGCTTACCTTCGCTACCAGTTCACAAATGTGAGTGCGCGCCTGCTCTTAGTCATTACTAGCCCAGTTTGGTCTCTTTGGTATCTAGTAACAGTTCGTGGTATAGTAGCTGCAGTGCATCTTCGCTGCTCTTCAGATAGTGTACCAATGTCCTCCCCCCCCCCCCCTGCAACATGTCCTTGCAACATTCCATGCCCAGCTATTTTCCTTGGTAAATAAGACCAAGGAACCATCATTGTTGGGCAGATGAAAGGCATGAAGATCATAGAATCACAGGGTTCTGACCCAGCTCCCCAAACACGACAAACCTTCTGAAGAGATTGCTTTATGAAGAGCGCCAGCAGTCCCAGCAAAAAGTTTCTCTCTCACCACAGGGTAACAACTCCGACCGGCCGGAAGATGAATAGTTCTCTGCCACATCTATTCATCTCTGCCCCCTGCCTTTTATCCTCAGAGCTAGGGTGGGGCTTTGCTAGCAGCGGTGGCTCTTCCTTCCCAAGGATCGGCCCATGGATTTCCACTGCTCTCCTCTCCTCTGCCTTCTGTGCAACCATACATCAGGCACTGGACCCAGCTGTTTCTCCTCTTCCTCATCAACCACTTCCAGACCTGGGGGCTGTTTACTCTCCATCTGAGGGCTGAGGGCCGGCCCAGGCTCTGCCTCCCCCCCTCTCTCTCTGCCAGATTCATTCCCTCTTCCCCCTCAGAGCTTTCAGGTTGCCTTGATGCTGACCCTGACTCCCACACCTCCTCCTCCTCCTCTGTTTCAGCTGCTGGAGGGGCTGGTAGCTGAAAGGCCACAGCACATAGGTTGAAAGGGACCGTGGAGATCTTCTAGTCCAACTCCTATACATTATACAATTCCAGACAAATAGTTGTTCAATCTCTTCTTGAAAACCTCCAATGATAGAACACCACAACCTCTGGAGGCAAGCTGTTCCACTAACTAATCATGCTCACTGTCAGGAAATTTCTCCTTAATTCTAGATTGGATCTCTTTGATAAGTTTCCATCTGTTACTTCTTGTCCTGCCCTTAGGTGCTTTGGAAAATAGGCTGACCTCCACTTCTCTGTGACAGTCCTTCAAACATTGGAAGACTGCTTGCATGTGTCACCCCCTAGTTCTTCTCTTTGTTAGACTAGACATACCCAGTTCCCACAATCATTCATTGTATACTTTAGATTCCAGAGACACCGTATCATCTTTGTAGCTCTTCTATGTACTCTTTCTAGGGCAGGGGTGTCAAACTCACGGTGTCACATTGTCATCATATGACAATGACATGACTTTTCCCCCCTTCACTAAACCAGGGTGGGAGTAGCCAGCACGTGATGCATCCAGCATGTGGGCTGTGAGTTTCACACCCCTCTTCTAGGGTCTCACAATCTTTTTTTGTATTGTGGTGAGCAGGACTGGATGCAGTATTCCAAACGTGGTCTCACAGTGAAATATAAAGCAGAACTATCACTTCTTGTGATCTTGATGTTTTTCCTCTGTTAATGCAGCCCAGGACTGCAGTAGCTTTTTTGGCAGTTGCAGGACAGGGCTAGCTCACACTTAAGTGATTGTCCATTAGGACACTTAGATCCCTCTCACAGTTACTGCTGTTGAGCCAGGTACTGCCTATTGTATACATATACATTTGGTTTTTCTTGCCTAAGTGTACCACCTTACTTTTCTCATCACTGAATTGCATTCTGTTGGCTAAGGCCCACTGTTCAAATCCATCGGGATGCTTTTGAATCTTGAGACTATCTTTTAAAGCATTAACTATTCCTCAGGCTTGGTGCCATCTGCAAATTTGATGATTTCCCCTTCTGTACCCTCATCTAGAACATTTATGAAAATGTTGAAGTGTCCTGGATCTAAGACAGAATTTGGAGTACTGCATTGCATACTTCCCTCCATGTAGATGTACTTCCATTGAGGTCTACACACTGGGTGTGTAGGAAATGCTCACAAATCCATTGTTTGATTATCATTTTCAAGATCTTCCCAGATATTGATATCAGGCTCATTGGTCTGCAGTTTCTTGGATCCACATTTTTCCCTTTTTGTAGATTCGAACCACATCCAGTCTTTTTCAATCCTCTAGTAGTTCCTCTGCTAGTTCCCCTGGACCTCTGATCAGTGGTTCAAAGATCAAGCCTCCAGCTCCTTCAGAACCCCGGGATGTAATCTTTCTGCTCCGGCAATTTGAACTCATCTAGAGTGTTCCCTTACCATTTTCTTGCCTATTTGACTTGCATTCCTACTCTGTCTTCTACAGTGTTGCTTTTCATAAGTTGAACTATTTTTTCTTTTCCATAAAGACAAATGCAAAGAATGAAGTAAGCAGATTCTAGCTGAGTATGTGCAGAGAGCTTGGCCAGCCATCCTGAAGCTCTCCACAGTGATGACATGGAGGTCATGCAGGCTTTCAGCAACAAGCACGAGGAGAGTTCACAAGGACAACTGAGATCAACTGTTTTTGTGCTCTGAGCTCCTTTAGATGATTTCCCCCTCATCTTCAGGCTACCAAGGCACCAGCTGAGCCAGGAGCCCTTCCTTGATGAAGGATCCTTGGGCAAAAAATTATCCCAGCAGACCAGTCTGAGATGTCACTTGCTTCATTCCATCCAGTTTGTTCCCCTGGCCAATTCCTACCTTTTTTTTCCTTTCTTTGCTTTCATTATAGCAATAGACTTACTTATATTCTGCTTCATAGTGCTTTACAGTTCTCTCTAAGTGGTTTACAGACTCAGCCGATTGGCCCCAACAGTCTGAGTCCTCATTTTACTGACTTTGGAAGGATGAAAGTTTGACTCAACCTTGAGTCGATCAGGATCAAACTGCTGGCAATCGGCAGAATTAGCCTGCAATATGGCATTCTAACCACTGTGCCATGGAAAATATTAAGGCATAGAATTGACATTTTATTTTAAACCAGCTGAAAAAAAGAGAGGTTGGAAGGAAGTCAGCTGCAGTGGGCTTCTCCAACTTGATGTTTATTGTATCAGTTCTAAGTAAAACTAAACAAATATACTGGAAGTTGGCTGATGAGAGGGCAAAGGGAAGACTGAGTAAAATGCATGATTGATATAGACCTTTAGTATGGAAGGTGTTGAAGAGAAACCCATATTAGGCCAATGTGAAGTTGGAATGGCACCTAGAACATAGAACATAGAATGTCAGGGTTCCAAGTAACACCCCAAAGAAGACTCCAAGGCCAGCAGTTCCTCAAAGTTCCATTTTATTAAAGATGTCATCTTGGCACATCTGGGAAAACCTAAATCTGAAAGCTCCCAGGTTTTGCCCACCCAAAGGAAAATCAAAGTCCCTTCCCCTGCACCCATATGTCCATCACATGGTCCAATCAATCCACCGTCCCAACTGGAGATGCTTCCCAGTCACACCACTCCAGATGCAGACTGAATGTCCTTGACTCTCAGAGAAAAGAATGTTGTTATGGCTAAATACTTCTACCAACTCCATGCAATCCCTCCTCCCAGTTTCCAAGAGACTAAGTGTGGCAGCCCTGAAGATCCAAAAGAAAAGATGGCCTCCAGGGCTGCCAGGCTGCCCCTCCCTCAATCGATGATCATGTTCTGGAGCGAGAGGAACGTAGAAGGTTAATTCAGTCATTCCCTAACCACTTCTCCCCCCACCCCAGGAGGACCCTTTGGTTTATCAGGGAATTTATCATGGAATTGCTTTACTAATCTATCTGCCTTTACATCCCAGCTCTTAACCCAGGTAGCCTCGGATAAAGGGTATCCTTTCCAATGAACTAAATATTGCAATTGACCCCTCTGTAATCTAGAACCTAAAATTCTCGTAATCTCAGAATGGGTCTCCCATTGCACCACTATGCTGGTCGGGTCTGTGGTCTCAATCCACAGCCAACTGACTGCTGGCTTCAGCAGGCTGCAGTGAAAGACTGGATGCACTTTCCCTAGTATGTGTGGGAGGTTAAACTGAACTGTCACTGGTTTTTTTTTTAATTAATATTTTTATTCAACATTTTTAATGTTTAAAATCACAATTACACTATTACAGCTTTCTGTTATCGGAATTTTTTCTTAATTTCAACTTAACCATAGGCCTATTGTTTTATACATATACATTCTTATTTCATAGTTACTTATTTGTATAATATATACAATATTTACATGTCAACTACACTCTAAATATATATTTTTTCATTTTATTATCTTTCCTATACATTCACTATACGTGGTGGTCGTGTGACTGGGTGGGCGTGGTCAGTTTGACATCATTGACGTCACTCACCATTAGAGCCAGGAGCTCCACATTCTGACACAGAACAGCAGCACATTCTGTCTTTTACAGAATGTCACAGAAGCCAGGAGCTGCACAAAAGCACATTCTGCCTTTCTGAAGCCCCCAACACTTTGAGTTTCCCTCTGGCTGACTGCCCAGGCGAACCTCGGAGCCTTCTCTTGCCCTGATTTTCCTCCCGGAGGGCCGCGTATCCCCCCCCACCAATCCTCTGCACAAACCGCCTACCCCATTTCTGCAAAGGCAGAGCCTCTCCCTTGCAAAGTGATCCAAAGAGGGGAGGGGGATGCTGCTGAAAAAGCCACTTTCCACCTGGGCCTCCTCCTGCAGCCAAATGTGCCCAGCCTTGCTTACCCTTTCCTCAAATGGGCTGTGCATGGAGCGCTTGGAGAGTGAGCGTGCAAGACAGCTCTCCAACCTCTGTTTATGTGTGTGTGTGTTTGTGTGGGAGGGAGGGAGGGAGGGAGGGAGGGAGTGATCTGAAGCCGAGGTACCCAAACTTCTGGCAGTGGCAGGGGCAGCTTCTGAGCATCCAGCTCCACCTGACCTACTCCCTGTGTCTCGCTGTTCTCCTCACCCCCACCCCACTCAAGCAGCGGGTTCCCTGCTCAGCCCCAACAAGCTATGCATCCATGGTGCCCGCACCAGCATCCCAAGAGAAGCAGAGAAGATCATCACTTGCAAGCAGACAAGCAGAGGTAGCAAGCATATGCGGTGTTGTGGGAAAAATGAGAGGTCCTGTTGTCCTGCAGAGCCTGCCGCTGCTTGAGTGGGGTGGGTGGCGAAGAGAATGGCGAGACTAAGGGAGTAGGTCAGGTGGAGCTGGCTGACTCAGAGCTGCTCAGAAGCCACCCCGCTGCTGCCAGAAGTTTGGGTTCCTCAGCTTCAGTTCGCTCCCTCCCTCCCTCCCTCACACACACACACACACACACACACACAAACAGAGGTTGGAGAGCTCTCTTGCTCTCTCTCTCTCCAAGTGCCCCATGCACAGCTCATTTGAGGAAAGGACACTCACGGCTGGGTGCGTTTGGCTGCAGAAAGAGGCGCAGCGCAATGGGGTTGTTTTGTTCACCGATGTGGTACTTCGGGAGGGCAGGTGGACGCCTGCAGCTGACAACTATAATGAATATGTCCACCTGCCCTCCCGAAGCACCACCGTGGTGAATGAAACAACCCCATTGCTATGGATGCATAGCTTGTCGGGAGAGAGCAGGGAAGCCATTCCTTGAGTGGGGGGAGGGGCAGTAAACTGCTAGCTCCTTCCCAGGAGCCCTGCCATGCTTGCCTGCCTTCCACGTGGGCTTCTGCTTGCCTGCTTTTGCAAGCTGGCCACCAGGACTCCAGGAAGGCAGCATGGAAGGCAGGCAAGCATGGCAGGACTGCGGGCTGTGGACCGGTTCAGGGGAGTGGCCAGCCAGCCAGTGCTCCGGGTTCGGCGAACTAGCCTCAATCTCCGCTACCTACTCACCCAAGCTGGTCTGAACTGGGAGCATTTCACCACTGCTATACATTGATTTTAGACTTCTTTTCAAGCCAATTATACCACCTGTTCCACATCTCATAATGCACTGTTTCTTCTCTGTCCCTTAATTCCATTGTTAATTTGTCCATTTCTGCGCATTCTAACACCTTTTTTATGATCATTGCATTTGATGGAGTGTTTTTTGCTTGAACTGTCACTGGGTTAATTACTTTCACTATCAGAAAAGGCCCTAAGAATAGCTTCTTGCTGGGTAATTTCAATTTAATGTATTTGATTGATAGGTAAACTTGATCTCCCACACGGAAGGGGGGCTGGAGAGATTGGCGTTTGTCAGCTTGTTTTTTGTATGCTTCCATGGCTTCAGCCAGCACTTTCTTAGTGTCCTACCAGCCCTTCTTTAACAACTCCAATCATTTGGCTAGAGCAGGGGTCTGCAACCTTAAACACTCAAAGAGCCATTTGGACCCGTTACCCACAGAAAAAAAACACACCAGGAGCCACAAAACCTGGGTGGATGTGGCCAACTCAATGTACTCACTCACACCCAGTCACATGACCCTCCTAGCCATGCTTACTCAGCCACAAAACCATTCTCTCTCTATGTTTCCCTCTCCCCCTTTCCCTATCTTTCCCACTCTCTCCTCCTCTATCTCTCTCCCCGCTCCCCTTCTGTATCTCTCTGTATCTCTCTGTCCCTCTCCCTATCTTCCCATCTCTCACCCCCCTCTATCTCTCCCCTCTTTCCTCTCTCCCCATGTCTCTCTCTCCCCCTCTGTATCTCTCTCCCTATCTTCCCCTCTCTTGCCCCCTCTCTCTGTGTATCACTATGTACGTGTCTCTCTATGTCTCTCTCTTTCACACCCTCTCTATGTATCACTCTGTGTGTCTCTCTCTATGTCTCTCTCTCTCCCTCCCTCCCTCCCCCCCCTCTCTGTCTATCTCTCTCTGTCTCTGTCTCTTTCTCAGAAAGCAACGGCTGGGCCAAGCCAGCAAGCTCTTCTTGGGGCACTTTGCTATTTCTTTTATTTCTTTTTTTTTGAAATCCGGGCTGGCTGAGGAAAGATTGCCAGCAACAGTGGGGGCTTCCCTTCAGGCGATCGCCCTCCCCCCCTCCTTCTCCTCTCTCAACCCTTGGCCAGCTTTGGCTGAGCCAGGAATGTCCGCATGCATGGGAAGACCCTCCGCAACTGAGCGCCAAAGCACAGGAAAGGTGTGCATGCTTAAGGAGGGTCTTTTTATATATATAAACACTTTATTAAACTTTTATTGCATTAAAAACATAAAAAAATGTTTTACTCAACTACAGCTAATTGTGGTGTTTTTCTTGTGACAATAATTAGTGCATTATTTACAAAAATTAAATTGTGCATATTTACATTCTTATTTTATCTATTACTTATACTTAATAACTATCTATCTTCAATCTATCTCCATTCTATCCAGTTATACCACTGTTCCCACACATTGTAAAATATCGATGTCTCTTTATCTTTTAAACTTAGCATTAATTTGTCCATCTCTGCGCAATTCATGACCTTTTGCATGATCAGTTTCTCTGTGCATGTACATGGCTATTTCCAACATTTAGCATAGGCAATCCTGGCAGCGGTTAATATGTATAGTACAAGATATTTTGTGCCCTTCACATGTTTTTTTTTAAGATCCCCAATAGGAAGAGTTCCGCTTCTAAGTCTAATTGTTCATTAGTAATTTCTTGTAGCCAATCTTTAATTTTTAGCCAATATTTTCGAGCCTCAGGACAGGACCACCATATATGGTAGTATGTTTCCTCTTTCTTATTAGTTTATTTTATTTATTTATTATTCCAATTTATATACCGCCCTTCTCCCAAAGGACTCAGGGCGGTGTACAGTCAAAAGTAAAAGCACACAAATATAAAATTTAAAAAAATGATTTAAAAGCATACTAAATAATTTGGCCCAGCTATTCAAATAAAACACCCATTTTAAAATTTTAAAAATTTAGAAAAGTTAAAAAAACTAGGCCAGCCCGGCTTGTTGGAATAAAAACGTTTTGAGGGCATGGCAAAAGGTGTGCAAGTCGGGAATCCTCTGTATCCCGGGGGGCAGTTCATTCCAGAGGGTAGGTGCCCCCACAGAAAAGGCTCTCCCCCTGGGGGTCGCCAGTCGACATTGTTTGACCGACAGCACCCGGAGGAGCCCCTCTCTGTGGGAGCATACTGGCAGATGGGAGGCTATTGGTAGCTGCAGATGGTCTTGTAAGTACCCAGGTCCTAGGCCATGGAGTGCTCTGAAGATGGTAACCAGCACCTTGAATCGCACCTGGAAGACCACCGGAAGCCAGTGCAGCTCGCGCAGGAGAGGTGTTACATGGGAGCACCATGTCGCTCCCACAATCACCCACGCAGCCTCATTCTGGACCAGTTGGAGCCTCCAGGTGCTCCTCAAGGGGAATCTTTTTACATTTCCAACATATGGGGCTTATTTTAGGGTACATTTTTGCTAATCTCGAAGGGGGTAAGTACCACCTGTAGAACATTTTATATGCATTTTCTTTATATACTGCTGATTTTGTTAGTTTATGGTTTCTGTTCCATATGTTCTCCCAATCTTATAGTTTTATCTTGTATCCAATATTTTGACCCCATGCAATCATGCATCCTTTCACTACTTCTTTCTCCAGTTCTACTTCCAGAAGGTATTTGTAAATTTTAGTAATATTTTTTTTGTCTGGTCCTTATAAAATTTTGTCTACTTGTTGTGGTTTAAGATATATTCCATAATCTTTTATATTTTGTTTATATCGGTTTTGTAATTGGAGATAAGCCCACCAGTCAACTCATAGCCCTTGTTCTTGGAGGTCCTGTATTGTCCATGGTAATCTAATAGGTCTTTATATTTTAACATTTTGTTCAAATCTAAATTGTTTGGGTGGATCATCGCTTCCATTGTGGGTAGCCAAGTTGGGATTTTTATGTAGTGTTTCTTTTTAACTTTAATCCAACTATTTATTAGCAAATCTCAAATCAGGTGTCTGTGGAAGTATTATTTTTTTGTAGGTCCTGTTTCCCACAGAAAGGCATGCCATCTTCTCTGCAGGTTGTGATCTTCTATAGCTAGTATTATTTTATTCTTCAAGTTGATCCAATCTTTTAACCAAACTAATGTTGATGCACTATAATATAATTCCCAGTTTGGCAATCCAAATCTTCCTTAAGGAGGATCTTAACAGGATGCAACAGGACACGGCTTCTCTCCTGCACTGAGGCTCTGGCCACCGCCTTGCTGTGTTGTCCCCCACCCCTGGCAGCTCTTTGGCCAAGCATGGAGGGCATGAACTCCAGCCCAAAGCAGCAGGAAGCAAAGACTGCCTTACGCGCAAATGTGGCATGAAGGCAGGTACAGGGCCACTTTGTTCCTGCACTCTCCAGTGACCCTCCTCCCCCTCCTCCTCTTGTGACCCCCTGGCCACAAGAGGAGCCCCCCTGGCCACGGCTGGGGCTGAGCTGGGAGCATGCACATGCATGGGGAGACCCTCAGGTGAGTGGCCACCTGCCCCGTGTGCACCTTTCCTGCATTTTGGTGCTTGCTTGAGGAGGGTCTCACCACATGTGCACATGCTCCTGGCACAGCCACAGCCCACCATGGGGTCATAAGAGGATGAGGGGGAGGAGGGTCACCAAAAGGAAAGCCTCTGGCGTGGCTGACGATCATTCCTCAGCCCGCCCGGATTTCCAAAAATATCCCCCAAAATAAAAGGGGTGAGAGGCGGGGCTAACCAGTGATGGGACAGGGAGCCACAGCAGAGGTCCCAAAGAGCTGCATGGGGCTCTGGAGCTGCAGGTTGCCGACACCCGGGCTAGAGTCATGGCTCTCTCGGCAGCTCAGGCATGGGAACAAAGTCCATGCCACTGGTGACCTGAAAGGGGTTCAGTCCGGTGCTGCTATGAGTGGCATTGTTGTAAGCCACTTCTGCAAAAGGCAGCAGATCCACCCAGTCCTCTTGCTGGTAATCCACATAACATCTTATGTATTGTTCCACCATTGCATTCTTCCGTTCCGCAGCTCCGTTCGTGCTCAGATGAAAAGCTGAGCTAATTCCCTGAGTCAATCTGACAGATTTCAGGAACTCCCTCCAGAACTTGTTGGTGAACTGGACATCCCGGTCTGATATCACCCAGCAGGGTACTCCATGCAGCCAATAAATCTGCTTGATGAACATTTTATCCAGCTTTTTGGCTGAGGGTAATACCAAGCAAGCAGTGAAGTGAGGTTGCTTAGAAAATAAGTTGATTACCATCCAAATGACTGTATTCCCCCCACTCTCTGGGAGTTCAACTATAAAGTCCATGGCAATCTCCTCCCATGGTTGGCTGGGGTTAGCCACTTGTTTGAGGAGTCCAGGAGGTTTCCCTGGTCTCATCTTCATGGCAGCACAGGTGGCACAACTCCTTACGTAGTCCTCCATGTCAGTCTTCATCTTCGGCCACCAGAATTGTCATCAGTGAAGAGTTTTTAGGAAGCTGAAATGGCCACCCAATCATGAATCATCACTGTGCTGTAAAACTTGCAGCCTCAAACTAGTGGGGAGATACAGTTTGGACCCCTTTCAAGATAGCCCCTCTCTCAGGGTTAAAATGTCTCTGTTATCATTAAACTACTGATTAGCTGGGAGTGCCACCTTTATTGCAGCTGTCAGTTTTTCCCACATGGGATCAGTTTGGCATTTGGCTTGGCCCATGGTGGTGACTTGCGCTGCTTGTTGCAAGGGGGGAATGATGGCATGAATGACTTCTTCCCTCCAGATATCGCATTCTTGATAATGCGTCAGTGAGCAGATTCTCTCCCCCCCCCCCCCCCAGAATGTACTTTAGTTCAAGGTTAAATCACCAGAAATATTGTGCCCATTGGACTTGCTTGGGGGAGAGTTTCCGGGGTGTCTTTGGGGCTTTGAGGTTTTTGTGATCAGTCCAGACCTCGAAAGGCACCTTACTCCCTTCCAAAAAGTGTCTCCAAGAGAGGAGAGCCCACTGGACTGTATAGGCCTCCTTCTCTCAGATCGCACACCACCTCTCGGTGTTGGTGAGTTTTTTGGACACATATGCACAAGGCAGGAGCCGGTCCTGTGGGTCCTTATGGAGGAGTACCACTGCCAATGCCACATCACTGGTGTCAGCTTGGACGATGAACTGTCTCTCCGGGTCATGGTGTTGGAGAATTGGCTCCTCAGTGAAGAGCTGCTTCAGTTTCTCAAACACTTTTTGACAGTCCAGCATCCAGTCCAGCAGCTGGGTTGGGTGCAGTTTCACTGGAGAGGCCCCTGTTTTTAGTAGCTCCTTTAGGGGTAGGGCTACTTCAGCGAATGCTGGAATGAACTGCCTGTAAAAGTTTATGAACCCCAGGAAGCTTTGGAGTTGCTTGCGTGTGTGAGGGGGTTGCCAGTCCAGCACTGCTTTCACTTTTCCTGGATCCATCTCAATCCCCTCACTTGATACTTGGTAGCCCAGGTGGTCTAGGAAGGTCTTATGGAATTCACACTTAGAAAGCTTCACATAGACCTATGCAGCGAGGGTTTTTTTCAATACCTGCCGCACCAGCTTTATGTGTTCTTCCAGCATCTCACTGAATATGAGAATGCTATCCAGGTAAACTAGGACTCCTTTGTACAGGTGCTTATGCAGCACTTCATTTATTAGCTGCATGAAGACTGTGGGGGCTCCCTGGAACCCAAACGGCATGACCTTAAATTGGAAGCTGCCCAAAGGGCAGTTGAGTGCCATCTTCCATTCATCTCCTTCTTATTCAATAGTAGGTTTCTTTCAGGTCTAGGTTGGTGAGTACCTTATCCTTTGCTAGGTAGCTTAGCATGTCCTTCATTAGGGGGTAGAGGGTAGGTGTTTTCCATGCAAACAGTTAATTCCACAGAAATCAACACAAAGCCTCATCCCCCATCTTTTTTCTCTTTGAACAACAGCCACTTTGGATTTTGCGGGGTGAATGAAACCCATAGCCAAATTGACATCAATGTATTTTCTCAATTTGGCCATTTCTTTTGGGGTCATGAAGTACATTTTTGGCTTTGGCAGCTTGGCTCCCGGCACGAATTCAATCAGGCAGGCTGTTGGTCAGGGGAGAGGGGGGGAGGAAGTTGCAGTTCCGTTCGCTAAAGGCGTCTGCCAAATCCTGATATTCCTTGGGCACCTGGGGCATCTGGGGAGCCCATCCAAGATGGCAGCAATGTTTTCCCACCGGCTGGGATCACCAGGGGCTTTTCTTTGTTGGCAATTGTCTGGTGGACTTCTTAGCTTTTGGTATCCATATTCCCACATGATGGTTGGGCCCCACTTGTCTAGCCAAGCAAGCCCTAGTATAATTGACTCAGTTTTCTTGGGGGCTACTACAAACTGGATAAATTCCCGGTAGTGCCCCATCTCCAGCCTAATGAGCTCCATGACTAAAGTGGCTGAGGCTCCGCCTATTAGCATCCCATTGACTTGCTCAAAGCATATGGGGTTCAGGAGTGGCTTTGTGCCTATCCCTAGCTGCTGGACAATGGGGAGGCTGATTAGGCATCTGGTACAGCAGGTGTCTATGATGGCCTCTATGTCCCCCTAGACCCCAGTTTCTGGCACTACTATTCAGGTCTTGACCATGAGGGGATGGACAGCTTCACTTACCATCAGCTCCTTTTTGCTGCTGCTCTCACTGGCAGAGCCTGGAGGGGTTTCCAAAACGACCTCAAGGGCTTGTCAGGCATTTCTCCCCTTGTCTGGAGGCTTCCTTGGGGTCCTCCTTCTGTTGGAGGCCAATGGACTAGACTGGAGTGGGAGGGACTGGAGCGGGAGCCAGGCACTTGGAAGCCTGGTGCCCATGTTGGCCGCATCTGAAGCACTTGATCATTCCTGGCGCCGCTGGTTGTGGTGCTTTAGCCGGCTTTTCAGGGACTTGGTGACCCAGGATCCTCCTGGCTGGTTTCTCCTGGTAGGCTTCTGGTGTGGATGGATTCCCATGGCTTTATTGTACCAGTCCTGTATATGATCCAGAACTCCCCTGATGCCTCAAGCTTGCCTGAGGTCCTGGTCTAGGGCCTCCTTGAAGTGGTGGATGAGGAGTCATTTAGGCCAGTCTTTCAGTTTCCCAACTAACTGCCATGCCATTGGAGTCTGAATTTTAGATGGAAGATGAACAGCTGACAGAGAGCAAGAGTGGCTCCATTGGCTGTGGAGGAAACTGGGGAAGGGCAAAGTCAGGCTGGGCAGAGCAGGGAGAGGTAGAACAAGGGAGAGGGGGTTCAAATGAAGACCGAGGCCCACCCCGTCCTCATCCTAGGGCATGCAGGGAAGAATGCAGAAAAGAGCAATGTGGGTTACATGGCTTACGAGGAAGGAAAGGGCTCCTATTCCCTTCACAAGGCACACTTGGGGATGGAGTTCAAAGGAGAGGCAGTTGGGAGGGGTGTTTGTTAAGAACAAATACTGAAGTAATCTGGTGTTGAGAGTTGTGCTTGCATTCCTGGCATTCCCTCCTGACTGTTTGAATTACTGCCGTGCTATTGTCTGCCTATCTTGTCTTGCTGGGATTATTTTTCCCATCTGGGATTCATTATCTTGCCCTGCTTGAGTGATTGATTGCAGTCATTCTGTTTACAGCATTTGGACTGGAGTATCTGCAGGTTTGTGGGAGAGATTTTCTCCAGGCCATAAAAGGGATGTTGGGGGCAGAGTTGGTGCCAATAAAGGGATCCATACCGGTTCTCTGGCTGTGTTGCCTTCGTGCCATGCCCCAGGTCATCACACCAACTTTCAGAAATCCCAGACAAAGTCTTTTGTGGGTCGGCCTGTTTGCTTCAGGGCTTTGATCTGGGCTTCTGCCTCTTTCCTATGGGCCATATCTTCAAATTGGGCTCTGAGTAGTTGCATGAACTCATCAACATCTTCCAGCTCCTGAGATTCTTCATCGTGTAGATAGGCTATCCAATCGGCCGAGTCCCCCTCATTCATACCATCAGCAATGGCTGATACTATGTCTCAAACGGTCTGATATTGGTCTCCATAATGGTCAATGTGGGACCAAATCTGATTGTGGAAATAAGCCAGCAATCAAACCAGAAATAAGCCATTTGAGGGGATCCATCAAATGTCACTCTGAACCGTGGGGGAGGAGCAGCTGGCTGGGCTGGTTGTGGGGCCGGTGCTGGTGGTGGGGCCAGTGCTGGTGGTGGGGCCAGTGCTGGCATCCACTGGTATTGTACCCACCCCTGGCCAGGATAGAAGGTCCAGCCAGGGGGATCTGGTCCGCAGGGGGCAATCACAGGATCAGCTGGTGAGGGTGGGTGTTGGGTCTCAGCAGCCCCAATGTCTCTCCCTGCAGGCTGAACATCCTTGACTCTCAGAGTCATGTTGTTATGGCTAAATACTTCTACCAACTCAATGCAACCCCCCCTCCCAGTTTCCCACAGACTAAGTGTGGCAGCCCTGAAGATCCAAAAGAAAAGATGGCCTCCAGGGCTGAAATAGAATAAGGGACCTTGGAGTCCAACCCCCTGCATGAGCAGGAGATCCTATACCATTTCAGAGAAATGGTTGTCCAGTCTCTTTTTGAAAGCCTCCAGTGATGGAGCAACCACAAATTCTGAAGGCAACCTATTCCATTGGTTGATTGCTTTTACCATCAAGAAGTTTCTCCTTAATTCCAGGTTGCTTCTCTCCTTGGTTAGTTTCCATCCATTGTTTTTTGTTCTTGGCTTTTGGTGCTCTGGAAAATAATTTGACCCCCCTAATTTTTGTAGAAAATAGTTTGGCCCCCATGTTTTCGTAGAAGCCCCTCAAATATTGCTATTATGTTTGTCTGAGGAACTGTTCTTTTTCATCTGAGAAGAACATGTTATTCCTTTTTTTCTCCTCAAAACTCAACACTTTTTGTTATCATTGTTCTTCTTAGATGCAATAAACACCTGATGCTTAAGTGCATATCTGTCAAGGAAGTGTGCCAACCATTCTGCTAATGTTGAAATGGTAAGAGTGATACCATATACCACATATATGGAAACAAAGATGAATGCAAAATATTAGTAAACACAAATATTACTAGCTAGCACAATTAGTAGCAGATGGAACATCCCTTAGGGTAATTTAAGATGGAAGGAAGGAAGGAAGGAAGGAAGGAAGGAAGGAAGGAAGGAAGGA